>CM076582.1:156391708-156466251 GCA_034641835.2 Pinus albicaulis | reverse complement strand
GTGATCAGGAGATCAAGTCTCTTGGTGAAAAATGCTTCAAAATTAAAGTGCTCAGAATAGCTCCGAAACAGATCGACTGGATAGTGCTCGTCTTCCTGATTCCGGCGCCGCGAACGGTTCGAAAAATGGTCTCCGTATGCAAAAGTTATTCAGCTTCAAAGTTTTGTCAATTTCATTAAAAAATGGCAAAATTAGACTTTGGAAAATTTTTTATTAAAAAAGGAATATTCCACAGAATATTCTGCGGAATATTCCAGGGAATATTCGTTGGCAGCCAATCAACGGGTGCCACGTGGCTAGCCCGGAGACCGCCACGTGGCCCCAAGGCCGAGTGGAAATGGTTTAAAAGTGTTTTTGGTTATGGTTCAACAGAATCGAACCCCCGACCACCTTTATACAAACCCAAAGTCTTAACCAGCGGAGATAAATGTTGTTCGTTGAATATCATTCGGAATGAGTTATTGTTAAAGAAGTGGTTGTTTATGGCGGGGCCCGAAGGGGGCCAGCCCCGGAGGGCCAGCCCCCTTCCGACAAAACCGTGGCACAGAACCAGGTGGAAAACTCATCGGCGCGCTTGGGGAATCAAAACTTTGGATAAGCGTTGAAGTGGGTTTGTTATTATATATATAACAAACGTTATGTTTTAACATAAATACAAACCGTTCAACATTTATTTTAAATCCGACTATTCCGCCATGTGAACGCAACAACTGATATTTATTACCACAGTTTAAACCGGCGGTTAAACTTGGCGGGTCCGCCTTATTTGGAGCGCTTCCACCTTATTTGTCGAAGTTAACTGCACATCCTCCACATTTAGTGGAGCTTCCTAAGGAGTAAGAGGCAGTTCAGTAAATGAGCCATAACTTTTGATTGGGAAAGTCTTTCAAGACGAATTTTTTTTTGGATTTTGGGTGTAGAGAGCATTCTGGAGCTGTTGGAGGTGTCTGCAGAGCCATCAGGGCATTGTATCTGCGAATTTTACAGCGCTTTTGACAGAGAAGCCATCAGGGCCAAGGGGAAAGATTGCTGCATTGGGCTACCTTCCTCCAATGGAGGTGAATTTGTAGTCCATTTCTACTGATTTGGATGTTCTGAGTCTGTTTTAGCAGTCTGTTTTCTCATTGGAAAACTTTATACAGATGTAATTTTATTTGAAGCATTTAATCAAAAAAAGACTGAGCCTAATTAGAGGCTTTTGGACCAGCGGAGGTAGCCCAGAAGAGGGGTGAACCGCTTAAACAAACATATGCTGTTCATCTGTGTTTTATGGCTGTTAATTTCCAGAATTTGATTGCTTAAACAGTGAAATTTCATAAGCATGTTTTCCATAAACAAGGTTATACAGTAATCAAAATTGGTTGTTTTAACTTCAAACCTCTACACAACTATTGCAGATCATATACTCTTGTTTATTCACATTCAAAACAGAACCATGAACACTTTGAATTTACAAATTAAATACTTTCATTGATTATGTTATTAGTGTTTATTTATTATTTCCTTAGACAGAGTCTGAAGAGGGCCAGGTAGCCTCTGGAACTCACCCTCTTTTTAGAGGTGACATGTCCAGTGAATGCCCCTTCAGTCCATCTCTGTATGGGAAATAGTTTATTCTCACAATTTCAGATCATTTGAAAATATTGGAAAATGGATACCTTGCACAATTAAACAAGTACATTCCATTTTCAGATCAGGTTGGTATCAGAGCTTAGGTTCATAAGTTTTTCCTTAAAAGATTGTGAGACTTGTGCAAGTTTGTTGTGTAGTTCTGCAAATCTTGATGCTTACTAGGCTAAAACTGCAAAGAGGGGAAGGTCAACTGGTTAGAGAACAGGATAATCCTCAACCAAGGAGGGCTAGAGTGCCATTACATCCACCTTCCATTTCATCCTCAGTAGCCTTTGAATCAGCCATAAGCATGTCATCTAGAGAGGGAGAAGTCCATGAGGAAATGGATCCCAAAGAAGAAGAAAGAGTCTTTAGGAAAGCTTTCTTGGATTTGACTGAGATGGTTAGAATCCTATACCAGGAGAGAAATGACAGAATTGTTGGAGAAGGGTCTAGAAACCAAAGAGAAGAAGGAGGTTCTACAGGAGGGAAGAAAGATAAAGATGAGTCTAAGAAAGGGAATGGAGGAAATGGTGATCCTTCATCTCCATCGTCATCCTCTTCCTCCACATCATCCTCTTCTACTTATGTTAATCAGTCACATAAAACAAAAACCTCTTTTAAAAATCCTTTGTTGAAGCTTGATGTGAAGTTTGAGTTGCCTATGTTTAATGGTGATGTTAATGCAGAGAAATTGGATAATTGGATAAGACAGCTGGAAGTCTATCTCAGAATCCAGAATTTGCATGATGATGAAACAAAAATCCAATTAGCCTCTTTGCGAATGGATGGAGCAGCTTTGGTTTGGTGGGAAGCCAAGACTAGAGAGGAGATTAAAAAATATGGTTAGATAACTCTAACATGGAATGAGTTTATTACAGCCATTAAGAAACAATTTTATCCTCTTGCTCACATTCAGAAAGCTATCATGAATTGGCAAAATTTTAGGCAGCTTAAAGGTCAAAATGTGCAAGATTATACTCAAGAGTTTAGAAGGAGAGCACTTCTACTTGGGGTAGACTTACAAAGTCAAGACACCTTGTTGAAATACATTGGTGGTTTGCACAATTATCTGCAACATACTATTCTTATGTTTAATCCTACCAGCTTAGATGAAGTCTGTGTGCAGGCTACACATTTAGAAGCTAGAGGAAAGAATGCTTTTGATGCTTTTGATGAGGATAGTACTTTTAAAAACAAAGGAAAGAAAAGAGTTGCTAATTCAAGAAAGGAAAAAGGAAAGTTCTTTTGTAAGAACTGTTCTAAGACTAGTCATGATGAAGATCATTGTTGGAAACTTCATCCTGAACTGAAACCAGAAAAGTACAAGAACAAAAACAAGCCCAAAGAAAAGGAGAAAATTGTTGCAACAGTTGAGCAAGACTTAGGGTCAGACTCAGGAGATGAGACCAAAAGCATAGGCATGGTTTTAAAGAACACTAAAGGGAAAGAAGTGGTGCAAGACACAATTCCTAGTTCTAGCTCTTTGAATTGTCACAAAGATACTCTTGATGACAAGAGGAGAATAGAGCTTTTCCATGTGAGGGTAATTTCTCACCATACCAAAATTGACACACTATTTGACAGTGGGTCACAAGCTAATCTTATTTCTGAAGATTTGGTCAAGCAGCTGAAACTTGAGACCATTCCACATCCGAAGCCTTATCCACTTGGATGGATTTGCAAGGATGCTAATTTGCAGGTTTCAAGGAAGTGCATATTGCGCTTTGCAATAACTGCACACTTTATTGACACAGTGGAACTTGATGTGGTGCCGCTTGATATCTCAGGTATTGTTTTGGGAAGTCCTTATTTGTTTGACAGGAAGGCTATCTTTCATCGCCATGAAAACAAGTATCACTTGTTCAAAGATGGTAAAGAGTACATTGTGAGAGCTCACAAGAAGAAGATGGAATCTTCTTTACTACATGCAGGTCAATTGAAAAGATTGGTTAATGCAAGTCAAAGTCTAACTTTGTTGATGTTGAAACGACCGGATGTTGAGCATTTTCCATTTTATGATGTTGCTAATCATTTGTCTCAGTTTGATAGCAGTTCATCTTTGAAAGAAGATGATGTTGTGTTGCATGAATTACCTTTTGGGTCAGCCAATGCAATGAATGAAGTGTCAAAGAAAAGCAGTGCAAGCAAGAAGGACACAAAATTCAGCATGGGAAAAAGTTGGTTTCAGAATCGTACAATTCGCCATGGGAACAGTTTGCATGGTGAAGGTTGTTTTAAATCTTTCTGGAAGTTTGATCAATGTAGAGAAAGTTTATTTTCTGCAAAGTACTATTGCTGTTCTGCAAATTTTAATCATTTGCGTCATGACTCCGTCAATCTTAGCAATGGTAGATCAGTTGATTCCAGAGACAGGTTGTCATTTTCTCAAAAGCTTCAGTTGATGAAATCGGGTAGATTTCAGTTGTTCAAGGGTGGAAGAGTGGAGAATCAGTCTCCACATCATCCGTTTCAGTAATCAGAAAGCTTTTGAGGGTCCAAAAGCTTCCCATTTGGGAGGTGTGATCAGGAGATCAAGTCTCTTGGTGAAAAATGCTTAAAAATGAAAGTGCTCAGAATAGCTCCGAAACAGATCGACTGGATAGTGCTCGTCTTCCTGATTCCGGTGCCGCGAACGGTTCGAAAAATGGTCTCCGTATGCAAAAGTTATTCAGCTTCAAAGTTTTGTCAATTTCATTAAAAAATGGCAAAATTAGACTTTGGAAAAAATTTTATTAAAAAAAGAATATTCCACAGAATATTCTGGGAATATTCCGTGGAATATTCCGCAGAATATTCCAGGGAATATTCCGCAGAATATTCCAGGGAATATTCGTTGGCAGCCAATCAACGGGTGCCACGTGGCTAGCCCGGAGACCGCCACGTGGCCCCAAGGCCGAGTGGAAATGGTTTAAAAAGCTTTTTGGTTATGGTTCAACAGAATCGAACCACCGACCACCTTTATACAAACCCAAAGTCTTAACCAGCGGAGATAAATGTTGTTCGTTGAATAACATTCGGAATGAGTTATTGTTAAAGAAGTGGTTGTTTATGGCGGGGCCCGAAGGGGGCCAGCCCCGGAGGGCCAGCCCCCTTCCGACAAAACCGTGGCATAGAACCAGGTGGAAAACTCATCGGCGCGCTTGGGGAATCAAAACTTTGGATAAGCGTTGAAGTGGGTTTGTTATTATATATATAACAAACGTTATGTTTTAACATAAATACAAACCGTTCAACATTTATTTTAAATCCGACTATTCCGCCATGTGAACGCAACAACTGATATTTATTACCACAGTTTAAACCGGCGGTTAAACTTGGCGGGTCCGCCTTATTTGGAGCGCTTCCACCTTATTTGTCGAAGTTAACTGCACATCCTCCACATTTAGTGGAGCTTCCTAAGGAGTAAGAGGCAGTTCAGTAAATGAGCCATAACTTTTGATTGGGAAAGTCTTTCAAGACGAATTTTTTTTTGATTTTGAGGGAAGAGAGCATTCTGGATCTGTTGGAGGTGTCTGCAGAGCCATCAGGGCATTGTATCTGCGAATTTTACAGCGCTTTTGACAGAGAAGCCATCAGGGCCAAGGGGAAACATTGCTGCATTGGGCTACCTTCCTCCAATGGAGGTGAATTTGTAGTCTATTTCTACTGATTTGGATGTTCTGAGTCTGTTTTAGCAGTCTGTTTTCTCATTGGAAAACTTTATACAGATGTAATTTTATTTGAAGCATTTAATTAAAAAAGGACTAAGCCTAATTAGAGGCTTTTGGACCAGCGGAGGTAGCCCAGAAGAGGGGTGAACCGCTTAAACAAACATCTGTTGTTCATCACTGTTTTATGGCTGTTTATTTCCAGAATTTGATTGCTTAAACAGGGAAATTTCATAAGCATGTTTTCCATAAACAAGTTTATACAGTAATCAAAAACTGTTGTTTTAACTTCAAACCTCTACACAACTATTGCAGATCAGATACACTTGCCTATTCACATTCAAAACAGAACCATGAACACTTTGAAATTACAATTTAAATACTTTCATTGATTCTGTTATTAGTGTTTATTTATTATTTCCTTAGACAGAGTCTGAAGAGGGTCAGGTAGCCTCTGGAACTCACCCTCTTTTTAGAGGTGACATGTCCAGTGAATGCCCCTTCAGTCCATCTCTGAAAAGGAAATAGTTTATTCTCACAATTTCAGATCATTTGAAAATATTGGAAAATGGATACCTTGCACAATTAAACAAGTACATTCCATTTTCAGATCATTAAGAAACTTACTTGGAGTCCAAGCGCTTCCTATTCTCCTTCTATCGCTCTTGCTGTAGCTTCAAATCCAAGCTAGATCGCAAAAATATTTCCTGCAAGAATGAACACTAAACAAAAAATAGATTGCAATATACAAATGGCTATTCACGTTAATCAATTAAAAAATTTAAACATAAAACATATACATCATATGAGAATCCATAATATGAAAGACAAAAGCTTATATAGATACATATGTGGGAAAGTAGGTAGCAATATTTATTAATGGATAGAATGGGAGGTTACAACCAGCGGTTGATTTGATTTCACCAACTCCAGCATCATCCCAGCCTCATCACAATGAACATCTCCCCAACAACATATCAGTAACATCAAACCTTCAATTGAGATTCCAACATCATTTCTCTACTAAATTTATTCCTTCTCAAGCACTAGGATTTGTGCTCAATTTATAGATGAGCTTAAGGTAGTTTCACAATCAATGAATTTCTAATAATAGGCAAGACATTTTTCCCAACTCAGAGGTGTTGAATGGACACATGGATTAAAATTTTGACACGTATGCACTCTTCTAGAAGGCACTGGCCATGTGGAGATTCTAGAATAATGATCATTTCACTCCTAATTGACCAATGCACCCTTGAGTTTCGGGAAGTGCTTTGTAGAGCACCCTTGAATGGAGGTGTCTGCATATGCAAAGCTTATAGCCCCTTGAGAGACTGCATTGGTGAGCTCATAGGTGATATAACATGTACTTGAAATCTTGGAAACCTTGCAATGTAAGTCATGGATGATTTGTTCTTGTTCTTTGTCTTAGGGCATGTAGCAACTGAAATGATAGGGGATGATAGACCCTATTCATTGGTTCTGGGGATGATGTCCAGTTTAACCAGGTCATTGGGAATGGTGCCCAAATTGACCTATATATAATAGATACATATGTCCTTGATGTCAACATAATGATAATATGATGATTGTGGAACTAATGCAAATATAAAGAATATTGGTACAAATGTTACATAGGATATGGACAGAGAAATAGAAGTTCAATGAGAGATGTATGAAAAAAGTGAAGTTTAAAAAGGATTCACGGCTCCTGTGAAGAAGGATCACACACATATGCAGGTCTTGTGAGAAAAAGTCATGTACATAATACAAACCATGGAAATGTGGATACCATGGGTCATTACCATGGTAATTTCCCATAGTAATTGAGGTGACAACGTCTATTTGATCTCGTCAACAAATACGAAAAACATTACCAAGCGATTTACCTGAGGTATTGGCTAAGGAAAAAGTTATATAAGGAGATGGAGATCAAGGTGCTAAGTGTGCAAGTAGTGGATTATTTATGTGTGATCTGATCTAGAACAGGTGTGCACTATGGATCAAGGAGTATACTGAGATATGAAATATCTGAAAATATGTTGAAATATATGATTGATTGATTTACTTGTTAAGTATCTAACAATGATAGATATGTGTTTATAGTGATGTTGTGATCTGAATGTGTTTTTAGAAATATGCAGTTTTGATAGTTTAGGTTGTAGAATGTGAGTTTTGGTTGTAGCGAAGGGATGTTTCACTAATTTAAGATATGTACGTTGGTTTGCTTCTGGATAGTCGCGTACGTACATGGCTTTGTTTTTGGTTAGTCATGTATATATTCTAAGAAATGTTTTTAGTATGTTGAAACATATACATGGGTATTTCACATGATAAGTGTGTATATACGCAGGTCTGCTTAATAACACTTGTATATATATTCTAAGTTATATTTGGTCAGGGTTTACAATGTTGCTTGATGATGATAGTTGATGAGTTCTATTATATTTTTTTTTGTCTGTTAATGATGTCTTGATCAGGATGATTTGTATATGTTATGGATTGGTTGTGCATTGATTTGATTTGGTTGCACTAACTAGTTTAGATTCATTTCAGTAATCATTTTTCTTCAGTATTCAGTGGGTTGATGTTATAGTGATTTAGTTGGTTTGGATTCAATATTCACTTTAGTATTGAACATAATCTTGGGTGTGGGTCCATATGAAAATTTTATGAAAGGTGACCTATAGGTTGTTTTATGATTGTTTAACAAGTGGATCTCATGTGAAATATTTTGAAATGTGGTCCATAAGGTCCTAAGGGTTGCAACCTTCAGTGAGGGGTGAGATCTCCCTTTCGATAGGAGCTAATAAATGAGTTCAGGGGGTTTTAGCTCCCTTCCAGTGGGTGCTATAGAACAAGTGGAGGTTGTAGCCTCCTACAGGTGGGTGCCTGTATACTGTTAAGAGTTTGTTCCAATACAATATGTAATGAAGTTTTTCTTTATAATAAAATAAGAAGACAAAGATGATGAAAATGGTGTTTTTACCCCATATTGGGTTTCCACCTAAAATCCTAGTGTTCTATGTGTGTTTCTTATGTGTTTTGATTTATTTGTTATGTATTGCATATTATATGGTTAATGAATTAATAATGCGCTGGTTAAGTTAAATCACTGATGGAATTCATGACAAATTAAGTAAACTGGATATACGTGGTTTTATCTCACTAAAGTTGCATACACACACGGATTGCATATATGATAGTAGCATACATAATTCTGAATATGAAATTGAAAGTAAAAGTGAATTAAAAAAATTAATTCAACCTCCCCCCCTTTCAGTATTTTTCCTAACAATTGGTATCATAGCAAGTCCCTCAGAAGAATCTTGATCGCTTAAAGGGAGATCTATCAATATGAGCAGTAAATATGTAGTATCTTCTATTAATCCACCTTGTTTAATGAAACTAACTTTATATTTTGGAAAGTCATAAAGAGAGAATATCTGTAGGCACTAAGAACTAATGTATGGGAAATTGTTGAAGGTGGATACCAATACCCATCCTCCATTCCAATAGCTAATGTAGGAAAGAAGTAATACGAGAACAATGCAAAGAAAAAAAATGATATCTTGGGAGAATTAGTTGAATTTGAGTTTGTGAAATTTATGCAGCTAAGCACTGCAAAGGCAATATGGGATAATCTTGTCAAAAGCTATGAAGGTGTCACTAAGGTAAATGATGTTAACGTTCAAACATATAGAATTCAGTATGAGAATCTTAAAATGCATGATGATGAAATAATTACAATATTTTTCCTTAAGAGTAGACGGAATTGTTAACACAATGAAAAGTTGTGGTGACGAAATAAAGGAGATTATTGTTGTTGAAAAAATCTTGATATCACTAACCCCAAAGTTTGATTCCAAAGTCTCAGTAATTGAATAAATGTAGGATTTAAAGAATCTCACCATTGAACAACTCCATGGTATGCTGACAACTTTTGAAATGAGAAAGGGGGATACATCGGGTGTTAAAGAAGCAACATTCAAAGCCACAAACAAAGGAAAGGAAAGGAAAATCCTAAAGATACAATCTACATTTTAGATGTGGAAAAATAAAACTTTGTGAGTAAGTTGCGAGTGGGAACTGGTAAATTCAAAGGTAAGCTTCCCTTTAAATGTTTTTCTTGTGGAAGAGTAGGTCACTATGTATCCACATTTCCATATAAATAAAATCATGATAAGAAAGCAAAGGGAAAGGATATTAATAAGAAAAATGTCAAAAATAAGTTTTCTGCCAAGAATTTTTTTTATTCTAATGAAGAGAGTCAAAGCACATCTAATGACCAAGTAGATACAGATTTAGATTCTAAAAATTGTTATCAAATACATATCGCTCTTAAATATCAATCAATTAGTGAGTCATATAGTTGTGAAGAAGATAATTTAATGAAAGCATTGAAATAAAATGATAGACTTAGGAATGCAAACAAAGATATGGAAACAAAAGAAATTAGTATGATGAAGGAAATAAACATTTTAAGAATGCATTTGGAAGCAACCAATAGAAGAACAAAATTTTTAGCAAAACAACTTCAAGAAAAGGAAAGGCATTGTGAAAAATTAGAACTAGAAGTTGTGACTCTAAGGAAATATTACAAGAAAATAAACAAATGGGTAAAGGCATATAAATCACTAGAGAATATTTTAAATGAACAACACTCTCCTATAATCGAGATAGGAATTGGATACAACTATGTGGATTCAGATTCACAATGTAATGACAAGAACTAGCATAAGGTTTTTGAAAATAAAATTGAATCGAGTCACTCATCTGAAAATAAATCACCCAAATCAAAGTCAAGATCAGTCCCTTGGCATAAAACATGGTTTCACGAATATTTTTTTTCTTGTAACTCATTTCGGCATAAGGTCACTGATTACAAGTGATGAATATGGGATAAGTTCCATAAGTTTGAGCACATGATAAGAAATTGCAAGAAAAATTGGGGGAAAAAAGAACATCAACCAAAGATGTAGGGAAGATTGTCCCTACTGCAGTCCATTGCTCTTAAAAAGAATACTTATAATAGTGACTACAAAAGTGAATGTGAGATACATAATGACGCAAGAGCATCTAGCTCAGGGTGAACAAAAATAAAGTGTTTTTGTCTCACATATTTATAGGTCATCGTACCTGAGTTTTTTCTTTTTAATTTCCTTAATTTCTAGGATTTAAGACTTAACAGAAAAGTTACATTTTTATTTCATTATATTTTTATTTTAATTATTGTTTTACAATTAAGTGCATAATTTAGGGAATGAAAATTAACAGTTACCTAATGTAACTACTTGTAACTGTTGACAGTTCTAAAAACTGTTTAACAAACCATACAAAAAGGGAAAATTGAGACATTGTAAGGTTTTTTTCCATCATAGCAGAGGAGACAAATAAAATCATTCAGGAGATTTTGTAAAACCATCTGAAATTCATCTACAGTTAGATACAATTTCTTTTCATTTTGATGATAAATTGAATGCATGTACAAACATAGCAATAACTGGCAAAGTAAATTATTTTCACAGGTGTTGGAGTAATCACAGAATTAACAAGCCGATACATTCACCAGTGAGAAGAGATCTTCGATTTAAGAAATATGCCGAGAATCATAACCAAGAGGACGCACAAAACAATCACAGGTATTCATCCAATTGAAACAACATACTTTGATTTTCGAACATTTTCAAAACAGTTTTGTTTTACAAGTATCAAAAAATATATTACATGTCGAATTAAAGGACCGGGTTCGAAACCCAATATAGACATTATACTACCAGCAGTAAATACTTGAACTAGAGATAAAGAAAAAAACAAAACCCCGAATGAAGAATCAAGTGCATGACCACATATAGACCTTGTTAGCCACCTATAAAATTTTGGCAAAGAAAACAGGTGGCTAAATATGTTTCTGAGTCTTCAAGAGAAACATTTCCTTTGTAAATCTCTCATTCTTGAAGCCTCCATGTGTCTTCTATCCTTCAAAGAATCTCCACTGCTTTTTCCATTAATGAACCCTGTTGTTTGTAAAAGAGGCTGTTCTCAAAAGGGCCTCCATTTTCTCCATTTCATTCCCACAAAATTCCCCATTTTTCATCATTACTTCCTTCACAAAACTTCTCTATAACCCTTCATTTAACCTCTAAATCATCCTAATCCCCTTTTTAAACCTTATATTTCCCTTTATTTGGTTTTAAAATCCCTCCTTCCATTTATCAGAACCTCCAAATTCCTCAAAAGCCCCTTCAAAATCCTTCAAAATCTTCATTTCTTACATTAAGGCCTTAAGCCCCTTTCGACCTTAGCCCTAGCCCCTGATTCTACAAATAACCCGCGCTACAACCAAGTGCTAATGCCTAATCGCAATTGCAAAAAAACTCATTCCCTTTGTTATTTTTCCCCAAATTCCTGATGCGATGAGCCCCTCTCCTTGGATCTTCTGATCTAATATCGACCGTCCATTCCTACAGATCCGACGGCTGAGATACAATCGCACTCCGCTCATGAGCCCATCACCTGCATCCGCCAATTTGATCTGGCGGCCCAGATCCAAACCGCTTTGACTCTGCGGTGTTAGGTCTGCGTAGTTTATTGGCCAAGATTGGCAAAAGTCCGATCACAGAGTTAACATCATTTCAACAACTTTGGGATTCTAGGATCTAGCCCTCCTGAATCCGGAGAGGGATCTCTCCAATATGTACAAAGATGGATATTGTCTTTGAAGTTTAGAATAATGATATTAGCTAGTTATGAGGTTCGAGGGTTTTGTTTTGTGTTGGATGGTTGAACATAGTTGCTGTCTGAGGCGGAAAGATCTATGTGCAAATAGGTTCAAAGCTGAGAAGTTGCAAGCACCAGAATAGGTTTTGACTGAGAGGAAAGATGATGATAGTTTCAGTCCATTGGGCTATGGAGTCATAATAGGGTTTAATTGGAACAACAAGAGGCAAGAGTGGTCCATGGGGCAAGTCATCTATGTCTAAGGATCTCTTTAAGGTTTGATTTATGGAATGGAATGATACAATAAGAAGGGAAAAAATAGATGCAGAACAAAGAGCAGCCCAGGATCTGGTAAGTACTTTGAAACTAGCCAGCCTTTGACCAAGCACTTAAGGAAAACATGAAAGCAAACTAGGATCTGGTAAGTACTTTGAAACTAGCCAGCCTTTGATACACTTTCAATAGAAACACAAAAAAAAACGAAGGGAAACTTGAAAGCAGCCTTTGGAGCAGAAACTAGCGGGCTGGGCTCACCACAAATCCTCTTCTAGCTCTTCTTTACTTGGTTACTTTCAAGACAATCACAAAGATAACACAGAATGGTCTAAGATCTGATAAGTACTTTGAAACTAGTCAGCTTTTAACACATTCCAAGGGAAACAATCAGATAGCTATGCAGACAAGTCTCGGACCAGGGCTAACCATATCTTCCTTCTAGTTTATCTTCACACAACTATGCAGAAAGTAACATTCAAAAATAACATCCAGCTAAGACAATAAGACGAGGGAACGCCAGCATTCCTATGCTTGAACTAAATTAAATCATTTCTAATAACACAGTTAGAAGAAAACATTGGGATAAATATTTCTCAGCCAGAGAAGGTTACTGATAAACAATAGGTCCTAATACTATTTAAACTGTTCTTTACAGAAGAAGATGAAACAGATTGAAAACAGAAATAAAACACAAGTTACAATAAGAATAACATCACCGTCAACATAGACCAGGATCCCATAAATCAGCTTGTATTGATGCTCCAAACCAGTTACAATCTTCAAGTCCAGTGTTTTAGTTCATCTCTTCTTCACAACCTAACTTATCTGGTACAAGCAGAGCTCCAAGAGCCAATGAAACCACTATTTACAGTCAAGAGTTTCCAGCTCAATTACATTACAATGCTTCAGCAATTTACATTAACAACCAACCTCTCACTCATCTTCTATGGAAGTATTTATAGAAGAATGAGGAGGTGAGATCTGATAAAAGATCTCAAAATCAATTAATACAGGCATTAATGTATTCGCGGCCTTTGAGGAGCCCAGCGAAGAAATATACAGGTGTTCTACTGTATTGAATGATGTACACTCAGAATTTAAGCTCGGTGGGAGCTTTGTTTGACATTTGAGGTTCTGCGTACTGTTAGGGTTACTCTGCACACATTCTGTCATTAAATCTGGGGCAGAAATAACTTCTTTGGTTGCTTCGAGGCAAAATATCTGATCTTGTTCAGTAAATTCAGCCTCTGATTGAGTGTCTTGAGACAATAGGTGGCACTGTGGTGGTTGAGGAATCAATTTTCCTCAAAGTATGGCGGTGGAGGCAATATTTCTAATAAAACACTTTTAGATTTTTCATTGAACTCTGTTTTAGGCTGGGGATTAGGCTTTTGATAACTGTCTTAGCCGTAATCCCCGCCAATCTGTCCACTAATCCGCTGTTCTAGTTCATTTTTAGTCTTCAATCTCTGATACCCTTTTTTTTGCATTGTTCTTGACGGCTTTCTCTATGGTGCAGGGCAACGCAGGTAGGAAAAGGCATCAATGCCTCAAGAAACACTGATGAAAACGTTAATTTGCACACTGTGGCCGATTTCCTTTGAAAAATCAAAAGAGAGAGGGTCGTCACCTTCATATTTCAAATTTCCTTCGAATTTCCTTCTGAATATAGCAGAAAACATTAAACCATACAAAACACAAATGAAAGTTATGAAATCCTGCGTTCATAGGTTAAACTGCATAGGAGGTTGTGCGGAGGAAGCAGGGTTGTTGGATCATGGAGCGGGGGTGCAGATTGACGGCGGAGATGCGGCGGCGGGATGTAATGGGCGAAACCTTTGAAAATTACAAAATATATTGTTTTCGATTTTACAAAGGAAAAAGGCGCGTTTGATATGAATGGAGGGGGTATCATATGGTGGGCCCGGCGGGATCGATCGCAAATCGCAAAAGTGGAAAATGCGATGGCGGATTATGCGACGGAGAAAAAATGTGATTTTGCGTTGGGCGCCCAATTGCGGGGCCGTTGGGCGCATGGAGGAACATATGACTGAGGAGTTATATAGGGAAGGAGCTTATCGCGGCACAAAATTTTCGATTTTGCGATGGATCGCAGCACAAATTTTTGCGATGAACACTTTTAAAACAAAACTGCAATTTGGATTTCTACGATCTGCGCTTTGCGATAAACGCCAAAGGGTTTAGAACTCGGTTCCAGGGCACGAGTATATGGATGAAAAAGGATTAGGGGCCTAAGCTCAAGGGGGCTTAAGTCCTATACTTAAAAACATGTATTTTCATGGTTTTTGAAGGGTTTTTTGAAAGAAATGAAGGCTTCGGTAAGGTTAAAAAGTGGGTTTTTAACCTTATAAAAGGGATTTTAATGAAATGGAAAGGGAGAAACATGAAATTGTGGGGTTTTTTTATGGGAAATGGAGAATAGAAAATGAGGTTAGTGAGGAAGAAAAGGAAGTGGACCAAGGGGTTATGCAGCAGTATTTAACTTGGGATTTTGGAAGGATTTCAGAGGCTTTTGAAGTGTGAAAAAGTAGTAAAGGATTTGGACAGAGGAAGAAGGCAGGAGGCCTTATAGAGACTCTAAGAGCCAACAAATTTTAGAGAAAAAATTTGTTCCTTGGAGGCTCCCAAAGTTTTAGCCACCTTTCTGGTCTAAATATATTATAGGTGGCTAACAGCGGCTCCATTTGGGGATGGTGCCTTCTTGAAGGCATCAAGAATTCAGACTTGATTTCTCTGGGGGGCTGACTGGTGCCTGGTCCATTGCTTGCTCTTGCTTTTCTTTGAAAAATAATCTCGGTTATGAAAGAAAGATGAACTTCACCAATACAACTTCTACCTACCCAATCCTACTGATCTAGTATTTTTTCCTTCATCAGAGTGCACTTGGATTGGCAAACTCTTTTTACAACATTTTAATCTTTTAAAAGCATAAAAATTAATCTAATTCTACTCCTTATTTCTCCCTGAACTCAGATTAAACGGTTGAGCTCAGATGTTTCTCTACCTAATCTAGTGTCTGTTGGGTTTAAACTGTCTAACAAACTTTCATTCTCTAAATTCTAAGACAGAAATTCAAAAACAGTCAAGTCAAGATTGAACTGTTTGACTTGCTATGATCTATGGCATAAAAAAAAGCTGCACACAGATTATTATTTGCAGAAAATTTAAAATCAAAAGAGAAGGCTTTAAGATCTGAAAGTTTCTTATTATGGCCTTCTCTCTTCTTTTCAGCTCTGTTTTTGCTTTTTCTTTGAGCTGTCTTTACTTTTCTTCTGGTTCAAGTTTTGAGCTGATTAGAACTAGGTCTTGATATTTCGTGACTCATATAAGAAAACATAGTTTTGAGTCATCATATATTGGAAATTTTGGTTCATATTTTGAGTTTGTTTGAACCTTCATTTCTATCCTAATTTATCTACTGATAAGCCAAGATTAAACAGTTTGGCAAATCAAATTCACTAACCTATCAGTAGTAAATTCAAAAGCTAGTCAGTCAAGATTAAACTGTTTGACTAACTAGAAGTGTGTTTTCAGGAGTGGCATTTAAGCTTGCACACTTTTAGGTTTGTTTCTCTTTTTGGCATGGGGCCTTGCCTTTCTTGTTTTCATTTCTGCCCTCTTTTCTTTCTTTCTTTGTTTTTGTATTTTTTGATTTTTCATAACTTTGAATGCAATGGTGGATGAAATATTCACAATGGGAAAATAAGAATAAAAAGGCTTCAGAACATAAAATGGTTTAAGAAAGGTAATGCTTAAGCATCCTGCCATTGACAGGACCCCCAAACAATTGTGTTCCATCCAACTCTTGTAAGTGAAAATAATTATTACCAGCAGTTGAACGAATAGAATAAGGGCCAAGCCATAGATGGTCAAAATTTCCATGCTTTCCCTTGTCTTCCCTCCTTGATTCCCACTTTAAAACTTTGTCCCCAATCTCTAAATTGCTGGCCTCTGTTCTTCTATCAAATATCTTCTTGATACTATCTTGCTTCTGCAATGCTTTGTTATAAACCTCCTCTCTGGTTTGCTGAAGATGAATGGTCTGATTTATTCTTCTGATTATATCATTTTCTTCAGTCTGAAACTCTTGAATTAACTTCATAACTGGTACACCAAGGCTGTTAGGAAAAATTGCATCTGTACCATACACACGCTGGAAGGGTGACATACCAATAGATTTCTTCAAAGTTAATATGTCAGTCCAAAGTGCATGGATCAGCTTTGTGTGCCAAGACTTCTTATTGTCCTCCAACAGTTTCTTGATTATGTTAACTAAGCTTTTGTTGGAATATTCTGCAAGTCCATTATCTTGAGGGTAATAGGCTGTGGAGTGTCCCAATGTTATCTGATACTTGTGAGAGAATTCAACCATTTTCTTTGATCCAAATGCTGCTGCATTATCTATGATGATCTTGGTAGGACAGCGAAATCTGGAAAGGATATTGGTTTCTATGAACTTTATAATAACTGAATCATTGGCTTGCCTACAAGGAATGGCTTCTATCCACTTAGTGAAGTAGTCTGTGGCAGTAAGAATCAACCTATGCTCGGCAGAGGATGGTGGATGAATCTCTCCTATGAAGTCAAGACCCCACTGTTGAAAAGGAGCTTCAACAATGATTGGATGCAGAGGAAGGGGTAATAATTTTCTCTTGCCCTCAAACAATTGGCATTTATGGCAAGTAGTTGTCATTTTGTGAACATCATGAAACAGAGTAGGCCAATAGAAACCAGCCCTCAGAATTTTGTTGGCTATTGAATTCCATTACAAATGATCTCCACACTCTCCTTCATGGAATTCGCGCTTAACCTTTTCTGCATCAAACTCAGGCAAACATTTAAGCAATAGACCGCTTGCATTTTTCCAGTACAGACATTTATCAATAATGCAATAGTTTACAGCTTTTAGCTTTAAGAACCTTGCCTTTGTTTTTGATAAAATAGGAGGTGCATTCAATTTAAGAAAAACATAAAAAATATCAGCGTACCAAGGAGAATTCATAAAATGGTCTTCAACTATGGGAGTTGAGAATTCTTCTTGGTCATCCAGAGCATTAATCATGTTAATATCCAGAACTTCACAATTTGACTCAGCCATTAATTTGGCTAGACCCTGACCTTTGATGAGCGTAGTGGGTTTTATTTCCAGATCATATTCAAGAATAATGGCAATCCACTTACCTCTTTTACCATCTGGGTCCTGTGTTAGAATGTATTTAACAACTGAATTTGGGACGAAGGCAATAATATGTGAGTGAAGGATGTATACTCTGAAGTCTTTTAAAGCCTTAACCAAAGCAAAAGCTTGCTTTTCCATGATGTTATACTTCAAAGGGGCATCCCTCAGTGCCTTACTGAAGAATGCAATAGGCTGCTCTTGTCCCTGTGGGCTTTTCTGTAAAAGGACAGCAGCAATGGTATGTTCTGATGCGAAGGAGAAGATATAAAAATATTTTGAAAAATCAGGGCTTATTAGAACCAGTGTTTTGGTCAATGCTTGTTTCACCAGCTCAAAGGATGTCTTTGCTTCCAGGGTCCATTTTACCCCTTACTCCTTCTTCAACATGTTTGTGATATTCCTAAGGAGCTCAGCCAAGTTAGGGATGAACCTTCTCAAAAAGTTTATCTTCCCAATGAAAGACTGCAACTCTTTGATGTTTCGAGGATGAGAGATTTGCAATATGGCCTCAATCCTCATGGGATCAATCTTTATACCCTCTTCTGAAATGATGTGCCCAAGAAGCTTACCTTCTTGAAGACCAAATAATGTTTTCTTAGGGCTTAAAGATATACCAAACTTTCTGCATTTCTCGAAAACTTTTCTCAAATGTTCTAAGTGCTCTTCATCTGTTTTTGAAAATACAGTGACATCATCAAGGTATATAATGATGAAGAAGCCCAATTCTTCAGAGAATGCTATGTCCATGGCTCTCTGAAAGGTTGCTCCAGCATTCATTAGACCAAAAGGCATTTTCACATACATGAAAGTGCCCCATGGTGTAGTAAAAGTTGTCTTTAATTGATCATCAGGGTGGAATAAGACTTGATTATACCCTGAATAGCCATCCAACAAAGAAATTCTTTTAGACCCTACTACCTTTTGTAAAATATGGTCCATCTTGTGTAAAGGGTAGTTGTCTTTCAATGAAGCTTTGTTTAAATTTCTAAAGTCTATACAAAGCCCGATTTCTCCAAGCCCATCAGACACCAAGAGCTAGATACCCACCTAATATCTAATAGGGATAATAAGCACAGATCGTGCATCTTCATGATTTCCTTCTTAACCAATGGAACAGTGACACGTTAGGTCTGTATCTACAATTTCATGCAGAATGGTTTTTGGTTTTCTTTTACAGATATTCAGGCTTATAAGCAAGGTTACAGATTCTAAGATCTTCGTAACTCCACGCAAAAACATCAGAAAATTCTTTGAATAGCTCTAGGTATTTAAGTTTGATGTGAGCTGGCAAAGTTTTGGACAGTTTGATCATTTTCAGTTTTTACTCACTGCCTATATTGCATTCCTCTACCTCAGTTTCTATAGGTTCCAGTTTAGGTTTGTTGGCCACATCATTAAATTCAAACAGTTCTTCTAGAGGGGCCAAACCCTTGGGCAGACTATCATCCTTAGAATGCAGAGTTTCCAATTCCTCTGTTTCATATTTTGCACTCAATTCTTTTTGGTTCATAAGTTTGCTAATCTGAAGGTTGATGTCTATAAGCTCAGGAGACGATTCTTCTTCACCAAGAAAATTTTCTTCACTGCAATCTGTATCATATTCTGAATCGGAACCATGGAGTTCAAACTCATTTCTAAATTGCATGAAGTCTTCTATTTGTTTATCTCCGTCAAACACCTGCCAATATTTCTTGTTATCCGGGACAGATGGTCTGAATTTTATCTGAGATGTGTCATCATATAGTATTGGGGAGGTTCTAGCAGCAAAGGCTAAATTGTGGGCTGCAATATTTCTTTTTCTTGGGACAAAAGTCAGGTTGGATTCCTCAAATGTTTTCAAAAGATCCATGACATCATTCCGGTAGGCCCTAAGTCTGGGGTGATTTGCATTATACTCCCCATTGACTTGCCTAATGATTAATTCGGAATCCCCATATACATTAATTCTTTTGGCACCTAGCTTTTTCAAAATATGCAAGCCTGAAAGAAGGGATTCATATTCTGCTATGTTGTTGGAACACTGAAAGTTTAATTTACATGAAATACACTCTGTATGATTATTTTCAGTGTTAGTAATCCAGACACCTGCACCAGCATTTGTTCTGTTGCATGACCCATCAAAATACATGGTCCAGAGAGGAACATTTTCAGCTTTATCAGTTTGGTGCATGTCCTTTGCATGACTTGACTCTTTAAGTTTTTCATCGGGTTGAGGATTGTCTTCTTGACTGTCAAGTTTTAAGTTCAAAGGATTGATGACTTGCAGTTCAAGACCTGTGTTTAGTTTGCTAGGATTTTCAAATACAACAAACTGTTTCGGCCGTTCAGCGTTGTGTTTCTCTTCCTCTGTTTCAGCCACTAATTCTGTTGAAATGATTTGTTCTATAAGTGTTTCATCATTAAACATGATAAAAGAATCAAGGCTCGTGCTTATAACGTACAGAGGAGAGTTTTGAGGCTGGTCTTGACTTGTCACTGTGTACTGCATGTGGGTTTCCCTGTAAAGTCTTCTAGTCTGATTAAAAACAGGGATAGTCGCATAGGTCATGTCCATTTGCATAGTTCCCTGTAACTTAGCTCCCCAAGATCTTGATAAAAGCATTCCATACTTTGGGGGTACATCAGCCACAACAACATCCATGACTACACACTTGGCTGGAATCTGGGCTAAGTTAACACAGAGATCTTTTATCAATCCTAGACTTTTAACTCTGCTTGAGTCAAAGGAGTACAAGTCTTTGTAAGGTCTGGTAATTTCAAGACGCAGGATTTCCATTACAGCTTTTGGCATTAAATTATGGGAAGCGCCCGAGTCGTGCATAACATTGTGCAGAATTTTTTCATGAATGTTTAAGCTTACGTAAAAGGGAGGGACAAGACCCTCTTGGAACATTCCTTCGATCTTTGGACCAAAAATAAGCTCTGGTTGGTCATCATTAAGATTGAGTGTATCTTCATTATCTTCTAAGTTCAAAGCCTTCAAAATTTTGGACCTATATACATGTTGGGCAGCTAACTCAGTCAAAGGAACAGAAATTTTGATCTTTGAGATTTTCTGTTCCAGGCTGAAAAGGTTTTGAATCTTTAAAGCATTGATTTCAGCCTTGCTTACTGCCACTTTATCAGCAATAACAGCTTGCTGATTTGGTTTATCTACAGTCAAAACAGTTGTTTTACCAGGAGTAATAACCGGAGTGTTAGTACTGCTAATGTTTGCACTCTATTTTTCAATATTTTGAGTGTCTTTCTCTTTACCATTACCAGAATTATCAGCCACTGTTTTGTCTTTTTGTTTGATTGTTTTAGACTTGGTTGAAATGCTGTTTTGAGAAGGCTTGTCAGAGGTTTTATTGTTGGGGGTTCGTTGATTAGATTTGCTTCTGAGTTCATATTCCTTTGAAGGCTCTATGACAGCGTTTTCCATGTTTTGATAATAATTTTCATTATCATCTCTTTTGTCATCGTAAGGTGTATAAAGACCTTGTTTTTTATCAAAATGAACCTCGAAGTCATCATCATCTACCCCAAATAAGTTTATATCATCCTCCTCTGTTATTTGATCTGTTTTCTCAACCTCACTTAAAAAGTTTTGATGGAAGGGAGGAGTGATCTGTTGATCATCTTCCCTGGGTCTATTTGGAGGCTAATTTCTTCTAATATTCTGATTCTGGTTTTGGTTTCTGTTTTGAGGAGCGTTCTGATTTAGACTTGCTTGTGCTCTCTCTAGAATGCTCATTTTCTTCATCATTTCTTCCATCATTCTTTCCATCTTTGAGCTTGAAGTGGAAGGTGTGGACTCCTCTCTAAAAGATACTCTCTTTTCAGCTTTCATCCTTGCTCTCTTCTCCATTAAGTTTACTTCCACAGAAAGGGCCCCTCTTTGCATGTCTTCAAGGGTTGCAAAATCTCTTTCTCTAAGTGAGTAGGTCATATCAACATCAAACCCTTCAGGAAATTTGTTTAAGGCTGAGCCCTGAGGAGGTTTTAGTTCAGGGGAAAGTGCATTATACACACTGTTAAACCTAGTACAATAAGCCTGTACACTTTCCCCAGGGTTCCTATGGAGATTGTTATAGTCGACAAGGACTTGGAGAGGATTCTTCCTCACTTCCCATTTGTTCAAGAATGTTTGATGGAAGCCTTGGAGATCATTAATACTATGAGGGGCTAAACCTTTAAACCATTTTCTTGCTTCTCCCCCCAAACTTTGAGAAAATAGTGTAAGTTTGACAGAATCATCATCAATTTCATTTCTGTCAAAGTAGTCATTCATCTTGTCCACATGTTGAGATGCTGTTATAGTATTGCTAGCATCATACAATGGAATTTTGGACTGATAGTCCTATGGAAGGTTGACTAATGGTACAGGAAGGACTAAGGGAGCATACCATGCTGCCATGATATGTGGTGGATTTACAAGAGGAGGTGTGGGTTGAAGTGGAGTGGTTTGAATAGTGGATGACGGATGAACATAAGTGGATGGAACAACAGTAGATTTTTGAGCTGATCTTGGATGAGAGGCACCTAGATTATGTAGAAAATGTAAATCAGGAGGTGTTGATTCTCTACCCCCAAGGGGTTCACTTTTTTCCGGGGATGAATGTGAAGACTCAGAATCTAACTGATCTAAATCACCAAATGACCTAGTCCTAAAGGGGTTTAAGAAGTCAGTTTGTGATTTCTAAAGAGCTGAAAGATTTTCAGGGACTGAATTAGCTCTTAGGGGTGATATGAAAACAGTTGAAAATTGTATCTTAGGAGACTTCCTAAAGATTCTTTCTGGCTTATCAACTATCTTAGGTGGATCCAGGTCAGGATGGGCTCGAGTATGAATCTTCCTAGGAGCCACTATGGTACGTTTTTAGACCCAAATAAACAAGAAAAGTTCAACCAGATATGACAATCTTTGAGGGGTTAACTAATCTGTTTTCTTAATTCTAATCCTATAGCCTTTTAAATAGGTTTTAAGGGTGTTGTAATGATGAGGGTTCTTCCTAGTGGAGTCTTAAGGTCTGTTCAGGATTGTGGAGTCGCCAGGTGGAAAGTCTAGAGTGTTTTCAAAGGAATACACTGTCCACCACAGTGTTTGTGAAACATTCCTTTTCAAGGATATCTCAAAACACAATAAACTCTAACCAGAGATTGACTGGGAGGGCATTCACCAGATATGTCACCTCTAAAAGAGGATGAGATCCGGAGGCTACCTGGCCCTTTCCAGACTCTTTCTTAAGAGTATAGAGTAAAACACATAAAAAATGTAAATGAAATGTGGAAGAAAGTGTTTTACTACCAATCTGAAATGTTTTTGGTATTTTTTTGAATTATTTTTCTGTTAGTTTCTAAGAATGTCTTAACTTTGCTTCAAAACTTAGCTACGGTTGTGAGACAAAGGTAATCTGTTCTTATGGCTAAGCCAGCTGATCTTCCAAGGTTAGATAAGGGCTTATAAGAATCGTAGGATTGACCTAGATTGTCACTGATTCAAACAAGTTTTATCATAATTACCATTTCCTGGTAGTGCTTGAAAGGGCTGCTTTTAACTCGCAAAGTTTTCTTGAATTAAGGGCTCTCTGAGGTCTTCAGAAGGTATTAAAACACTCAGTTCCCCAGTGGAGTCGCCATAAATGTTAGGTCTCTGTAATTTATTGGCAAGATTGGCAGAGTCCAATTACAGAGTTAACATCATTTCAACCAACTTTGGGATCCTAGGATCTAGCCCTCCTGGATCTGGAGAGGGATCTCTCCAATATGTACAAATATGGATATTGTCTTTGAAGTTTTAGGGTGATGATATTAGGCTAGTTATGAGGTCCAAGGGTTTTGTTTTGTGTTGGATGGTTGAACATAGTTGCTGTCTGAGGCGGAAAGATCTATGTGCAAATAGGTTCAAAGGTGAGAAGTTGCAAGCACCAGAATAGGTTTTGACTGAGAGGAAAGATGATGACAGTTTCAGTCCATTGGGCTATGGAGTCATAATAGGGTTTAATTGGAACAACAAGAGGCAAGAGTGGTCCATGGGGCAAGTCATCTATGTCTAAGGATCTCTTTAAGGTTTGATTTATGGAATGGAATGATACAATAAGAAGGGAAAAAACAGATGCAGAACAAAGAGCAGCCCAGGATCTGGTAAGTACTTTGAAACTAGCCAGCCTTTGACCAAGCACTTAAGGAAAACATGAAAACAAACTAGGATCTGGTAAGTACTTTGAAACTAGCCAGCCTTTGATACACTTTCAATAGAAAACACAAAAAAAAACGAAGGGAAACTTGAAAGCAGCCTTTGGAGCAGAAACTAGCGGGCCGGGCTCACCACAAATCCTCTTCTAGCTCTTCTTTACTTGGTTACTTTCAAGACAATCACAAAGATAACACAGAATGGTCTAAGATCTGATAAGTACTTTGAAACTAGTCAGCTTTTAACACATTCCAAGGGAAACAACCAGATAGCTATGCAGACAAGTCTTGGACTAGGGCTAACCATATCTTCCTTCTAGTTTATCTTCACACAGCTATGCAGAAAGTAACATTCAAAAATAACATCCAGCTAAGACAATAGGACGAGGGAACGCCAAAATTCCTATGCTTGAACTGAATTAAATCATTTCTAATAACACAGTTAGAAGAAAACATTGGGATAAAGATTTCTCAGCCAGAGAAGGTTACTGATAAACAGTAGGTCCTAATACTGTTTAAACTGTTCTTTATAGAAGAAGATGAAACAGATTGAAAACAGAAATAAAACACAAGTTACAATAAGAATAACATTACCGTCAACATAGACCAGGATCCCATAAATCAACTTGTATTGATGCTCCAAACCAGTTACAATCTTGAAGTCCAGTGTTTTAGTTCATCTCTTCTTCACAACCTAACTTATCTGGTACAAGCAGAGCTCCAAGAGCCAATGAAACCACTATTTACAGTCAAGAGTTTCCAGCTCAATTACATTACAATGCGTCAACAATTTACATTAACAACCAACCCCTCACTCATTTTCTATGGAAGTATTTATAGAAGAATGAGGAGGTGAGATCTAATTAAAGATCTCAAAATCAATTAATACAGGCATTAATGTATTTGCGGCCTTTGAGGAGCCCAGCAAAGAACTATACAGGTGTTCTAATGTATTGAATGATGTACACTCAGAATTTAAGCTCGGTGGGAGCTTTGTTTGACATTTGAGGTTCTGCGTACTGTTAGGGTTGCTCTGCACACATTCTGTCATTAAATCTGGGGCAGAAATAACTTCTTTGGTTGCTTCAAGGAAAAATATCTGATCTTGTTCAGTAAATTCAGCCTCTGATTGAGCGTCTTGAGACAATAGGTGGCACTGTGGTGGTTGAGGAATCAATTTGCCTCAAAGTATGGCGGTGGAGGCAATATGTCTGATAAAACACTTTTAGATTTTTCATTGAATTGTGTTTTAGGCTGGGGATTAGGCTTTTGATAACTGTCTTAGCCGTAATCCCCGCCAATCTGTCCACTAATCTGCTGTTCTAGTTCATTTTTAGTCTTCAATCTCTGATACCCTTTTTTCTGCATTGTTCTTGACAGCTTTCTCTATGGTGCAGGGCGACGCAGGTAGGAAAAGGAATCAATGCCTCAAGAAACACTGATGAAAACGTTAATTTGCACATTGTGGCCGATTTCCTTTGACAAATCAAAAGAGAGAGGGTTGTCACCTTCATCTTTCGAATTTCCTTCTGAATATAGCGGAAAACGTTAAACCCTGCAAAACAAAAATGAAAGTTATGAAATCCTGCGTTCATAGGTTAAACTGCATAGGAGGTTGTGTGGAGGAAGTAGGGTCGTTGGATCATGGAGCGGGGGTGCAGATTGAAGGCGGAGATGCGGCGGCAGGATGTAATGGGCGAAACCTTTGAAAATTACAAAATATATCGTTTTCGATTTTACAAAGGAAAAAGGCGCGTTTGATATGAATGGAGGGGGTATCATATGGTGGGCCCGGCGGGATCGATCGCAAATCGCAAAAGTGGAAAACGCGATGGCGGATTATTCAACGGAGAAAAAATGCGATTTTGCGATGGGTGCCCAATTGCGGGGTCATTGGGCGCATGGAGGAACATATGACTGAGGAGTTATATAGGGAAGGAGCTTATTGCGGCGCAAAATTTTCGATTTTGCGATGGATCGCAGCGCATATTTTTGCGATGAACACTTTTAAAACAAAACTGCAATTTGGATTTCTGCGATCTGCGCTTTGCGATAAACGCCAAAGGGTTTAGAACTCGGTTCCAGGGCGCGGGTATATGGATGAAAAAGGATTAGGGGCCTAAGCTCGAGGGGGCTTAAGTCCTATACATAAAAACATGTATTTTCATGGTTTTTGAAGGGTTTTTTGAAAGAAATGAAGGCTTCGGTAAGGTTAAAAAGTGGGTTTTTAACCTTATAAAAGGGATTTTAATGACATGGAAAGGGAGAAACATGAAATTGTGGGGTTTTTTATGGGAAACGGAGAATAGAAAATGAGGTTAGTGAGGAAGAAAAGGAAGTGGACCAAGGGGTTATGCAACAGTATTTAACTTGGGATTTTTGAAGGATTTCAGAGGCTTTTAAGTGTGAAAAAGCAGTAAAGGATCTGGACAGAGGAAGAAGGCAGGAGGCCTTATAGAAACTCCAAGAGCCAACAACTTTTAGTGAAAAAATTTGTTCCTTGGAGGCTCCCAAAGTTTTAGCCACCTTTCTAGTCTAAAAATATTATAGGTGGCTAACACCAGGATCAAATCGCACTCCTCCCATAGCCCTTTAACATCACACTTGCCGATTCAATCCTGACCGTTGATCTCTCGTCTGATCTGACGACCAGCACTTAATCGCACATCGTAAACTAAAAGGATCCCGATGCTTTGGCCTCTTTCTTTTCTCCGATGCAATGAAATCCCCACCGTTTATTTTCTCAAATCCAATGGTCCGCATTACTTCCGCTTTTCAAACCCCGCCCTTCTCATTCTCCCCCATCGACAGATCTTCGCCGTCTATTCCTACAGATCTGACGGTCAGGATCTAAACCACCGTTCACCCCGCAACTTTCTCCGTCACATCCATTCCACACTGTCCGATCTACCTTCGATGATCTGATGGCTGATATCGCATTTCGCAAAGTTTTTGCGCCTAAACGTTAACACCCAAAAATTTTCCGAAAAGGGTAGTTTTAGGTGGGAAAGGTGTCAATCAACGTATGGAATCACATTTTATTTGGCGATACCTCTTACCCCTAATTTTATTTTTCAAAAACCATGACTGTTTCCGCCATACCACCCTCCACTGCGTAATTTCCCTTTTTATCGCAGTCGTTGATCTCTGAGGTCAAACGGATCTTATTATATCGCAACCCCGTTCACTCACCTTTTCATCCATTCTCCCAAGTGCCCCATCGAAGGATCACAACCGTAGATCACCATGATCCAACGGCCCATGTTATATCGCATTTTAATTTCATCCACCATTCATTTAATCTCCCAACGACTTCATCGAGCAATATCCACCGTTGATTATTCTAATCTAACGGTCCACGTTAATCCTCGCGCCCAAAACTCCAAAGCACCTGGTTAGCTGCTCTGCCATGATTTTCATCATATTTTCCACCACATCCAACTTTTTCTATCACTACTCCTCCATCCCCACGAGCCTCTGAAGCAGCCTTTCCCACTCCCGCAGGTTTTTTATAACAGGTTTATCTTATGTTTGCAGGTTTAATGGCGTTTCATCTATATTTTTCCCGCAGTCACAGGCAGGTGACAAAAAGGTCCAGGGTGATGATCCCAAGCCTGATTCAATGCAAATGGGAAGCCATGCAGGGTGAATTTTGAGATGGATTTATGCGTCATGAACATCAATCATACCTATAAACCCTCTAGCTCAATAGAAAACCTGGATATCTGTACAGAAGAAACAACAAAGTGTATCAGAAAGAGATTAAAGGATTAATGCATAAATTTGAAGACTTAATGCTTTTATCCAATGTTTAAAAGGATTAAGGACACAGATAAAGACCATGAAGATGATCAAAGAGGCTTAATGAAGCCTAAAGCACACATCAAGCCTTATCATTGTTTCAATATCAGCAGAACGTTCTTTTCCCTAAGAAGGACTAGCTACACGACCTCCTCCATTTTCCATCGAGCACCGGAACAGTTATTGCACTGAAAAAGGCTTTAAGAACTATCATAATAGTAGGTATGGATGTATGGAAGATATGCAAGACCTTCTATCACCTTAATTATCTCATAAGGCCAAACAGAGTACCAACAGCCAGATTACTTCAAAGAACATATCTGAAGTTATGGTCAATCTGACAAAGACTTCTAAACCAGCCTAAAGGGTACCAACGTGTAAATGCAGAGCCTTTAAGCAGAGTGGGTATTTTAATACTTCCTCCACTCTGTCTTAATGAATCATTTAAGTTCATATCTACTACTCCGCCTCCTCATTCACTTATAAGTATTCATTGAAGATTCATTGTAAAGGGTTGGGATTTTATTGATTGTTTGAATTGTTATTGAGGGGAAGGATCTGAGTAGTTTGTAATATAGTAGGCTGGGAAGAAAAGTATACACTGTAAAAAATCCACTGGGCTCAAAGTATGTGACTGGTTTTGCACATAAATTGAATAAGTAGATTCACAGGATCCTGGTCTATATTATTGGTGATGTTTTCCTTACTGTAATTGTCTTCTTTCATGTTTTCATACTGTCCATTATTCTCTAATAAAGAACAACAAGCATAGATTAGGACACACTGCTGGAAGTACCCTAAGTCTCACTGTAAATCTTTATCTTTATGTTTTCTGCTATTTGTGTATCTAAGAACAAATTCAACATAATTTAACCAGTATAGAAGTTGGCTTGTCCATGCTTACTGATGTATGAATTTAGAGTTTGTTTCTTAGATGTTCTTGTTTGGTTTCAGCTGCAAGAATTAGGAAACTAGGAGATTAGAGCTAGCCCTGTCCCACTAGGTTCCTTTTCCAACAGTTAGCCTTTCTAAGATCCCTTTGAGTTAGTGTCAAAAGAAGACAAGGTTAAAGGTATTTCTCTGATATTAGGCCTTTTTCAATGTTTAATCTTAAATGTTTTCTACCTTCTGAAAGCAGTTATGAGGACTGTTGGATTGTCTTCCTCAAGAGTATGATAAAAGCAGGTTAAGTTAAAAGTATTTCCTTGATCTTAAGCTACCCTTTGTGTCTTTATTGAGAGTTTATTTTGTGAGTATGTCAAAAGTGGGATAGGTTAAAAGTCCTTACCTGATCTTAGGTTGTACCCTGGTTTCTTTCTTTCACCCATTCTTAATGTTCTACCTCACCATCTATCTAAAAGATCCTTTGGTATAGATGACTTGCCCTATGGAAACCTTTGGATAGTTGTTATGCAAGTAAACCCTTTTATGACTCCATAGCCCAATGGATTGACACTTCCCTTGACCTATCTTCTCATGCTGAAACATCCTTCTACTTATTTCCTTTTCCACTTCACATAACCTTGTCAGTCAATGATCTCTAACCAAACAAACCAAATCAAAACCCCTGTGCTACATACCTAGCCTAATACCATAAACTGGCCTTAAATATATATCATTCTTTATATATAGAGAGAGATCCCTCTCTGGATCAAGGAGGGCTAGATCCTAGGATCCCAAAGTGGTTTGATGTTGTCTTGTCTTTTGGTCTTTGCCAATCTGGCCAAAACACAGGAACCCCAACATAATGGAAAATCCACTGGGGAAGAAGACCAATTAGCCTCGATTGGTATTCAACTACTGATGGTGGACAACAACCCTCATTAAAACATTGGAAATCCTCCACCTGGAGACTCCACAATTTCTAATAGACATAAAGACTCCACTGGAGGAAGAACCTGAAACATGACCAGGCATTATAGAAGGATAGAACATTCAGGCTGGATTTGGTTTCAAGAACTCATTTTTTTTATCTACAACTACGTTCTATCCTACTTTAAGCCCGATCTAGTGTAGAAAGATGAGATCCACACTGATTATGGGAAAGATCTCAAGCCTCATTTTTCAGACCATGAGCAGACCTATACACCTATGAAAAACCTAGTGAAACAAGAGCCTCATGTTGTATCTCTCACCCCTAATTAAACTTCAAGAAGTCATAGGTCTCTTGCCGCACTACCTACACCCACAAAGGTCATAGAAAGATATAAGCCTCTATTTTTGCCTCTTATATTCCAACCCCTTCCTGCAAAACTTACAAATAAGCTGCCCCTTTTTTATGGAGAAAATAAAAAGATCACTGCTGAGCAGCACGTTCAAAATCTTGAGGATTTACTTGACTTATTTGAAATAGAACAAGATGATGTGCGTATTAGAATGTTTGCCTTATCATTACAAGGAAAGGTTAAGAGTTGGTTTAAGGACCTTCCAGCTGCAAGCATTATCAATTTTCATCAATTTGCTCAAGTTTTCCTTGATAAATGGGAAGTCCTGGGAAATGTTTTCCTCATTCTAGAAGAGTACCAGAACTTGAAAAGACAACCAGGAGAGACAGTACAAGAATTTTCAGCCAGGTTCAATAAGGTATACAATGCAATACCTACTAAGATAAAACCACCCTTGGGATGGGCCCTATTTTACTATCCGAGTTCTTTTGACCCTGAGGTGGAATTCCACATAAGAGAAAGAGAGCCTTCTAGCCTAGAAGAAATGCAGAACATAGAAATTATTGTTGAATACAACATATGGTGCAGGGAGGAAAAATTAAATGCAATAAATAAGGACCAAGTAGAGCAAGAAAGACTGATCTCTGCAGAAACCAAGCTGGAAAGATTGATAGAGATAGCCAACATCTTGTTAAACATGAAGGAGGAAGAATATGAGGTTGAAACTAGAAATGCTTATTCGAAGGGACCCACACCTTGTCCTCAAGAAAAACAAACCAGATCACTGTAAGACATAAGCAACATGCAAAGCATGTATGATAAACAAGATTTCAAATAAGAAAATGAACTTGCAGATTATTTTGAAGAAAGACTTGCTAAGAATCCAATAGGTTTGACTGGTGACATTGCTTATAATTATGATTTTCATAATTATGATCTATCTGATGATGATGTTCTCCAAATAGAAGTTGATCTTGCAGGGTCATCATTAGTAGATTTGTGGGAGGAAGATCAGTCCATCAACTTCAAGAAATTAATGAGCCAAGTCAGGGTATTTATGATACTGATGAAGAAAGTTATGAAAGTCTAGTAGAAAGTGAAGATTCATTGAATCTTCACTCTGCTTTATATCATATCATCAGTAATAATTTCCATGAAGGTGGAAGTTAGCAGCCTTTCAGCTCAGAGGATGAGGAAGAAAGAAACGAAGAAACTCTTGAGAAAGTTGAATATCCCGAACCTTCTCCTGAAAGGGTTGAGGTAATCAAAGAAACCCCTGCTCAATAATATGTTAGTATTTTCACAAAGCTCAGCCCAACAGATCAGAATATCTCAGAGCTACAAGAGGACAACGCTGCAGTATATGATGAGTCCCCCAGTTCAGAAAATAACGAATATGAGGAAATATTTCTTTCTCAAGAGAGTCTTTTTCTTGATCCAGTGGAAGAGGAAGCAATATTGGTTGAAACCTACCTATAAATTACTCACAAACAGGTATTATTTCAAGATCCTTATGCTCATTTCCTATGGACATTTAGAGAAGGATCAAAGGTCATCAAGAGCAGCTTGTTGCAAACAACAAGAAACATTTTAGAAGCTGCTGTTAAAAAAAAAAGAGAATGGGAGTGGCCCTGCCTATCCAACATGCTCAAAAGGATGAGTAGAAAAGACCAGTCATGGGATCATCTGATTGACTGGATGTATTGGAAAAGAGAGTTTGTCAGCTAGACATGTAAATATTCCAAGTTAGGGTAGGATAGGTAGGAAATCTCAATAAAGCTCAGCCTGTGAGCATTTAATTAGTTTTTGATTTTTGCTTTGAAGAAAATTAAAAAAAAAAACAAAAAAAAAAAATGAAAGGAAAGGTTCATATATGCTAAAAAATTGAACCATTAAAGAAAATAAGAAGAAGCAGCTCTAATAAGATCAAAACAAGATCTGAAATAAAGAAAGAAAGGTGACTCTAAAAAGCCCAAAATCAGAGTCACAAGAAGAAGGAAGGATGCTGGTGATTTTCAGATCTGAAGCCTTCAAGTTTTGTTTTCAATTTCTGCAAAGTTCATTCCATGTGCAACTTGTCTTTATGCCATGGAACCACAGCAAATCAAACAGTCTAATCATGGTTTTTCTGTATTTAAATTTCTGTTTTATAATGTAGAGAATGAAAATTTTTCAGACAGTTTAATCCTGGCAGATATTAGTTTAGGTAGAGAAGCTATGAGTCCAATTGTTTAATTTGGTCTCATGGAGAAATAAGGGTAGAATTAGATTAGTTTTTTTTTTCAATAAAAATTGATTATGTAAAAGGTCTGCAAGTCCAAATGCACCTTGAAGAAATAAATGTTAGGACAATAGGATGGGTAGGTAGTTGTTTGGGAAAAGGTTTTCTACTGATATAATCTCCATCATGTTTGTAGCAGCTGATCAAAGAAGAAAAAGATGTGTCAAGTACTAGGCATATGGCCTACTTCCAAAGATTATTTATGATATTTTTGACACCTTCAAGAAGATGCCATCCCCATGTGGAGCCACTGTTAGCCACCTATAAAATTTTAGCAAAGCAAACAGGTGGCTAAATATGTTTCCGAGTCTTCAAGAGAAACATTTCCTTTGTAAATCTCTCATTCTTGAAGCCTCCGTGTGTCTTCTATCCTTCAAAGAATTTCCACTATTGTTTCCATTAATGAACCCTGCTGTTTGTAAAATAGGTTGTTCTCAAAAGAGCCTCCATTTTCTCCATTTCATTCCCACAAAATTCCCCATTTTTCATCCTTACTTCCTTCACAAAACTTCTCTATAACCCTTCATTTAACCTCTAAATCATCCTAATCCCCTTTTTAAACCTTATATTTCCCTTTATTTATTTTTTTAAATCCCTCCTTCCATTTATAAGAACCTCCAAATTCCTCGAAAGCCCCTTCAAAATCCTTAAAAATCTTCATTTCTTACATTAAGGCCTTAAGCCCCTTTCGGCCTTAGCCCTAGCCTCTGATTCTCCATATAACCCGTGCTACAACCAAGTGCTAACGCCTAATCACAATCGCAAAAAAACTCATTCCCTTTGTTCTTTTTCCCCAAATTCCCAATGCGATGAGCCCCTCTCCTTCGATCTTCTGATCTAATCTCGACTGTCCATTCCTATAGATCCGACAACTGAGATACAATCGCACTCCGCTCATGAGCCCATCACCTGCATCCACCGATTTGATCTGGACTGTTGAATCCATAAGAACCAGTGACCAGGATCAAATCGCAGTCCTCCCATAGCCCTCTGACATCACGCCCGCCGATTCAATCCTGACCGTTGATCCCTCATCTGATCCGACGGCCAGTGCTTAATCGCGCATCACAAACTCAAAGGACCACGATGCTTTGGCCTCTTTATTTTCTCTGATGTGATGAAATCCCTACCGTTGATTTTCTCAAATCCAACGGTCAACATTCCTTCCGCTTTTCAAACCCCGCCCTTCTCATTCTCCCCCATCGATAAATCTTCGCCGTCCATTCCTACAGATCCGACGGTCAGGATCTAAACCGCCGTTCACCCCGCAACTTTCTCCGTCACATGCATTCCACATCGTTTGATCTACCTTTGATGATCTGACGGCTGATATCGCATTTCGCAAAGTTTTTGCGCCTAAACGTTAGCACCCAAAAATTTTGCGAAAAGGGCATTTTTAGGTGGGACAGGTGTCAATCAACGTATGGAATCGCATTTTATTTGGTGATACCACTTACCCCTCATTTTATTTTTCTAAAACAATGTCTGTTTCTGCCACACCACCATCCACTGCGTAATTTCCCTTTTGATCGCAGCCGTTGATCTCTGAGGTCGAATGGCTCTTACTATATCGCAACCTCGTTCACTCACCTTTTCATCCATTCTCCCAAGTGCCCCATCGAAGGATCGCAACCATAGATCACCATGATCCAACGACCCATGTTATATCGCATTTTCATTTCATCCACCATTCATCTGATCTCCCAATGACTTTATCAATAAATCTCCACCGTTGATTATACTAACCTAACGGTCCACGTCTATCCTTGCACCCAAAACTCCAAAGCACCTGGTTAGCTGCTCTGCCAGGATTTTCATCATATTTTCCGCCGCAGCTACCTTTTTCCATCACTGATCCTCCATCCTTACGAGCCTCTGAAGCAGCCTTTCCCACTCCCGCAGGTTTTTTATAAAAGGTTTATCTTATGTTTGCAAGTTTAATGGCGTTTTATCTATATTTTTCCCACAGTCACAGGCAGGTGACAGAAAGGTCCAGGGTGACGATCTTGAGCCCAAATGAATGCAAATGGGAAGCCATGCAAGGTGAATTCTGAGATGGATTGATGCATCATGAACATGAATTGTACCTATAAACCCTCTAGCTCAGCAGAAAACCCGGATATCTGTACAGAAGAAACAACAAGGTGTATCAGAAAGAGATTAAAGGATTAATGCATAAATTTGAAGACTTAATTCTTTTATCCAATGTTTAAAAGGATTAAGGACACAGATAAAGACCATGAAGATGATCAAAGAGGCTTAATGAAGCCTAAAGCACACATCAAGCCTTATCAGTGTTTCAATATTAGCAGAACACTCTTTTCCCTAAGAAGGAATAACTACACGACCTCCTCCATTTTCCATCGAGCACCAGAATAGTTATTGCACTGATAGAGGCTTTAAGAACTATCAGAACAGCAATTATGGATGTATGGAAGACCTGCAAGACCTTCTATCACCTTACTTATATCAGAAGGGAAAACGGAGTACCAATAGCCAGAGTACTTCAAAGAACATATCTGAAGTTATGGTCAATCTGACAAAGACTTCTAAACCAGCCTAAAGGGTACCAACATGTTAATGTAGAGCCACTAAGAAGAGTGGGCATTCAAATACTTCCTCCCCTCTGTCTTAATGAATCATTTAAGTTCATATCTACTACTCCACCTCCTCATTCACCTATAAGTATTCATTGAAGATTCATTGTAAAGGGTTGGTATTTTATTGATTGTTTGAACTGTTATTGAGGGGAAGTAGCTGAGTAGTTTGTAATATAGTAGGCTGGGAAGAAAAGTCTGGACTGTAAAAGAGCCACTGGGCTCAAAGTATGTGACTGGTTTTTCACATCAATTGAACAAGTAGATTCACAGGATCCTGGTCTATATTATTGGTGATGTTAACCTTACTGTAATTGTCTCCTTCATGTTTTCATACTGTCCATTATTCTCTGATAAAGAACAACAAGCATAGATTAGGAAATACTGCTGGAAGTACCCTAAGTCTCACTGTAAATCTTTATCTTTATGTTTTCTGCTATTTATGTATCTAAGAACAAATTCAACATAATTTAACCAGTATAGAAGTTGGCTTGTCCATGCTTACTGATGTATGAATTTAGAGTTTGTTTCTTAGATGTTCTTGTTTGGTTTCAGCTGAAAGAATTAGGAAACTAGGAGATTAGAGCTAGCCCTGTCCCACTAGGTTCCTTTTCCAATAGTTAGCCTTTCTAAGATCCCTTTGAGTTAGTATCAAAAGCAGAGAAGGTTAAAGGTCTTTCTTTGATCTTAGGCATTTTTCAGTGTTTAATCTTAAATGTTTTCTACCTTCTAAAAGTGGTTATGAGGACTGCTGGATTGTCTTACTCAAGAGTATGTTGAAAGAAGGTTAAGTTAAAAGTCTTTCCTTGATCTTAAGCTACCCTTTGTGTCTTTATTGAGAGTTTCCTTTGTGAGTATGTCAAAAGCGAGATAGGTTAAAAGTCCTTACCTGATCTTAGGCTGTACCCTGGTTTATTTCTTTCACCCATTCTTAATGTTCCACCTCACCATCTATCTAAAAGATCCTTTGGTATAGATGAATTTCCCTATGGAAACCCTTGGATATTTGTTATGCAATTAAACCCTTTTATGACTCCATAGCCCAATGGATTGACACTTCCTTTGACCTATCTTCTCATGCTGAAACATCCTTCTACTTATTTCCTTTTCTGCTTCACATGACCTTCTCAGTCAATGATCTCCAACAAAACAAACCAAATAAAAACCCCTATGATTCATACCTAGCCTAATACCATAAAATAACCTTAAAGATATATCATTCTTTATATATATAGAGAGATCCCTCTCTGTATCGAGGAGGGCTAGATCCTAGGATCCCAAAGTGGTTTGATGTTGTCTTGTCTTTTGGTCTTTGCGAATCTGGCCAAAACACAGTAACCCCAACAGACCCCAACCCATTTAAAAATGGAGAAGCATCTGTAACAGACCATTAATGGAGAAATCTACATAAATACAATTAACAGGGTAGCCGGGGCTCATAACGGAAAGAAACCCCAAATACCAGAAGCGACCAAAGGAAAATACCCTACCCGTTTGGGTCAACAACAGTGGAGTCGAAGACCATGTTTGGAGCAACCAAGGAGTCACCTGCAAGGAGAAAGACCCATGTGTTAAAATCTGCAAAGGAATAAAAAAATAAACCCTAAAGCAGAGAAAGGAACGAAGAGGGTTTGTAAGCTTGGCTTACCGGTAGAGCAGCATTGAATCGAAGGAGGGATTCGACCGGTCACCAACCAGCAAGGGAGCCTGCTCACAAGGAGAAAAAATCCTTAGTATAACCAGAAAAAATAATCGAAGAACTGAAGCAAGGAAGGAAGACTTACCATCGTGAAATTGATGAGTTGAGGTCGAATGCTGAGTCCCCTGATGGCTGCAACCTGATACAACACAGACAAGCAACCAGTTAATCAACAAAATACTTACAGTGAGTGGATAAAACAACACCGGAGCGAAAGCATTCAAGAAATTACAAACAAAAATAGCGCCCATAAAAATTTCATGGCGGAGAAACCCTGTTACAGAAAATGAAGAAACAAAACTCGAAACCCTCGAACTCATTAGCAGAGCGAGAAAAATGAACAGAGTTATCATATCGACGGAACTCGGCTAGCAGGACAGAGCCATAGTTAAAGATTGCATGAAGCACCAGCAGATAAAATCAGAGCTATGACCAACGAGAGGTCAAATGACCACAAAGAACCGGGCCATTAGACCCACATAGAACCAGTCGAAAGAAACCCTCGCAACCACCGGAAAGCAAAGGAGAAAATGCGAAATGAACAGATTAAATGCGCGTAACTAAGGCGAGAGAACAAATTTCGAGGACGGGACAGGTGTCCTCCTCACACCTTTCACAAGGACGAGTCATCAATCGAAAATTCAAAACATATCAATTGCAAAATCACAAAAATCTAATAATCACCATCACAACATTAATAATATTTTAATTATTTATTGAAAGCAAAGTTTAATAAGGGCTAGTCCCATCATTTTTGGTATCAGAGCAGGTTGAGTGTTTTTGAAATGGAAGTTGGAAGACGAGGTTGTGGGAGAGCTATTTGGAGAGTAGAAGACGAAGGACTGTGAGAGGAGATTAGGATTCTAAATGCCCATTTAGCGGCAGTAGAAGAAGGAAGAAGAAGGGATCCTGATGGAGGAGATGACAGTGATGAGGAAGCTGCAGAGACAACAGATGGATCAGATGGAGAAGGACCAGAGATTAGGTTGTTGAAAATCCTAAGCCAAAGCATGAGCTTTCGAATTATGATGGAAATTTGTCAGCAGAGGTACTGTTGGATTGGCTCAGTGAGTTGAATAAGTATTTTTATTATGAGGAGATTAGTGAAGATAAGAGAGTTAAATTCGCTGCCACCAGGTTGAAAGGGCATGCAGCCTTATGGTGGTATAGTGTACAAGTAGAGAGGAAGAGGTTTAATAAGCAGCCTATCAAAAAATGGACCAGGATGGAAGCTAAGTTGAAGGGTAAATTTTTACCCAAAGACTATCAGATTGCTATGTACAGGAAGGTACATAATCTGAAACAGAAGGGGATGACTGTAAAGGAGTACATTGAATAATTCTATCAGGTGAACCAGAGAGCCGGTTACATAGAAGACACCCCAGAAAAAATAGCGAGGTTTGTAAATGGCTTGTTACACCATTTTTTGGTCATCTAACCTATTATCATTAGATGAACCCAAGTACACCACGTAAGACTAATTTTACCCTAAGTAAAATTGCTTTCACTATGTGAAATAACTTAGTAAAACACCTTTATTAAGTTGTTTCTGATGTAAACAGGAAACCCCAAAAGGAAATAACAAACAAATCTATATTTGTTTATATTTCCTCAAGGAATAATTAGTTAAACATCAATTTAATTACTATTCCTGGTCATATTTAACCCAAAACAAGGAAATCAATTAAATAAATCCTTATTTATTTGATTATTTCCTAGGAATAAGTTATTTAATCCTTATTTAAATAATATTCCTAGTTAAATTTGACCAATAATTAAATAAATCATTATTTATTTAATTATATTTCCACCATTTCCTTAAAAATAATAAACAAATCATTTATTTATTTATTATTTATAAATAAAGGATTTTACCCAAGTCAAAATCCTTTTCCCTCCAACAAATATAATAAAATATTCCTAAAAGGTGGTTCTAGAAATTGGTTAATAATATTTTATTCATGCACCAAGTTCTAGGCTACCCTAATATTTTGTTATAAATAGAAGGGTTTTCCCATTCATTTTTCACCTTTCATTGCATTAGATCACTCTGGATCTATACTCTTGGTCTGACTTTGAGCCATTATCATTGTCACATTCTCCATCATTTGCTTTGTGAGCTCCCTTTGAGTTCTATGTTTGTCTGAGTTTTCTACACCAACAAGAGAGAGAAGTTTTAGATCTGAAATGCTGAGGAATTTCAAGAACCCATTCCATTGAGGAGAATTGGAAACACCTTTCTTTTTTTCCTCTCAGGTGCCCCTTTAATATAAAAATTCTTTCAAATATATTGTTCTTGTCTTATCTATTGGATGCATGGAGCAACATTTCATTTTCACTGCTTAATGTATTTTATGCATAGATCTGGATTTGTGAAGCTTTGTTTGGATCAACTAACTATAGATTTAAAGATATTGGCAGCCATAATTGATGTTAGGGCTATTTGTTATGCGTAGCTAAAGTGGTCTTTTTTCGACGAAATATTCATACTAACATGGTTTACGATGGGAAATCTTGGATGAGATAAGTATTATTTCACCTAGAACCATAGATGATGCGTATCAGAGTGCCTTGAAGTTAGAGGAGAAGATAAACAGGAAACAGAATGCCAGAAGAGGAGGAGGATCTGGTAGAGGGAAAGGACGAACCTATGGCAGAGGTAGAGTTGCCAACCCCAATTATGAAGGTAGTAGCTCGAAGGATTCAGGGACAACAGAGAAGGACAATAGCACTAGGGGAGGAAGGACATACCAATGCGGAAGAGGTAATGGTAGGGGCAGAGGAGCTGTCATCTAGTGTTACAAGTGCCACAAATGGGGGCACAAGTCCTTTGAGTGTCCTGAGGGTGAACAGGCTGGAGCAAGAGGAGCATATGTTGCTCAGACATAGGAAGCAGATGTACCACCCCAAGAGATAGAGAATGTGCCGGAGACAGGGGAAGCCTTAGTTTTAAATAAGGTACTGCTGAAACCAGCAAAGGAGATAGCTGACCCAACTCAAAGGAAGGCATTATTACTGACAGTTTGTAAGTCACAGGGAAAATGCTGCAAACTGATTATCGACAGTGGAAGTACAGATAATCTAGTTGCCACAGAGATGGTGGAGAAGTTGGGATTGAAGAGGTTGAAGCACCCCACTCCTTACAAGGTCTCGCAGTTACAGAAGGGACATCAATTTTTAGTTGATGAATAATGTGAGGTTGAGTTCCATATTGGCAAATACAGGGATAAGGTTGTTTGTGATATTATGTCTATGGATGTGTGTCACATACTGCTAGGAAGACCATGGAAGTATGACAGAAAAGTAGTACATGATGGGAAGACAAACTGTTACAAGTTTGTCAAGGATGGGATTACGCATACACTTCTACCCATAAATGAGGAAGAGACAACAGATGCTAGTGGAGTCAAAGTATTGTTGGTGGGAGGAAAATAATTTTTGAAACAGATCGAGGACAACGAGATAAAATATGTTGTTATAAGGAGGCCAAAAATAGTTTTGTTACACACGAAAATTACAGATTTTCCTGAGGAAATTCAGGACATGTTGCAGGAGTTTAGCGACATTGTAGTGGATGATTTGCCAGATAAATTTCCTCCTGAGAGAAGTATCAGTCATCGAATAGACTTTATACCCGGAGCTAGTTTACCAAACAAGGCAGCATACCGAATGAGTCCTAAGGACAACAAGGAGATCAGGAAACAAGTACAAGAATTGCTGGATAAGGGGTTGATAAGGGAGAGTTTAAGTCCCTGTGTAGTTCCGACAGTTTTAGCTCCCAAGAAAGGAGGAGAGTGGCGAATGTGCACAGATTCGAGATCCATTAATAAGATTACCACTAGGTGCAGATTTCCATTGCCATGAATGGATGACATGATGGACTGCTTAAATGGAGCAACATACTTCTCAAAAATTGATCTGAAGAGCGGATACCACCAGATCTGAATCAGAGAGGGGGATGAATAGAAAACAACTTTCAAAACTAATGAAGCATTGTATGAGTGGCTAGTGATGCCATTCGGATTAAGTAACGCCCCTAGTACCTTTAAGTGTCTGATGAATGAAATGCTGAAAGAGTTCATCGGAAAGTTTGTAATTGTATATCTTGATGATATATTGATTTTCAGTAAGACTAAAAAGGAGAATTTCCGACATGTTCAGAGTGTGCTGGAGAAGTTTCAGCAAAACAAGATGCTCATAAATTTGAAGAAATGTTCTTTTTTTCAGAAGGAATTAGTTTATTTGGGTTTTGTGATTGCAGAGAATGCGCTGAAAATGGACCCAGAAAAAGTTGCAGCTATTGTTAGCTGGCCATCCCCAAAGAGCCTGTTCGAGTTTCGTAGCTTTCATGGGTTGGAAATTTTCTATCATAATTTCATAAGGAATTTTAGTGAGATCTGCGCACCTATGTTGGACACAATAAAAAAGGAAAATCAACCTTTCTGTTGGACTGAAGTGACAAAAAAAAGTTTCCAGATTTTGAAGAAAAAGATCACTGAAAGACCGATTTTAAGGTTACCTAATTTTAACAAACTATTCCAAGTTCATTGTGATGCTAGTGGTACAGCCATTAGGTCCGTACTCAACCAGGAAGACAAACCAGTCACTTATTTCAGTGAAAATTTGAATGAAAGCAGGAAAAAGTACTCGTCTTATGACAAGGAGTTTATGCTATTGTCCAAGCACTAAAGCATTGGAGACACTATTTGTTGGGTAATGAATTTGTTTTATTTTTTGATAATTCTGCATTACAGTATGTTATGCAGCAGCATAATCTAAACCACAAGAATCCCAAGTGGGTTGAGTACTTGTAGAGTTTCACGTTTATATTGAATAATATCAGTGGACAGGCCAACAAGGTAGCAGATGCGTTGAGTAGAAGAGCTTTGCTCTTGCAGGAGAGTACAATACAAGTGCTGGGATTTGAGCACCTGAAGGACTTGTATCAAACAGATGTGGATTTCAAGGAGGCTTATGAAGCCTTCCAGAATCCTTTGGTGAGAAATAATAGTCCATGGCTGGACTATAACTTATAGGAGAAATTGTTGTTTAAAAGAGGACAATTATGTATTCCCGACTGTTCAATGAGGGAGAACATCATCCTAGAAAAGCACAACGGAGGTCTTTCCAGAAATTTCGGCATTGATAAGACCTTAGATCAACTCAATCATTTTTATTACTGGCCGAAGATGTGAAGGGATGTGCAGCGATTTGTACCTAGATGTAAATTGTGCCAGTTGGCGAAAGGAAACAGTCAAAATACGAGACTCTACACACCACTACCTATTCTGAGTAGACCATGGGATTTAGTCAGCTTGGAATTTGTCTTAGTTCTACCCAGAACACAACGCGGTTATGACTCTATGATCGTGGTAGTGGACTGGTTTTCAAAAACGGCACATTTCATTCCTTGTAAAAATACTAGTGATGCCACTCACATAGCACACTTGTTTTTCACGGATATTGTCAAACTACACAGTTTGCCTAAGTCCATTATTTCTGACAGGGATGTGAAGTTCACAAGACATTTCTGGTGTACCCTGTGGAAAATTTTGGACACATGATTGAACTTCAGCTCCGCTTATCACCCACAGACTGATGGGAAAACGGAGGTGGTGAACAGAAGCTTAGGAAACCTACTACGGAGTTTTATTGGAGAAAATTCACGAATGTGGGATCGTGTACTTACTCAAACATAATTCAGTTACAATGATTCGCCAAATCGAAGCACAGGATATATTCCTTTTCAGATCTTGTATGGCATGCATCCTCGTGGAGTGCATGAGTTACGGGATCTGGGACAGTTGGAAAGGAGGAGTGCTGATGGGGAAGATTTCGCCAAAGCAATGAATGAACTACATGAGCAAGTAAAATACAAGTTGCAGGACAACAGTCAGAGGTATAAGCAGCAAGCAGATTTAAAGCGGAGGGAGGTACAGTTTCAGGTGGGAGACGATGTTCTCACACATTTACGTAAACAAAGGTTCCTTATGGGTGAGTACAAAAAATTAAAGTTTAAAAAAATTGGCCCTTGCAAAATTCTGTGTAAATTCTCTGCAAATGCCTATGAATTACAGCTACCCCCAGGAATAGGCATATCGCCTATCTTCATCGTGGCAAATATGTTTCCATACACTGCCAGTCTTGAAGACGATAGTACAACACGGCCAGAACATGACACCCAGACAAAAAGTGGTTCTTGGATGAGACAAATGCCTTTGGCTCAGCCTCTTGAGATCGAGAGAATTCTCGACACACAGGTGGCCAAGCGAACTCGTAGAAAAGAGTACCTCCAGTACCTTGTCAAGTGGAAGAACCGTCCCATTGAGGACAGTTCATGGCTTGATGCGGCCCAGATACAGTGTGCAAGATATTCAGTGGAGGAGCTCATGGAACAAAGCCATGAATGTTTGTCACCCCGGGAGCCTGATGTAGGAGCATCCAGCTCAGGGTGAACAAAAATAAAGTGTTTTTGTCTCACAGATTTATAGGTCATCGTACCTGAGTTTTTTCTTTTTAATTTCCTTAATTTCTAATATTTAAGACTTAACAGCGAAGTTACATTTTTATTTCATTGTATTTTTCTTTTAATTATTGTTTTACAATTAAGTACAAAATTTAGGGAATGGAAATTAACAGTTACCTAATGTAACTACTTGTAACTGTTGACAATTCTAAAAAATATTTAAAAAACCATACAAAAAGGGAAAATTGAGACATTGTAAGGTTGATTTCCATCATAGCAGAGGAGAAAAATAAAATCATTCAGGAGATTTTGTAAAACCATTTGAAATTCATCTGCAGTTAGATACAATTTATTTTCATTTTCATGATAAATTGAATGCTTGTACAAACATAGCAATAACTAGCATAGTAAATTGTTTTCACAGGTGTTGGAGTAATCACATAATTAACAAGCTAAGAAATTCACCAGCGAGAAGAGATCTTCGAGTTAAGAAATACGTCGAGAATCATAACCAAGAGGACGCACAAAACAATCACAGGTATTCATCCAATTGAAACAACAGACTTTCATTTTCTAACATTGTCAAAATAGTTTTGTTTTACAAGTATCAAAAAATATATTACATGTCGAATTAAAGGACCACGTTCGAAACCTAATATAGACATTATACTACCAGCAGCAAATACCTGAATTGGAGATAAAGAAAAAACCAAAACCCCGACTGAATAATTAAGTGTGTGACTGCATAGAGACCCCAACCCATTTACAAATGGAGAAGCATCTGTAACAGACCATTAACGGATAAATCTACATAAATATAATTAATATGGGAGCCAAGGCTCATAACAGAAAGAAACCCCAACTACCAGAAGCGACCAAAGGAAAATACCCTACCCATTTGGGTCAACAACAGTGGAGTCGAAGACCAAGTTTGGAGAAATCAAGGAGTCACCTGCAAGGAGAAATACCCATGTGTTAAAATCTGCAAAGGAATAAAAAAAATAAACCCTGAACCAGAGAAAGGAATGAAGAGGGTTCGTAAGCTTGGCTTACCAGTAGAGAAGCATTGAACCGAAGGAGGGATTCAACTGGTCGCCAGCCAGCAAGGGAGCCTGCTCACAAGGAGCAAAAATACTTAGTATAACCAGGAAAAAATAATCGAAGAACTGAAGCAAGGAAGGAAGACTTACCATCGTGAAATTGACAAGTTGAGGTCAAATTCCAAGTCCCCTGATGGCTACGACCTAATAAAACACAGGCAAGCAACTAGTTAATCAACAAACTACTTACAGTGAGTGGATAAAACAACACCGGAGCGAAAGCATTCAAGAAATTAAAAAAAGAAATAGTGCCCATAAAAATTTCATGGCGGAGAAACCATGTTACAGACAACGGAGAAATAGACCTTGAAACCCTCGAACTCATTAGAAAAGCAAGAAAAACGAACAGAGTTATCATATCGACAGAACTCAGCTAGCAGGACAGAGCCACAGTTAAAGATTGCATGAAGCGCCTGTTGGAGACAATTTTGTCACCCCCTAGAGACAGTCTAGAGTTGCCATAGACCAGTGCCTAGGACATCTTAATATAGTAAGGAGCTCTTCATATAGCTTGGGTTGTCAATCCAAAAGCTCACTTACTATCTCTTGTTTGAACAAGGAAATTAGTTTTGAATGGAACCAATCTCTCTCAGAAGCTGGTACAAAGATAAGAATAGTGTAGGGACATTATGTAAAACTCCAATACAAAGGCATCAGACAGTTAAGAGACCGCTCACTGTAAAGAGGGCCAGTTCAAATAATATATCATAGAAATCAATTATCAGGAAATGATTGCAGTGAGGAAATATAAAGAAGATATTAGTTAACATGAGACTGATACCCAGATACACAACAGAACCACATAAGGGCATATTAATTTATGAATCCTTATATGACAATGGCGTTTTAAAAGCACCCTCCTCAAGTAACTAATATAGCAGAAAATATGGAAGAGATGAACGTGGAACATTATATCATGACTAGGCCTATTTAAAGCGCTTGACTAATCCCAGAAAGGGCATCAACTAGGATGAATCCTTTCTGCAAACTAGTGAGCCACTCGCATTCTAGAACATGATACAAGACGATAAATAGCATGAAATGAGAGATTGTATTAACACATAAGAGAAATTACATACTGTGAGATACCAAAGACTAGAATCCTCATTACAGTTATAACTCCTCCTCACTGAGACCCTACGGGCTCTGAACCCTCATACAGAAATATTACAAAATGTATACAAAAGCCTTTTCACTGCACAGTTTGCTGATAGAAATCTGGAACCCTCACAATGTCCTTTTTTTGGGCCTTTATAGAGAAGATAGAGAATTCTAGAGAAGGAGGTAGATGGAGCACATTTAATGACTCAATTTGAATAAAATGGTGGAAAAAATTCGTGCCCACTCTATGAATGACTAACTATAAATGACTGTACTTTACAATCTGTCTCTAGAAATAAATGCTGGGAGATGAAAATCTCCTTATAAACATGAAAAAAACAATAAAATATATACAATGTTCTGCCTCTTACTGAAAGAGGGAAAATCTGCTGCCGTAAAACCTTGAGATAGCCTGCGATTTTGTACTGTACTCTCAGCCCTTTAACTTTGAATTTAAACCTTGGATCTTTAATGCAGGGCGAAGCGTCCCTTAATTTTCTCTGGAGGGTTCTATAGATTCATATCTTTTCTTTCTTTAGTGATGGTCATTTCACACACCTACCCTCGGCTTCTTGTTTAAATTTCACCAGCAGAATGTCGTCCTTTGACACGCTCTTAACCTCTGCAACAGAGGCAATAAATTAAAGCACCTTATTGTTATTTTGAGACCTGCAAAACCCACAGATATATCAGAGAAACTAGACTCGGAGGTAAGGAGAGTGGAGGTAGAGGTCATGATGACATCGCAGACATGAATAGATGACAAGAACACGTAGGGTGGCGGAGGAAAGACAGTGGAGACTTTAACTAAACAGATGGAGTGTAGTTGCGTGGAACAGTTGGAACACAATGCACAATCGAAAACGGAAAATGTGAATGAGAAACACACATAAATATACGACAAGGGAGAAATACTATGGACGTGCAGGATGATGGCGCGTGGATGTACGATGGAAGGGTGGTTGACCGACGTGGCAGCGGAGTCAACAGGCGGGGAGACTAATTTCTGGGCCGTCGGATTACGAACACAGATCAACGGCTGGAAGTCAATGGGAGCAGTGCGGTGGTGGGCCATGGAACATGGTGGACAGAGGTTAAAGGGAAAGCAACTCTTGAGTATATCCGCCATTGGATTGACATCGCCAGATCCAACGGCGCGGGGGAGTTCTGCTGCCCGATCTTTGTTCAACCTTTAACGCGCGGGAAAGCGGTATTTAAGTCCCGTACCATAGACACGCGACGTGTTTTAAATGGAATCGCTGGAATTTGGTTCAAAACCGCCAACCCGGTGGAAGTGGTGCGGGATTTACCGCCGGTTTCTACAGTGAGAGACGGACGCGGGGGCCACCATACAAAACGATCTCCGCTTCGTTGATTTGCTTTGAATCCAACGGTTACGATTGCGTCCGAAATATAAAACAATAAGCTCCTTTTTCTTTTGGCTTGTGGTTTTCGGGCTCGGGTCATGTGATGATAACTAGAAAAGGGGCTAAGGTCCCGGGGCTTCGGCTAAATATAATTTTAATAGCGGGTTTTTAACCTTCGGATAATGCATTTTTGGGCGGAGATGGTAAAATCAAGTAGGAGCATTAGGATCTTAAGCCACGACAGAGATCTGAAAGAAATTTGAAAAAGGTGGCAGACCGAAAATTTACATGCAGGAGTAAATATGTACAACAATGCCAATAGATAAAATCAGAGCCGTGACCACAGAGAGGTCAAAGGGCCACAAAGAACTGGGCCATTACACCCACAGAGAACCAGTCGAAAGAAACCCTTGCAACCACTGAAAAGAAAAGGATAATATTCCAAATGAATAGAGTAAAGGTGCATAGCTAAGGGAGGAGAACAAATTTCGAGGACGAGACAGGTGCCCTCCTCACACCTTTCACAAGGACAAGTCATCAATCGACAATTTAAAACATATCAATTAAAAAATCTCAAAAATCTGATAATCACCATCACAAATTAATAATATTTTAATTATTTTTTAAACATGGAGTTTAAGAATGGTTGGTCCCATCACATAACTTCATAAGGAACATGTGATGATTATCAGGTCCATGGGTTAAATGATGCATGATCACAGGAGGAGATATGCATGTGTATCTTGACGATGATTCCCTATGTTGTTTTGATATTCTTTTGGTGATGTGTATATTATTGACATTGCATCTAATGAAGTAACAATTATCAGGAACACACATGGCATGTTCAGGGGGATTTATGGGATTTTGATATTTTGTATACGGATCTTTTGAAAGACAGTTGTGTGTATACATAGTTTTTTATCTATACACAAGTGTATGCCTCTCAGTAATGAAAAATAAGTGGCACATATTTAGGGGAATATTATCATATGCTTCTATCATTTATTGGCATTATAGTTCTTATATTGATTTATTGCATACTTTTAATGATACCCATATGCACTTAGAAATTATGGGTTTATAAGTTGTTTCAAAATCTTATATTGATGCTGATGAAATGGATATTTGGTGCATTTGTGTATTAATGAGGTAGATATGATCAGATTTGATTATGAATAATTGGCACAGGTTCATGGGGAGAATCTGACATGCTTATAATATTTCATTGTTGGCATTGTGGTTTCTTGAGCACTTTTTGTTGCATTATGGTTGACTATGATGAGTACATATAATTGTTGTTAATATGTATGTATGATTATTACTATTGTTACTACCAAAGGTACCTATGTTGCTGTCATTATGTCATTATATATCAATGATACATGAATTTCATGTAGTGAAGTTATGGATGATGTCTATATGTTTTTTTTTTTTTTTGATAGGTTAGACTAATCCTAATATTTCCATTTTTTTTCTCCTCCCATTGCACCCACGGGTTTCGAACTAGTGACTTTTCATACAGAGTGCCTTAACAGTGCACCCCATCACCGACTGCTCTACACCACATGGGTTGGATGATGTCTATATGTTTCTTTAGTTTCATTTGGTAAATTTTTTATGTGAAATATATGACTACAGACATAAGTGTCTTCCCTAAACTAGGTGGCCTAGCCTAGAACAATATAAAGACAAAGAATATATTGTTTCCTTTAATGTAAGTAGATAATTGGAGGAAGCCGTCCTATGGTCCATCGTATGATTCACTCCTCCCTTGGCTTTAATGCTCCAATCCCAACTCTCGTTGCTATAATTGGAACCTGCACAATCAGAAAACACAAGCCAACAATATATGGTATCTATGTAGCATCATATAAATACTTCATTCAATGGATCAACCTGGCATCGAAATACATGAAATCATAACATCATATCAATGAAAACAAATAAATATTTTCATTAATAGAAATGGAGTGAGTTACAACCAAAAATAGGAGTTGATATTGTAGAAGAGATCCTCCAAGCTGACTTGTTCCTTCTTTTCCACAAAGTGCACCTCTAATCAATCTAATGCATGGAAGATAACTCTTCACAATAGAAACATGAGGGTTTAATTCTATCTCCAAAATCCAACTCCTAGCTTGTGGATGGCCACAAATATATAAAATAAGAGGGCAAGTTTGGATTTCTCATCCATTTACCAATCTAGGATTTTAAATCCACTCTTGATAGGAGGATGGGATCAAAGGATAATGGATGGAAACTCCAAGGACATATATGATTGGATTCTAGAGTTTTATCTGAGTTAAATAGTGACAACAGATCTTGAAAGATTCTAGAAAAGGAGGCTTTGGAGTTCTCTCATTTTTTCTCAAATTTCTAGAACCAAATCACCCGAACTTGGAGCAAACTGTTGGTGATAAAACCTTTCCAACATTGACAAAATTTTTGGTGAACACGGGTGCATAGGCATACAGACTACATTGGTGCTTAAAGAGGTTGATTCAAGGCTATTTCAGGTAGAAACTATGGGATTAAGAAGAGTGATGCTTAGGGATTTGTGAAATGATGATGTTAAGGGTAAAAATATTTTTATTGGTCCAGTTTACAGGTCGATCGACCATATGTGAAAAAATGGCCTATAATAGATTGCCCCCTAAAATTAGAAATGTGACTGATGACTGAAGTGCTTTACCTTGTGACAAGTTAGGATCAAGAACAACTGGTGAGATCATCTATCATTACAATACATTTATATCATTATATATTTTCCGAGGGAGGCATACCCATAGGCAACACATAAGTAAACATTACATCTACAATGATCAAAATATGTGTCCACTGATGAAAAATGGCAGACCCATGACTGGGTGATTGTCTGTATGATCATAGCCATCATACATTGTGATCTTGTATTAATCCTGAAATCACAGCCCAAATGATGAAACTAGATCTGGGTCTTTAATCTCGTTCACATGATCATCCAAATGTATGATTATAACCATGTGAATCAATGAGCTTGATTCAAACATTATAGACACCATGTGATTACCAACTAATGATGTAATTCATTTACAAACACGAGAGAAACCACATATGATGTTAATGGCTCTCAAGGTATTGTAGTACAATTCATATGGTGTGAATTAATGAGTTGAAGTCGAACAATAAACAAAATCTTTCGGTTGAATGCCAATAATGTAAACTTGTCATTGAGAGCAAGTAAACTTTCCATTGATGTATGAAAGCAACAAGGTACTTAAGGGTTGTTTCCAATTCAAATTATTGGATAATGAGTTGTTGTCGATAGGAAGTAACCCATCATAGGAGGGCCTTGATGTATCACCCCATCAATGACATGAAAATGGTATCACGATTTGAGACATAATGATGTCGATATGGAACTGGATCAGGAATGGCATACATGGAATGTAGGCATAAGAGTATTGTAGTATATATCAACTGAGTGACCTCTCTTGAACACAACGACGACAATGAATGGAGTTGGCAACATTGGCCCACAAACAAAAATGGAGGATTTTAAAATGGTATGATAAACCAAAGGACAAGCAGACTACCCAACCCAATAGCCATAAAGATGAAGTGGTAGATTTTGTTCAAGAGCGACTCGCTCCCATTAGTAAATGGAGTACCTTTCTTTCCCAATTTCCCCAACCATATTGGTCAATACCTCTTTATTTTTTAACAATATTGAGGAGGATAACATATGTTTGATCAGTAAGTTCATCCTTCGGATGAATCCCTCAGTGTATGTTTAACATACCCTAAGAAGGAGTGGTTTGGTCTCTTCATGTTTGACAAGTCCATAATTATTTGATGTTTTGACGAGTCTAGTGAAGGTAAAACTTGAAATCTTTTTCATGTCTGAGAGGGCTTGAAAAAGAGGAGAAAAATAAAAATCGAGATGTTCATTTTCGTAGATAGTCCATTGAGTCTGAAAAGGAAGAAAAAAATACCCAAGAGAACCTCTTAGCCATGTTCGACTAAGGTATTCCTTTTTCGTAAATATTCTATATCATTCTGGAAAAGGGTTAAACTTATACTGAGTAGACATCTTTTCATTTACTTTAAAGATTTCAAAAATAAAAGTGCTTCGTAATATTTTCATATTTTGGGAGTCTGAAACGGGCTGAAAGAGAACTCTTTGTGGAGGAATGAGTGGTATAAAAGGTAGCATCTAGTATTTTTCATGATGGAACTGCTCAAAATATGTAGAGATTAAGAGGTTAGCTAATAAGACCACTCATTGCATATATTCCCCAGGAAAGGGTAAAAAGCAAGTGAAAGTGTATGATTGGCCAAGTAGACGGTCAAAATGGAATGAGAAAACCAAGGTTCATCTGGAAGAAATAAGTTGATGAAAATGGAAATCACGAAGGATAGGATTAAAATGGTTTCATTTTTACACAAGCTTGAAACATGGGAAACTATGCTTGATATTGGTTTCATTTTTTCACAAGCTTGATACATGGGAAAAACTATGCTTGGAATTGGTGTCATTTTTTGATAAGCTTGAAACATAGGAAAAAACTATGCTTGAGATAAGTTTGCATGCCCCCAACATAAAGACTCAATTCGAGGTACATTCCCCCCAAGCTTCATTTCATGCACCTAAGTAGACTATCGATTACTAATAGGTGGATGTAATGAAGGTTCATTTACAAGATCAAGTGAAAGAATCGACTGGGAATTTACGAGATCTACTCAAAGACTCGAATTAGAAGGATATATGTTTCATTTTTTAACGAACTTGACACAAGAAAAATAACATTTATCAATATTGTTTCATGTTTTTGAGAGCTTGAAATGTACAGGAAAATATTCTCGTACGCACCTATTTCATTTTTTAACGAGGTTCACATAGTAAAAGAACTATCCTCATGAGAGCTTGTTTCATTTTTTAATGAGCTTGAAACAAGAAAAGGAACTATGCTCAGGGGCCTTGATCATGACTTGTAGAAGGCCATTCCTTCCAAGAGGTTCTCATCATATGGGAGAAAAATACTCTGGAAGGGATACAAATCAAGGGATCTAATGGAAATATCAGGCTCCAATGCCCCTAGTACATGATACACTTCATCACCTACTAGATCATAAGTACATGTGGGCATGGAACAAGTTGCCACATAATTAACCCATGGTGAGGGAGATATGAATTACATATTAGGACACACTAGATATGTTGGTTGATGGTGTCATGGAACTCAAATATTTTTTTTCCTCATACAAGAATGAATAAATTAGGATATGCTGACAATTTTCTTAGTCATTTAAAAGATACCCCCTATTGAATTTGCATCAGACCTTCTCCAACCTATAATACCACTGTATTGTTTTTTTTATGCTGGCACATCGAACTCCATGGAGCTTGACACTAAATTTTTACCCTCTAATTTATTCAAATAGTTTCACATATAAATCTTATCTCATTAAAACCGTCAAATAATCTCATATTGGAAGTGTAGGTTTTAACGATGTATAGAAATTATCTACAAACGAATTCTTAAAAAACAGAAAATAAGCAATAGAGAGAGCATAAAACATAAAACATATATACACAAATATTTTTCCCGTGGATCCCAAATTGGGACTACTAGGTTGATTTTTCATTATATTCCTTTTAGTGTTACAACACATATATATACATGTTGAAGCATTCATAAAACCCAATCCATTAACCCTGGATTAGAACATAACCCTAGTTCCCTTGATAGGATCTACAAAATACTAGGGGCTGAAAACCATCTTGCCCCAAAATCATGCGCAAACCCATGCACAAAATCATAGGTGGTTCCACCCACCTAAAATAGGGTCCAAAACGTTTTTCCTAGAGCTCTACCCCGAACCCCGTGCAGGGGCCTACCTGCCCCCTACAAACCCCTAGAAAGGGGGGGCTTCTGCCCCCATGTGACCCCCCCTTTAAGCCTGGCGCAATGAATAGGGGGGGAAATCTCCCCCCCGTGACCCCCCCCATGCGTGCGAATATTCGTGGAAAGAATATAACACATACCCAATATTATCCAACTTGTTGTTTTCTTTCCGTGGGGACCACAATAGAGCTTAGTCATTAGTCCAGCCTTGCAACACCCATTGTTTCTCTACACCAAGATAACTTCTGAGTGCTCACAAACTTCGTCACTGAATCTACAACATTCTTCAAAGTGTCCACCTTTACTAGCAACACCTTTTTATCCTCCACCATATCTCTCACAAAGTGATATTTAACATCAATGTGCTTTGTCTTTGAATGATAATCATGGTTCTTAGCAAATAAAATTTCACTTTGTCTTTCACATTCTATCCTTATAGTTCGTTGCACCAACCCCATACTTGAACATAATCTCTGCAACCAAATTTCTTCCTTGCATGCATGCGTGGATGCCATCTATTCTACCTCTGTAGTTTAAAAAGCCACTACAGACTGTCTTTTACTCATCCAACTGACTGCACCTCCAAATAGGCTAAACACATACCCACGTGTAGATCCTCTTTTGTCCAAATCTCCAGCCTAGCCTACATCAAAAAAACCACAGATGTCCAAAAATTTGTCCAATCCTGGTCTTCCTTGGTAGCACAAACCATAATCACTAGTGCCACAAAAATATCTGAAAACTCGCTTCACTACTATCCAATGCTCCTACCCTGGTTTTGACATAAACCTGATCAATTCTCCCACCGCATGTGCAATGTTTGGTCTAGTATAGAAAGTTGCATACATCAGGCTACCCACTGCGCTTGCATATGGAACATGGGACATATCCTCCTCTTCTTATTCTGTCTTAGGCCATTGTTCAAAATATAGCCTTACACCTACATGAATAGGAACCTTTATCGATTTACTATCCTGCATATTGAACCTCTGCAATATTGTCTCTACATACTTCCTCTGGTTTAACAAGAGCTTCCTCTTTGCCCGATCTCTCTTAATTTCCATGCCCAAAATATAGTTTGCAACACCAAGATAATTCATGTCGAATTTGGAGAACAATAGGGTCTTAAAATCCTAGATAATTTCTTTGTCATTTCAAACCAGCAACATATCATCCACATACAAGACCAAATAAATAACATGGTCACCAATTAATTTAAAACACACAGTGATCCTCTTTGCTTTCGGTGAAGCCAAGTACCTGTATATAGGTATCAAATTTCTGATACCACATCCTTGGTGACTATTTTAACCCATACAAAGACTTTTTTAACCTTCATACCAGTTCTTTCTTACCCTTCACTGCTGTAGTCGTGGTGTTGGTGCACAAGTGTACCAATCCACAATTACTTAAAAGGAGTGTTGCTGCCTCTAAGCTTTGGTCATAGGAAGATAAAAAAAAAGAGTTAGTAGGTTAGTGAACATGATATAAAACATTAAACACACTAACTAATGAGATAGTATGCATGTGTAGAGAGAAAACAAGACTAAACTAAACATAAACATGAAAGCTCATAAAGAGTAAAGCACAACAGTTATAATTGGAAAATCAGACAAGAAAAGATGAAATTATTGTATTTCAGTTAGAAGGATTTATAAGGCTGAGGCATGTTAGAGAATCTAAAAAAATTTAAAAATCTATAAGGTCTAGAAAAAAAAATCAAATTGCGCACTCAAGAAACTAGAAGAATGCACCTTCATGTACATTTTTCTTCGATAGGCGCGCCCTTGCTTGAATTTCCCTCAAAAAGCCGCGCGGACCTGAGAGTGGCGGAAGTCACTTTTCGGGACCATTAGGCACACTCCAAGAAATTGATCCCACACTTGAGGTCACCCCAGGACAGCCACCTAAGCCTCCTTGGGACCTCAAGGGAGGACACAATGGAATCATGTCGCACACAATGGAATCATCCCCCTCTCTTGGGTCACCATCCACAAATGTACCAAGAGAGGGAAGGAGAGTTTGAATTCATCTATAAAATGCCACCAAGAGATGAAAAAAAGGAGAGCACATTATTATGCTGGCCAAAATTTCTTCCAAGAAATCAAGCAGTGTGTGATCCAGAGCAGAAGTAGAGAGGGGCTTTAGTTGTTGGCCATCCAACAACTCCAATCCTTTGGAGTAGAGAGAGGTACCGCGGCACCAAGGCATCTAGGAGGTAAAAACATCCTTGCATCGGGTCTTAGAACTCCATAGTTCTAAGGGCCCCTTGGCAAGTGTGTAAATGTTCTATATTTTATTCCTAATAGTACACAATAAGAGGGGACATAGATGACACCGTTAGTATTATTGTGTTGTTTGACTCTATATGAGCTTTCATGTTATTTGTTTTGTTTAGTCTTGTTTTCTCTCTACATATGCATACTATATCATTATCTAGTGTGTTTTGTTTTATGGGATGTTCACTAACTTGCTAATTCTTTTATTTATCTACCTGTGACCGAAAACTTAAGAGGAAAAAACCACTCCTCTAAGAAAGTGTGGATTGGTACACTTGTGCACCAAATCCACCAACAGAGGATTTGCAACTCCACTGATTTTACTTCCTAGTTAATGTGGTTATGCCTTTTGCAGAGACCTCTTTCTCTACTCTCGATTTTGGCTTGAAAAACCCCTCTTCTCTTCTTCTCTGCCTATTCACCCTCAATGAGAGGCCGCAGCTCAGAAGCTCCAAAAAATTTGTTGCAAGAAATTCGCGTGGATTTCACACAGATAGACGCACCCGACCGCGCGCATTCAACAGTGACCTGCATTAAAATTTCAAACATGTGTGAGAATTTTGCGTGCGGAAACCAAAGGCAGAAAATTTCTGTTATTTCCATTCATTTCCTATTTGTAAAGTGACTAGCAGCCCATAAGAAACCTTCCAACACTATGTGAGGTGTCTCATGACTGGTTAAAACTCACTACATTTCAGTAGTTTTAGGTGTTAGTTTTAAAATTTCAAAGTTTATTTTCTTAAAGAAACCACATATTTTAATTAGGGGGAAATTTACTTGCGATCTGAAATAACTTATGTTTTACGAATTTAGACACCAAAAACACAGGTAATTAGCCAAAGTAAGTGGCCCTAGTCCACACATGCTTAGCTAATTTTTTTCATTTTTCCTAGTTTAAAGTCATTAATTTTAGTTCAATTTTTGGCACTAGGATTTGAGACTAGGATTTAACTATCCTTAGAGAGAAAGTAATATATGTTTCCTTTGCACCTTTGAGTTTTCCTAGGAAATCATACGAACACTCTGCTGATAATTTTCCATCTCCCTTTAATTGATCACTTAGATTAACTAGGCAACATTGTAAGAGGCCCATATCCGCACATGTTTGATTTTGAGCAAGGAACAACCAGACATATATTAATAGGGGATTTTAAAATGATCACTACATATCCACATGTTAAAACTATGCGATTTCTCACCTCTTTATCACACACTTTCACACCTTAAGTGAATCAAAGTCACCTTAAAACTAACTTAGCTAAACTCATTAAAATCTCCCTACGTGGGCCACAAGAGAAATTATAGTTTAAGTTAGGACCAAGGGGGTAGGCATCCAATAAGCCGCCTTGGTCAATTTACATCTTGAAACATATAAGTTGAATTTTTAGGGATCTTTTAAATCGATCTATCCACCCACGGAAAAGAAAACCTGAGCATCATAGAGACCCGATTCAAAGGGGGTTAAGCTTAGGCCCAGTGCATGCGGTATTATTCGGGGCTACCTGACCCGCCTAATACTCAGTACTCATAGCTTATTTACCAATAAGATCAAGACTCGAACGCTCATGTGGCATGACAGTACTTAGTGGCCAAAACTAGGGCTTCCTTCCTTATAGGTGACGGTGCAGGAAACACTAGATCCTCTACCTTTACCTTGGTCAATTTTCTTCGATTGACTGGGGGAGTTGCGAGCTCTTTCAAGATGTTGTGCCAACATTCGCAAGATATCTTCTCAAGTCTGAGTTACATTTGAGAGTGTGAGGACAATTAGGTCTTCTAGGATTTGAGTATCATACGTGAAAAAAACAAAAACCATATTTTTTGATTGAATGGTCATGTAGGATTAATCTAAAGGGAAATTTTACCTTTCATTTTTCCCTTTGTTTTATGGATGTGATTAGATTTTTTCTTTGATTATAATCTCTATTCCCTCAAATATCTCCAAAACCATACCTAGTTGACGCCATAACAGACCTAATGGGACCTCGTCGTTCTAGACATCTTTTGGACCTTCCCCCATTACTGGGAGGGGTTCCAGGTCTTTCGCCATTTATGCATCAAAGACAGAACACTGCCACCCTTATTGGTTCATCCTTTATTGGGGCATCATTAGTTGGGAACCCTCGTTGGTCACCCAATGCCACACCAGTGAGCACCCCCACAGGGTCACCACATCTCACTCTTCCCACAACCCCTAGGGGCAGAGGAGTGCTACCCATTTGGGAAGCCAAGTGAACTCACAGCTGAGTACATCACAAAAAAACCCTATACCTAACTAGAACATTGTGTCTTCATAGTGTGCAATGGCTCTCTACTCACAGTCACCATTCATAGCTTCATTAAATTTGTCAGATCTAACCAAGCTAACAAACGACCATATTCCACACAACCCAATATGGCCACCCATGCCCACGAAGCTCCCTTCAAACATTCCAAAGTTCGAAGGGAAGAAAGAAGAATACCTTGGAAATCATATTGACTTTCCACCTATGGTGTTCATCGAAAAGAATCATTGACGATACTATTCTATTGATACTATTTCAACACACCCTAATCGGATCAGCGGCGAAATGGTATGTGGAGAAACCATCTGTGACACATGGAACTTTTAGTGCCCTTGCTATTGCGTTCGTTACCTATTTTGAGTTACCCATCCACCATGATTACCGGATGGAACTACTGACCCACTTTAGGCAGACATCCCTCGTCCATATCTCAAACCATCTCCATGAATGGCGGTGACGTCATAGTTTGTGCAAAGCCAAACTCGACGATTGAGTTTTCTTAGAAATATTCTTGAAAAATATCACCACAAAGATTTCAAATGATGTGGAAACTCAAAATCCCATATCTGAAGAAGATACCATCAACAAGGCCCAACAACTCAACCTGATCTATACGTAGTTAGGATATATTTACAATATCTTGCCTAACACCCTGCGCCTACAAACTTACAAAGAATTTCCACATGCATCGAACTCCACAGATGGTTTGATTGGGTCATTGACCCAAAATAACCTAAGCAACAACGTTCAGTACCCCGATTACGCATATGATTCTAACCAGAACATCTTGAAACCCAACTACCAGAGTCATCATGCACCTTCGTAAAACATGAACAATAGGGTGTCATCGTAACACCATCAGCAAGGAGGTCCATATCCTCCATATTAGGGGACCTAGTATGTAGCTAGATATGCTAATGGAAGAGCTCCCCCCAATAGCCATTCATAAATCGGGGGAAAGGACCACAATATGCCCAGTCCCGAGCACAAAACCCGCCCATGCAAAATAATGCACATGTAAACTTTGTGCATCCTTCCCAAGCTCAACCACACCAACCTTACAATCAGGAGAATCCAAACTATCCTCCTAAGGCGGCAAAGAAAAAAGGAAAAAACAAGCCAAAGGGAAATCTTGGATAGGGGGCAACAATCAACAACGCCCTCCATGATCTCAAGCTGGAGGCAACTCCAACTAAAATCAAAACCAAGAGCCTAACAACTTCCAAGGGCAGAAAAAGAGGGAGAATCTTTGGACCAACCACTCTTTTTCAATCTGTGGTGAGTACGACCATTACACTCACCACTGTCGTGATCTCCCTGAGTTGAAGAAGCTTCAAGGTAACCGTGGACAAGGGGGATCCTCACAGCAAACAACTTTCATGCAGGATCCTTTCTCCCAGCAAGGGACAATTAGCACCCAACTGTTGGGTCATAAAAAGGTATCTTTTGAACACCTAATTAGCCTACATTAATCATCAATCCGGGAGCGACTTTTTATTTCAATAGTGTACTCTGTCTGAGGCTGCAATTAAATAAGAGTAATGCTATGAAGATGTAGTACATAATATTAAATACAAGAGTAAATGAATGCTTGTAAAGAAATCTAATTACAGTGACATAAATGAAAATGCTCTGAAATCAATCTACAAAACATTGATCAGGGATACAGTAGCAATAACTCCTTCCCTTAGAAATCGATGCAAGATAACCAATCTGGGAACTTGAAAGCGATAACTAGTGTCCTCTACAGTTGGTGATCTTAAAGAAATGAAAACAAACTCAATCTTCGTGCTGATGAAAATAACTAAAAGGAAAAAAATCTGGAAAGGAACAATAGCTTGTAATTCCTATGCATAACAATCGTAACTCATCTATTTGCTATTCTGCAGCTATGAATCAGAAATAAAAAATAAACAGAAATGGAATAGCAACATGAATTGAACAACAACATGAATTCTAACGCAATCAAGCAACTAATCTTCACACTCCAATCCTGTTAACAGCCAATGCTACAAACAGTTAATTATAACAAATCATAAGCTAATAGAACAGCAACTAGAATCAGATATAGAACAGCAAAGCTTTTATAACGATAACAAGATAACTGAACAGCGGATGTATCTCTTGCAACGGGTAAAATAGCAATGCAAGTCATTAATGAATCTGTATTCAATATCACAGCGGTCAATCAACTCCGTAATTGAAAGAAACATTAAACACAACTTCACATAACAGTAAGCAAAGATTAAGAATACAAACAGCGAAGTAATTCACCAGAGCCAGCCCTTAGCGCCAGTAAAATACTGCTGGGCTACTTCAGAATTTAAGAGATGAAGTGAAACTCATGTTTAATATTAACTGAACATAAAGTATTACAGAGGTTGTTCTCTCAAAGCCGAGAGTCAATAAAACATTACAAAGGAAACGTTTGAATACAAGTATTTTCGACCAATCTCCTGAATGACTTGACTGACTACCGACTACCCCCTCATCACTAAAGGACATTGCTTTATATATCGAATCCTAATGGACAAGACGAGGAATAAGATGAGTTTGAATAGAGATCCCTCAGGATGAAAATATCCTGAGGGATTCACTCCCCTTCATTTAGTTATCATCTTATTTACTCTGACCGAGGCCGAGTTGTCCCCTGCCTTTTCTTGGAAATTTGTTTGGATCTCCTTACCTTTGGCTGGATGTGGTTCAACGCTGATGGAGCAGTAGTTACATGGATCTCAGCCTCGCCTTTGGTACAACTTTTCGCCTTGTCTAATTCCTGTTTTATCAACAAAAAGCAACCTTTAGCCATCTTTTTACAATGAACATAAACCTTTCCAATTTTATCATAATTCTTATAATAAATTACCTTCCCAAGGTAAAAAGGAGTATGTCAATAGTAAAATAATGAGAAGATACATAGTTAATTCATACCTTTTTCATTGCCCACCATACCCCCCTGCTTAATCTTTTTCATGTCCTCATGAAAAATATATTTCACATGGAGAGAATTCAAAGAATAAGCTGGATAAGGTTTGTCATCAACAGGTCTAAAACCATGTAATGCAGCTAATTCCTAAAAAACATGTTCTGTCTGTCCTTTGGGGAGTTCATAAATAGCTTTTTAGTCTGAAGCAGGATACCATGCAATAGGGCTGCGGAACCTACATCCTAAACAAAATGGTCCTTCTTTTAAAACGAGATGACTATAGGAAATCAAGCGGTCTACAGCTAGCCCAAAGTTTGTATAATTAAATGGTTCCCTATTTTGCACATTCTGATTGGAGATTCTCCACCGGACCTTAGATGCTATATAAGCTTGGCTTCTAATGGATGAGAAATAATCTGTCCCATTCAAGATAATCGATTTGTGGACAGGCCCCAAGGCTTGAGTAACGCCTTCCTTAGTCATCAATATTTTCTACCTAGCCCAAAATTGAAGTGGGTTTTGAGGTTCACTCCTGACCCATAGATCTAATTCATTTTCCTGCCTTTGAAAAGTGTTATAGGCTTTAAGCCATTTTAATTGATTTACAACAAAGGAAATGAATGCCTGAAATTGAACATCTCCAACAAAAGGGCTAGGGTTTGATTCACAATCATTTTCAAGTATTAGATTATGCAAGTAAAATTCACACAAAAGGCGCTGTACTTTGATCCCATAAAGTTTGCAGCATGATACAAAGTCATTTATAGTTTTTAGCTCTATGGATTCCCCTACCCTAACTGCCTTAATCTTTAGCTGTAAATATCTTTCTAGTAAAAACAAAGCATAGTTTTTGGCGGGGCATCCACAGGCTAAGACATCAGCATACAATGAGTAGAGAGTGTCCATTCGATTGTAGGCTAGTTTTAATTGGTTCTTTACCTTGTTAGCCTTTTCTTCTACTTTTCGACACTTTTTGTGAGCTTCAGCTTTTGCTTCATGGATAATTTTCATTTGTTGTTGCAACTCCTTATTTCTCTTTCTTGGGACAGTGTCTTCTCCCAATCTCCGCCTTTCTATTCGAGCCTGTTCCAACTCCTCTTTGAGTCTAGTCAGTGTCAGATCACTAAAATTATGCCGACTACTAGATTGCACGTTTTCACTTAAAACAGATCCCTCTGGAACATCTTGTGGTGGAACAGCCGTTTGCTGCTCCATATCCTCATAATTAGGCTCAGGCATGGCTTCTTCTGTAACTTGGGGGTCACCTTTCTCTTTTTCGAAATTCTCTTAGTGGCTATGCTTCTTCTCTTCGGGGCCCGCTTAGGAATTTGTTTCATTCTAAGAACCCTAATGGTTTTCCTGAGCTGTTCTACGATTTTATGAAGCTTCATTCGTTCCTTGCGAAGCTTTTCAATCTCAGTTGTTTTCCTCCTCTTTTTTAATGGAACAGTTGTTCCTTTATCTAAACCTGTTTGCTCAACAAGGTTTCAGTCTATATCAGTTGTGCCTTCAATTAAGTTCTCTTCTTGATCTTCTTTTTGGGGTTATTCTTCCACATTCATATGCCCTTGGCTAAATTTTTCAGAAATCATACCCTCGGTTGACTTTGTAATCTCTTGAGGGGTTCCAAGTTGAGATATTACTTCGGTTTTTTCTCGTTCATGCCTTTCAGGGGAAGCAACCCTAGCTTCGCTAGGGTTACTGTTTCGTTCAGCATTTCTCTAGTTGTTTCTTTATTCGATAGTAGAGTGCTCTGGTAACTGATTCATATCAATATTAAGGTCGAAGGGCTATGAGGCTGTGCATAGTCACTCATATTGGCCAAAATTTGGGCCAGTGGGTCTTCCTGTAAAGGGCTTACGGTAGAATTTTCGGGAGGCTCTGTTCCTTCTTTGTCACTGCCATGGTTGTCTTCATCCTCCTCGCAAGTATGATAGCTCCCTTCTTCCTCATCCGAATATCGAATTTCTCCTTCAATTTCTTCTTCCTCAGTATTTACTTCCTCTACACTAGATTTTTTTTTCACCACTGGTGTGGTGACTTATTTCTTCTTCGTCCGAGTAGCAAATTTCTTCTTCCATTCCCTCTTCTTCATCAGTACGAGGGCTTGCTCCCTCCAATTGTGGAGGCTATTCATCCTCTGAGCTGTGCAATTCCAAGGGTTGGCTACTACTGCCCGGAAGTCCTTCCAACATCCCCCTACTTCGCTTTGAACGGAGGGACTCTCTATGAGTTGATGGCTCAGCTATTGAGCCAGCCATTCTCTTCCGTTTTGGGGTAGGTAAAGCTAACCCTCCATCAATGGAGAATATCAACTCTTCCTAGCTGGTCTGTTGCTGGGCGAGGCTACGACTCACTATTAATCGAATTAGGCAATGGTGGCTAACCACCATATCTGCATGTTGAGTTTTCCTTATGCTATGAGAGATATCATGCAACAAGGAGTTTAAAAATGCAAGAAAATTGACAGTGCATTTATGTTTTAATACATCTAGAAGCTTAAGGTGGTGAGGTCTTACCACATCCTTCCTTCCGTCGCACGTTATATAAGCTTGCACAATCTTGGCCAATTCCATCCATGGTTCTCCCAATGATGCTAGTTGAACCCCTTTTCCTTTGACAACCAATGTTTGTCCATCATCCTGAAAAATCTTCATGGCCTCTCGAATCCTAATCTTTTTCTACATCCATATAGTTCCTTGTGCTGGTATGCCCGACACCTCTGCGATTATTTCGTCGGATACAACTATCTGTCTTCCTCTAACCATGGAGAATCCTTCCTGCAAGTTCTGTAAAAATTCGGTGGCCACTGCTTCGTGGGGTTGTTGCATCCTCATGAAGTATGTAATCCACCCCAGTTTTTCTAAAACTATGCGTGCAGCATCAGAAACGACCAGCACCAGCGACTCACTACGAATTGGCCATCCTCCCATCATTTCTGCACCCTGTTAGCTCTTTCCTAACACACAATGATCGTAATGGAACAACATAGCATGGTGGTTTAAAAAATTTTTATTCCCTAAAATGCAGGGATTTAGTTTGCATACAAAGTAAAGAAATATTAGAATTTAATTTGCATGCAGACATTCGTGCCCCCCCTAATGGATGGTAGGTCACCCTCGACCGTCAATTGAGAGAAACCGGTGTGGCATAGCAGTAGTACAACAGGGAAAAAGCAAGCGTAATTATGATACATTCACTCAAATTATAGAAATTACTGAAATCAATGCGTGTGATAAATCGGTAATAGATAGAAAATCATTTTGTAATGATTCAAATACGAGGAGAAGGGACAGCATAGGATAAACATAAGTACAAATGCGTTATTTACCACTTCAAACTAATATGATCGATTTGTAATTATTTTCATGCATAATAGGTTCGGAATGAAAAGTAAAGGATTCATACTTTCATTTGATATAGAGATATACAAAAAAGGGTTGAATATTACTATTGATGTGTATAAATGTGACTCCAATACCATCAGCAGAGCTCTGTTTCCCACAGGTGTCCATAACCCTGACAGAGTTGCTTTATTACCCATGGAACCACTGTCCTTTATTTATACTGAGGAAGTTCTTTGTTGAATTTCATGACGGAGGCCATTGTGCTGGCTTGGTGACCAAATAAATCACAATGCCATTCACCAGGAAGAAGTGAAAGGTGGGCAGGTCGGCTCGTGATGAGACCTCCTGTTCCAAGGACTTCTTAATTTTTTCATTGGACCATATCCCTGGTTTGGTGGCCATAATGGTAATGCCACTTCACTAACTTCCCTATGATCATGGTAGGCTAGCTCTTGATGAGGACCCCTATCCTCCATCTGTCAAATCATAAAATTATTAGTGAAACATATAAATATTTTTTCCTTTTCATATAGCACTTTCCTAGTTATTCATAAAGGATGGCTCATCACTCCTTAAGAGTAGGGATGGTGGAAGAAGTATGAACATATCAATAGAAAAGAATATACCCTTAATCCTACTCCATAAATCAAAGAAAGTTATAGCATATGGGAAAGAACCAGTCATGATAAGGATAATCGATCAGATTAATTCAATAGTGATAAAACAACAAAATTATGTTATTGATCATGCCCCTTTTCCATTTTTGCTTATCATTACTTAGACAATTTTCATGAAAAATGACGATTTCTTTTGATTTGCTTATTAGAGTAAGCTTTAATTTGTATGATTGTATATAGATGATATGTTTGCTTTTAGAAGAGTGATAAAAAATTCTAAAAATGCTAATCTAAAACACAATCCAATCCACTCAAAAGGTGTTGTTCCTTTTTAAAAAGAACAGTAGAGACAATCTACGAAACTGTTGTTCCTTTCGAAAGGAACAACAAAAAAAACTCTGCGGGACTGATGTTCCTTTCTAAGGGAACAACAAAAGTGATGTTCCTTTAGAAAGGAACATAAAAACTCATAACAAGCGAAATAATCAGAATTTTTGAAAAAAACAGAATTTCATGAAACAAACAACGAAAATGAGATAAACAGAAAATTAAAAAAATGAATTCCCTAAAGAAACAATCAAGTAAATGGACAATTCTTTATGTACACAAATTAAAAAAAAAAGGAATGATTTAATAAAATGGTGCCGAGGAGGAGTTATCCCCTTTAGTGAGAATTTGCATAGTAGAATCTTCCCGTAATTGTTGGTAAAAGGATTCCCGGGTAAGCGGTTTATGATACAATCGTACTCGATGACCGTTTACCTTAAAGGAATGTCCAGATCCATCAATGGTAGCTAATGTAATAGTGCCATTATCATGCACTTTTTGTATTTCATAGGGTCCAAGCCATCGTGTCTGGAGTTTCCCTGGAAAATCCTGAAACCTCGAATCATATAGGAGTGCCCAGTCTCCTTCGTGGAAGATATTTTCTTTGATGAGGGCGTCATGCCATTTTTCTCTCTGTTGTTGAATTAATGCTGTGTTCTGAAGAGCAGAGAGCCTAATTTCATCTAACTCATTAATTTGTTGTAGTATTTTAGCCTGGGCTTCATTTAAATCTAGATCCACCTTTTGAGTTGTTCTTAATGTTTGAATTTCAAATTCTATTGGAAAGATGGGTTCTTTCCCAAATACCAATTGATATGGCGAATATCCCGTGGTGGGTCTCCACATTTTTTGATATGCCCATAATGCTTCTAGCAATTTGTAGGCCCAATCTCGTCTGTGTGAGGCAACGGTTTTTGTAAATATAGATTCAATTACTTTGTACGTGCTCTCTACTTGGCCATTGGCCTATGGGTGATATGGAGTTGTAATCTTGTGCTGAATGTGATAGATTTGTAGTGTTTCAGCTAATTTATTACCTACAAACTATGGTCCTCCATCTGTGATTATGTCCCTTGGAAGGCCATATCGCACAAACATTTGGAAAAGAAACTGTATTACAGAATCCTCTGTAGCTTTTGAGACTGCCTCTGCTTCAACCCACTTGGTGAAATATTCGGTTGCAACTAGGATATATGTTTTTTGGTTTGAGGGAGGGCTAATAGGGCCAACAAAATCAAGTGCCCAGCGTTCAAATGGTTCAATCACTAGTTGAGGGTTCAAAGGCATTTCATCAGACTGCCCAGGGCGACCTACCCTTTGGCAGCTATCATAGGCCTGCAAGAATTTTTTGGCATCTTTAAAGATGGTATGCCAATAATACCCTGTTCGTAAAACCTTATGGGCAGTTCTACGATCTGAAAAATTCCCACCACATTGGCCATCATGGCATGCTTTGAAAATATCAAATATTTCATCCTCCAGGACACATCTTTTGATTTGCATATCTCCCCCTGTGTGAAATAGGTAGCCCCCAATCCAAGAGAATCGGGTACTACGCTTTATTATCTATTTTCGTTCATTAAGGGATAGATGTTTAGGTAATTTACCTATTGCCAAATAAGTTTCTATACCGGCATACCATGGTGTTCTGACAGTAACAACGAATAGATGTTCAACTGGAAAGTGGTCTTCAACTGCTTATGTATCTGTTGGCTTTGGAATTCTTGACAGAAAGTAAGCTATAGGGTTCTCATTCCCAGGTTGATCTTTGATTGTAATGTCGAATTCCTGTAGTAAAATCAACCATCTTGTCACTCTTCCATTTGTAACAGGTTTATTTGCTAAGAATTTAATGGCAGAGTGATCAGTATATATTACTACAGGATACCCAGTTATATAATGTCTAAACTTATTTATAGCATGAACTATAGCTAAAAATTCCTTCTCAGTCACAATATAATTTAATTCAACAGGGGATATATTTTTTATAATATAATAGATTGCATATGGTTTCTTTTCTTCCTCTTGTCCGAGTACTACTCCAATTGCTGTGTATGTGGCATCAGATGAAATTTGGAATGGAAAATTCCAATTTGGGCCCCTCGGCACTGGGGCTGTTGAAACAAACTTTTTCTGATCATTAAAAGCATTGTCACATTTATCTATCCAAATGAAATCAGCATTTCCAGTTATTTCATATAAAGGTGCATATATTCGAGAATAATGTTCTATAAATCTTCTATAGTAACCAGAAAATCCAAGAAAGCTACATACCTCTGTTTGTGTGGTGGGTGTGGGGATTAACAATATTATTTGAATTTTAGCTGGGTCTACTTGAATTCCATCTGCTGAAATATAATGCCCTAAGATAACTCCTTCAGTCGTCATGATAAGAAATTTTTCATGGCTTAAACAAAGCCTAGTGTCAATACATCTTTGCAATACCTTTTCTAGATTTTCCAAGGCATGCTCAAAATCATCCCCATAAGGTGTAGAATCATCCATATATATTTTTAGACCTTCGTTTATTAAGTCTTCAAAGATGCTAAGAATGGCCCTCTGGAATGTAGCAGGAGCATTGCATAGGCCAAAAGGTAAGACTCGGTAGGAAAATGTCCCCCATGGACAAGTAAAAGTAGTTTTTTCCTGGTCTTTAGGGGCAATCTGAATTTGATTTACCCACTGAAGCCATCGAGGAAAGAAAATAATTTATTTCCTGCCAATGTGTCTAATACTTGGTCAATGAAAGGAAGGGGAAAGTGGTCTTTTTGTGTTGCCTTATTAAGTTCACGATAATCTACACATATTATCCACTTTCCGTTCTTTTTTGGTACCACTACTAATGGAGAGACCCATTTTCTATCAGATATTGGGTAGATGAAATTAACATCCAATATTTTTTGTAATTCAGCTTTGACAATATCTTTGAGGTGAGGGTTTAGTCTTCTTTGGGGTTGGAAAATGGGTCTTGCATATTTTTCAATATAGATGTGGTGTGTATACAATTGAGGATCAATTACTTTCGTATCGGGGTAATCCCATGCAAAGGCTGCTTTGTATTTTCGTAATAATTGGATCAAATTCTCTTCTTGTTTAGCAGTGAGATTTTTGTTAATGTTTAGAGTTTTTCCCGGCTCAATTTCTACAATCTTTCTATTGTACACAAAAATAGTGGGTATTACTTGATCAGGAATGTCTTTCAAAGGATCTTCTTCTTCTTTATTATCAAATGCTGCATTGATCATGTGACATTGTAAATGAGATCTGGTTTGTGGTTTATTATTGAAACTATTAATGATATCATCCTTTGTTTGATCTTTAAAATCAAGAGCATTTTCTATAGTTATATGTGATCTCATATTTTCCATTAGATATGATACAGGTTGTTTTTTTGTTTTGATTATTGATAGACTTGGCTGGGCTGGGGGATATAAAGCTAAATTATTGACACAGTTTCCCCTTGTTATTGTCATGTTGCCTTGTCGGCATCCAATGTAAGCATCGATAGTTTCCAACCAAGGTCTACCTAAAATTAATGGGTGTCCTTCTAGGTGGTTCTTTGGATTGATAACCAGGAAGTCAGTAGGGTATTCCCAGGAATCTATAGATACCATTACATCTTGTAATGTGCCTTCTGGTTTGACTACCGATCAGTCAGCCAATTCCAATAAGGTTGTTGTTGGTTCTAGAGATGTAATGCCAAGTTTTTGACAGGTGGTGGTTGTTAGGATATTGATTGCTGCTCCCAAATCAACTAAGGCATTTGGAAACAATTTCCCATGGATTTGGACTGTCACTATAGGATTTCCTGGGTCTTCATATTTTACAGGTGTTTCCATTCCTGACAATAAGTTAGATAAGGTACCGACTATTTGGACAGTTGGATTGGTAGATGTTCTCCTCTTTGGCTTCTTTATGCATAATTCCTTAATGGTTTTTGCATATATAGGAATGTCTTGGATAGCTTGGAGGAGAGGAATTTTTTATACACAAATTTTTTAATTCTCCCAGAAGATCAAAATTAGGATGTTCTATTGGGCATGGTTTGATTAATCATTCTGAGAATGGTGGAGAGGAAGTTGTTACTTGTTGTTGATTTTGTTGTTGAACTTCCTTCTCTTTCTGTACTGTTTTTTCAACAGGTAATTGATCTTCAATATGAACATTATTGTTTCTCTCTGTTTCTACTATGCGCCCAGACCTTAATTGAAGGTCATTCCACTCCCTCGGTTCAGTTTATAATTCTGGGGGTTCCATTATTTGGACAGATTGAACTGGCCTATTATTTGGGTTTGGGTTGGGCTGGGCTGGGAGTTGTGGTCTTAAGTTGGTCTGGGGGTTTGTATAGGGAGCTGGCAGTGTAGGTTGAGAGAGAGGAATTGTTCCAGCTAGATGATTTGTAGGTCTTTTCCAGTTTGACTGCCAGGCCTGACTCTGGGAAGTAGAAGGGGACCATTGTGTAGGATTTTTCCAAAACGGTGGGCAGAAAGGAAAGCTAGGCCAATTATTTTGGTTTGTTTGATTTGGCCAAGATGTTGGAGGAAATGGCTGTTGTGACCAATTGGGGAAAGGTGGTTGATTTTGCCACATTCCACTATATTCCTGAGCATTGTATTGAGGAGGCTGGTGTTACAGGTCAAAATACCTCCTCATCAGCTCAGAGGGGAAGACAAATATGGAAGAAGTACAAAGACCTAAATTAAACCTATTTCTGCCAGGGTAACGCATATATAGAACAGAACAAAAGCGTTATAACACAGGCAAGAAATACATTGGCCGCGTTAGTGGCTAGGGCAATGCTCTGCTTACACTGGAGGGACGCGTTACCCGTGTTTTAAGTTTGAATTGGGAAAAGAGAGCGGAGAAAGATTTGAATCTCCGACTTTCCCTCACAAAGGAGTCAGTTCACAAAGGAAACTGCAGAAGCACCAATTCATTATTGGTCATTGCCATGTAAGACTGAACTCCAAGAGAGGCAAAAGCATGGAGATCAAGGAAACATCTAAGCCTTTTCCATTCCAAACTAGTGGAAAGAGAAGGGAAACAATGGCCTTCTCCCTCTCCTATAAGAAGGAGCTGAAGGCTCTTAATTGAAGGTCGAAGGATTGCTCAATGTTCTTGTATACTTGTGGAATAGAGAATAGTGTGACATTGTGAAGGCCAAGAGTCAAGAGGCTCCTAGAGAGCTTGTTGACTTGGACTTCTTCACTAGAGAAAGAAGAGAGATTGGGAGACTGAGGAGGGCTTGGTACAACCGATGGTTGTAATCCTCCTTCTTTCAAAATCAATAGAACTATGTTCGTTTTGTCCATTCAATGCTTAATGTTATTATTGTTGTTTCAATATTTACTTAGTATGATATGAATGGCTCAGATGTGTATAATCTAGATGTTTGTATTATATTGATTTAATTGATAGGATACTTGTTATATTAGAAATTACACGGGTGCTTTGACTGATTGCAGGTCTCAGATTTGGAGCCGGCGAAGAAGGACTCTTACTTTGCTGCACAACGCTCTCCAAGGGATTCCAAGACCGTCAAAGAGGTAATTCTCTATTTTATTCCTTCAAGTTATTTCAAAGCTAATATGAACATACTCATGCCATCTTTGTGAACATCATAGCTAATCTTACTGTCTGCCTCGGGCACCGGAAAGCCCTGAGAGGGATATACGAAAACCAACCACCCAAGCAGTTTACCCTATAGCAGAATTGGCGACTCCGCTGGGGAGTGTCCCCATAGTTTCCGGACTATTTTTCCCTTCATTTCTTCTCTCCTCTGTTCAGTATCCTTCTGACCATTTTTTGATGCCCAGTAGACATACCAAACGCTTGCAGAGTTCAATCCTGTTCCTGTCTGGCCAACTGAAGAGCTTTTCCCTGGTTAACGCGACCTATGCAGTTCATCCAGTGCGTTATAACGCGGTCTAGACTTAAATACAGTGCGTTATAATGCTATATTTTCTCACAGACAGAGCGTTACTCAGCCAAAAACCCTGTTGTTCACTACTGTGACTGTGTTTTAGCTGTAGAGTTTTTTGGCCACTAGTACCTTTCACAGACTGAATCCCTGTGCTTGTCTTCTAAAGATGGCATTGATTATTTGTTTCTCTTATTTAGTTAGTGTGCAAAACATTTACCTTTTAAAAGAGATTTTTTTTTTTTTTTTGCATTTAGTTGAGTTTATTCTGAAAGTTTAGTTCACAGACTGTTAAAAGAGGTAGATAGAAGTCTGAATCTTGAAATTTGAGCTGTGTTATTTACATGTTGGTGCATGGATGATTGATAAAGAAACCTCTCCTTGTAGAAACACTCTTCATTGAAGTTAATATTTAGAGCATGTTTTTCATGGTTTATTGAGTCAGAGTCTCACTATACTTCATACGTCCATTCCCCCTCCGCAAGACTAATAACAAAGTACACTAAAAACAAAGCGATAATAAAATCAATCTAATAACTCTTTTTGAGCTCACACAAATAGTAGTTCAGGCTAGGATCTTGGGTTAGGAAAGTGAGAAAACTACCCAAGATCTCGAAACTTGAAAACTAAAGTCATTAACGAGTGAAATCCTGCTGCACTCACATTATTGGGACCGTTCCTTTACCGGAGCTCAGCGCGAGACAACACTTGGGTGCACTAGAAGGTAGCCCACCTTCGACTGCATCCTGTGGGTGTGTTATATATTGGGGTTCCTTTCGGGGATGTCGAAACTAGATCGGGGATCTAGGTATTCTGCCCATATAGCACACTGTCCTTGACCGTGGACCCCCCTGATGATGTCTGTGATTTGAGGTATCCTTAGTGGCCATACTTTTAGGGACTTACACAAGGTGATTGGGACGGGCTGTCCTGGTACCTGAAACAGACGGACCCACTCTGTCTTCGGTCTTTAGGAGGGTACTCGTCTTCACGAGAGTGCTTACACCTATCGTCTGAGGTTCGGGCGAAGCTCTAGAGTGACCGTAACTATACTTTCGACCAACCCTCTCTATATGCTATTGTGAGACTGGATTTCATCACCAGTGAACAGTAGTACTCAGACAGGGCACCCTATACTGGCTGCTTGCTGATTGATTTTAGAGAGTCTTTTCTTTTTAGTAGTTGCGTGGATAATGTCATTTGAGACTTCATAATACATCACATTTTAAAAATTTGTTAAAATTAAACCGGTCACCGTGGCGTCCCCTGACCCACGCCATCTGTCTCGACGACAGCAAGGTCTACCTCCTCTCACCCTAGAGGAAAGATTGAACCTTGGTGAACCCGGGCCTTCTACGGAAGAGCAGTCTCCTCTGACTAATCTGGATTATCACATAGACCCTTATCAGCCGGAACTCCCGGAGGACCCTTTCACTGAAGGCATTGTACCTAATTACAATCCTCCGCTCACTGATCCGTTAGGACCTGTGATAATCCAGATTCCTCCACGCCCAGATATGTCTGCGGCCACACCAACATCTATTTCACCACCAGCATCCATAGGGATGATGCCAATGGCAACCATCATTGGTTCGCCACCATCCTCCCCGCCGGTGGTCAGTTCTATGCCATTACTGGGTAACCCCAGTAGTCAACAGATGCCTACCCCCAACCCTATGGTCAACACAACTGTCAGTAGTTTACCGAACCCTTCGGCATCTACTCCTACCGTGACCACGTTGGGGACCACGGTAGCTCCTCCCACAAGCACGACTACTTCGGTGCCCTTTAGCAACCCTTTCGGTTGGAACCCTCTGTTGAGTTCAAACCCCCTGGCCACTATACCAGGGGGCAGTGTTATCAGTACATAGGTAGCAGGGAATATTTCTCTTCCTATGCAATCCTTAGGACAAATGGGACAACCCATTGTAAATACTATCCCCTTAAGTGGTTCAAACATAGGTGTAGGATTTATACCATTGCCAAATTATGCAAATACTAGTATACCTTCGGGAAATTATATTGCATCCATTTGGACTAACCAACCCCAACCTCCATCTGGAGTGGGAGGGCACTTTTACGCTGGGGGCAACCAACCATTTGCCCCTCAATACACTATGCCCTATGGACAGCAACCGTATGTTCCTACTCCTCCACCTATGGGAGGTTTTTATCAAATTCCCACTTACCCTTCTGGTAACACATGGATGGGGGGACCCTATGGTCCAAACAGTCAGCCCATACTGCCTTGGTTAGACTCGGGGGCAAATCCACAATTTCCATTCTTGGCAGCTTTGGACATACCTGACATCCATAAACTAACGAACGACCCCATCAACCATAACTCGCTTTGGCCTCCAATACCACATAAGATTCCTTCCGATATCCCGAAGTTCGATGGGAATCATGGGGACGACCCCGCCGCACACATCACTACCTTCCATTTATGGTCCATATCCAATTCCATGGTAGATGATAGTGTCCAACTTCGACTGTTTTCCCGCACCCTTACAGGAAATGCCGCCAAGTGGTACATTGAATTACCACGTGCCGCCATCAATACGTTTGGCGCTTTAGCGACGGAGTTCTTAAAGAACTTCCAACTACCAATTAGAGTGGAAACCGGAACAGAATTGTTAACATCGCTGCGCCAAAACACCGCCACCCACATCTCCGACCATATTCATGAATGGAGACGTAGGAGGAGGCTAGTCAAAGCGCCAATACCAGACCATCTCTTGGCCAATTAGTTTTGCAAGTCTCTTTTACCCCACATCTCTAAAGACATTGGCCTTTCTGGTGCAGTGACAGAAGATCAATGTATTCGTCGTGCCCAACACTTGGATTTAATCTATTCACAATCCGGCATGCTTTACGATCTGCTCCCCCATGCCCCTGGTAACCCAAATCCTCCGGCTACTCAGAAAACCGGAGGTCATGCTGATGGTCTCGTTGGCACGATCTCTGGTGTAGCCACCAATCAGTCTCGGGGGCAAACCTCCCAGCCTTCCTCGGCTACCACCGCCCCCCACCAAACGACTCCTCTCCCTTCCGCTGAGGTAAATTCGGTGCAAACCTCACAGAAACCTAGCGGAAAAAATAGGAAGAATAAGAAGAAAACATCTTATTCGGAAGAGCAGTCTGATAATCAGAATAACGCTAATCAGAAAAATGCTGCTAGAAATGACAAAGGAAAGGATAAACCCATGAAATTTCCTTGTAAAATCTGTGCGGAGGACCACTTGACATACAAATGTCCTCGGTTGCAGGAATGCACCGATTTTATTTCTAACAAGGATTCTGGGAGAACACCTGCCGTTCTTCACAATCCTTTCCCCAATCAACAGCAGCAACATCAACATATGGTTGACAACTCGCCACAACCCCATCAACGGGGCAATGGTGGTTCGTATCCTTCCGGCGAAGGACCATCTGCCATTTATGGCATCGAGAGTATTGACCTTCAAACTCGCGCCAAGCTTTATGGAACTCCTACCATAGATTCTCAGGAACCGGGAACTAGTTCCAATCTGCCGCCGCCCAACGATTTACATATCAAAAGGCCTACTGTTGAACCTGTAATTCGTCCCCCCAAAGGGACACTTTGACGCACGACTCATAATACCTCTGCACGTACAGCCCAAAACTACAATATTGTAGAATATTTGGCGCAGGCACCGTCAGCTATGTCTGCACTTGAAGTATTACAAACCTTTCTAGCACAAAGAAAAGCCTTGCTTTCGGCCATTGGTGGAATAGATCCCCAGGATTCCATGCTAGCAGTCTTTGATATGGAAAAGACCAAACCTCGCCTCTCACATCAACTTGCATTCCAGGTGCAGGTTGTGTCGAAAGGGAGACCCATCCATCGCATTGTCATAGACGAAGGTGCTTCGACCAGCGTTATGTCACAAGCTTGCTGGCTGAATTTAGGTTCTCCTACTCTAACCCCACCATCGAATTCCCTCAAAGCTTTCGATGGCCACACTTTCCTACCAAAAGGATACCTTGCTAGCTTTCCCATCACTCTGAGTGGGAAAACGGTAAACGTGGACGTTGAAGTCGTAGAGCGTCATCTCGACTATAATCTATTGCTCGGTCGCAGTTGGTCTAATGCTATGACCGCCATCATGTCTTCGGTCTTCCGACTCATCCTATTTCCATTGGATGGGAAAATAGTCACGGTCGACCAGCTATCCTTCTGCACCCCTGATTATTCCACTTTACCAAGTAGCTTTGTACCCCTAATAGGAGGTGTCCCTGACTCTTACGTCAGTATCAGTACCGGTCTTCTGAAGGCATCTTCCCTACTGGGTTGTTTTCCTCTACCGCCGCCGCAGATCCCAAACACGGTTGCAATGATATCCACCTCTTCGGATGGCTCTATCGACCCATGGATCATCCCGGCGCCTTCAGATATTGATTCCTATGGAGATCAGATGCCGCTTTCGCTGGTTGAGTTGGCTTACCAAGCCATCCAAACCGCATCTGAACCCTCCACTGATATGGTTTCGACCACAGGTACGACCCTCTCTCCCATCATGGTTCTCTCTAAGGATCTCCTCAATGAATTCTGGCCTATAGACGAAGCTATTCGAGAGATCATGTCATTAGAAGAACGACCTTGGGGAGAGTTCCACCATCGCGCTTCGACGATTGATTCGGAGGCGATAAAAACTGAAATCCCGTCTTTTGACCAACCTGAGATAGTTCCCTCCTCTTATACGACTATCCACACTATCG
>CM076582.1:156048422-156391608 GCA_034641835.2 Pinus albicaulis | reverse complement strand
ACAGCTCGGGAGGATAGTGCACATAAGTGCCCGCAAGCTCAGGAGAATAGCGCCCACAAAGTAAACAATTTAATTTGTGATGCGATAAGTGCCATTCGCACATCGCAATCGCAAGGATTTAAGGTTTTCTTGTATCGCGCAATGTTAAAATTTAAGTTCTCCAAAATGAAATTTACGATGGAGGCATGGACGCGATTTGGTTTCACAGGCAGAACCCATAATATTTGAAGTGAGGCAGTTTGTGTTTTTGTACGTTGTTTAATGTAGAAAACAGTAGAACAGGAAGAAGGAAATTTTGGTTGTTAATAGTCGGATCAACATTGATTTAGCATTAAGTTTCAAGCTTTCGCCATTTTTGTATTAAAAGGAATGTAATTTCATATGTTTAATTAGAGATGAATGGATAGAAAAGAGTTGAATAAATTAAAAATTCCTCTCTTGTGTGTTTTTGCTATGTCTGTGTGTAAATTGTTTATTTCTGCATATCTGAATTCTGTGTGTGGTGGGGGAAACACATCTCTTATTTTGTTTTATTCATAATTTCCAACATGGTATCAGAGCAGGTCTAGGCTCTCAATGAAAGAATGAGATCGCTCTTTACTGAAGAATTTTAAAGGTTGTTTGAGAAGCAAATTCTCCAGCAGTGAGTTGGTTTTGTTTACACAGTCAAGATGGCAGTAGCAGGCACAAACCTGACTAATCCTCAACTACCATATTTCAATGGGAATAATTATGAGTATTGGGCCATTCGAATGAAGGGCCTATTCTCCTCACAATATATTTGGGAGTTGGTGCAAAATGGTTTCCAAGAACCAATAGATGCAGTATCATATAATGCTTTGACACAAGCAGAAAGAGATTTTTTGAGGGACAATAAGAAGAAGGACTCCAAAGCCCTCTTCTATATTTTACAAGCAGTACATGAGAGTATTTTCCCAAGGGTTTTAGCAGCAACGAAGTCCAAGGAGGCATGGGATACCCTCCAAATAACCTATCAAGGCATGGCAAAGGTGAAGACAACAAAACTTCAAATGTTGAGAAGATATTTTGAAACTCTTTTTCTGAAAGATTCTGATAATATAGACTCATTATTTACACATGTGATTGGGTTGGTTACCCAAATCAGGTCTCATGGAGATACAATTGAAGAAAGGATAACAGTTGAGAAAGTCTTAAGAAGTCCACCATCAAGGTTTGATGCCATAGTAGTGGCCATAGAAGAGACAAAGGATCTCTCACATTTTTCAGTGGATGAGCTTCATGCATCACTGATGTCTCATGAGCATAGAATGAAAAGAGAAAAACAAATCCTCATTGGAACATGCATTTAAGACACAAATGTCTTTTGGTCAAGGTAGAGGTAGAGGAATATCAAACTACCGAGGAAGAGGAAGAAGCCCACACAGAGGTGGAAGAAGCAACCCTGCAAGCACAAGTGAATGGGGCAAAAATCAGAATCCAAGCCAAGGCTCAAGCCAGAATCAGGCACAAGAACAGAGGTATGATAAATCTCATGTCCAATGTCATTATTGCAAAAATTATGGTCATTATGAAAATTAATGTAGAAAGAAGAAAAATGACATGGGTAGTAAACCTAGTGTAAATTTCACAAAAGAAAATCAGAACCATGGGAACATGCTTTTATCTTGTAATGTAGCATAACGAAAAAAAGAAGATATATGGTTCTTAGATTCAAGGTGTAACAACCACATGACTGGAGACATAGTAATGTTTTCCTATCTAGATGAAAGTGTAAAATCTGAAGTGACAACGGGGACTGATTGCAAGGTCTCTGTCATGGGAAAATGAAGAGTAAACATACTGACAAACAAGGGAGAGAAGAAGTTCATGCCACATGTCTATTATGTCCCTGGCTTGAAATGTAACCTTATAGGCATTGGAGAGCTCGTGCAAAAGGGATACAATGTGTTTTTAAAAAATGATGTGTGCACAATCATGGATAAAACTCCAAGTAGACAACTCATTGCAAAAGTGCATACGAAAAGCAATAGACTGTTTCCTCTCAATATCAGATCAGACTTGAAGGAAGGAGGTGTTGTAGCATCTGTCCCACAATAAATCTTTCAAGAAGACGTGAAAGATGAGAACTGGTTATGGCATTTGAGATTTGGACATCTCAATTTCGAAGGTTTGAACTTGTTGCATAGAAAAGGCATGGTAAAGGGATTACCACTCATAGAGAAACCAGATAGCGTATGTGAAGGCTGCATCTTGGGAAAACAACATAGAGAATCATTTCCAGCAGGAAAGAGTATAAGGGAAAAGGCACCTTTAGAGATTTTCCACTCAGATTTATGTGGACCAATGCAAACACCATCATTAGCTGGTAGTCATTATATTTTGACATTTATAGATGATTACATAAGGAAGACATGGATCTATTTTCTAAAACAGAAAATTGAAGTGTTTTAATAGCTCTACCACTACAAAGCTCTTGTTGAGAAGAAAAGTGGAAACTACATAAAAGTGTTGAGAACTGATAGAGGTGGAGGATATATCTCCAAAGACTTCCTACGTTAGGAGCATGGAATACACAAGCAATTTACCACACGGTATACACCTCAGCAAAACAATGTTGCAAAAACAAGGAATAGGACCATCATGGACATGGTAAGAAGTATTTTGAAGGCAAAGCATTTTCCAACTTTGAAATGAGTATTGGGTAGAATCTGTCTCTTGTGCAACTTATATTATTAATAGATTTCCAACCTAAAGTGTTATGAATAGAGTTCCAGAAGAAGTATGGAGTGGAAAAAAGAAATTTGTCACTCACACGAGAGTGTTTGGATGTGTGGCATATGCACATGTCCCAGATCAGTTAAGGAAGAAGTTGGACATCAAGGGGGAGAAATGTATATTTCTTGGATACAGTGATGAGTCCAAGGCTTACAAAATCTATAATCCATTAACCAAGAAATTAATCATTAGCAGAGATGTTTAGTTCATAGAAGAAGAATCTTGGGATGGAAGTTTAGAGAAGACAGTAAATTTCAAGACATGTATGTCTCATGAAGAGAAAGAGGAATGGACTGCAGCAATCAACACCTCAACGGTGGCTCCTCCTCCACCTACACAAGCTCAACAAAGAACACCACACGCAAGAAATAGAATAGCATTGAGAAACCAAGGAAGTGCTTCTCCAAGCACACTACAGGGATTAACAACTCCCCCGAGTTCAAGTGAAACTCCAATCACATATTTAGCAAATACAAGAAGACCAAGATTCAGAAATTTAAGTGAAATTTATGAGCGAGAAGAAGTTGATAATAGTGCTGGTCCGAATTCATTATTTGCATTATTTTTTCATGTTGATGACCCAATCCATTTTGAAGATGCATTCAAAGAATAGAAGTGGATTGAAGCAATGAATGAAGACATAAGAGCAATAAAAAGGAATGACACATGGGAGTTAGAAGACCTCCCACAAGGAAAAATTGAAGTTATTGGAGTGAAATGGGTCTAAAAGACCAAGAGCAACATTGAAGGCAAGATAGAAAGTCACAAAGCAAGGCTAGTTGTCAAAGGATACAAGCAGCGACAAGAAAGAGAATATGAGGAAACCTTTGCACCAGTTGCAAGGATGGAGACAGTGCGGACAGTATTGTCTATAGCAGCACAACAAAAATGGAAAGTTTATCAAATGGATGTGAAGTCAGTATTCTTTAATGGAGTGCTTAAACAAGAGGTGTATGTTGAATAACCTCTTGGCTATGAGATAGAAAGCCAAGAACACAAAGTGTGTAAGTTGCAGAAAGCTCTTTATGGGCTGAAGCAAGCACCACGAGCATGGTACAACAGGATTGATGCTTACTTGATAGACAATGGGTTCGACAAGTGTGATGGTGAACCCACACTCTACATCAAAGAAAATGATGTCATGAAAAGTGAGTTTGAAATGACTGACTTGGGTTTGCTAAGATATTTTTTCCAGGCATAGAAGTAAAGCAAACAGAAAAGGGAATTTTTATCTCCCAAGAAAAGTATGTTGCAGAAGTTTTAAAAAGGCTCAATATCGAAGAAGAAACCAATAGTTTCTTTATCAACAATAGAAACTGAATATGTAGCAACAATAACAACAGCATGCCAAGCAATTTGGATGAGAAGGATGCTGAGGGTTTTATGTCATGAACAAGACAAAGGAACCACAATTTTCTGTGATAACAACTCAACAATTACATTGTCAGAGAATTCTATTTTCCACAAGAGAACAAAGAATATTGATGCCAAATAACATTTCATAAGGGAATTAGTTAACAATGGTGAAATTGTGTTGCATCATTGTAGGTCAGAGGAACAATTTGTAGATATATTCACAAAGCCATTGGGACAGAAAATTTTTGTCTACCTTAGAAATTTTTTGGGAATGATTGATGGTGGAAATTGTGATTAAGGGGGAGTGTTGGAAATACTCCCAACCACCATCATGAATAAAGTGGCAAGAACCCACACCTGAACTAATTTTTTTTTGCAGGGAAGGACAAGCATGGTATTTCAAATTCGAAGGTGTTTCACGCAAAATCCTAAAAACAAAGTACCCAGCCTTTTCTCTGCGTTATTTCTTCCCCACCGCCATTGACTTACCTTTTGCTCGCATATCGTAGCCCGCAAGTTTTAAGGTTTACCCCTTAAGCGCTTCGCCGAAAATTATTTCCCTACTGATGTGATCTAGTGGGACCCTCAACCTTACCTCACTACAAATCGCCACAAACCTTTGTATTTAGCTTCATTCCTTACCTTTTACATTTCGCAGTTGTCGTTGTTTACTGCGTTGCAGCGTGCACTTCGCACAATTTAGCATTTACCTTTAAGATCCCGCACCAAACCTTGTGATGTTGCGATACGACATCGTCATCGCACATCGTAAAACTTAGATTTTGCATTTCGCAGAATTTTCCTGTTTACCTTTTAGCGCACCTGCAACCCGCACTTCACATGTTTTATGTTTTACCTTTTTTGTCGCCCATGAGTTCGCACTTCACACATTTAAAGCTTACCTTTTAGCCGCCCGTAAGTTATGTTATTTATGTTGCGATGTGATCACAATTGCACGTGGCAAGCTTAGGAGGATAGCGCACATAAGCGCCCGCAAGCTTAGGAGGATAGCACCCGCAAAGTAAACAATTTAAGTTGTGATGCAATAAGTGCCATAGCACATCGCAATAGAATGGATTTAAGGTTTTTCCGTATCACACAATGTTAAAAGTTAATATCGCCAAAATGTGATTTGCAATGGAGGCATGGACGCGATGTGGTTTCGCAAGAGGAACCCATAATATTTCAAGTCCGACAGTTTATGTTTTTGTACGTTGTTTCATGTAGAAAACAGTAGAACTTGCAGAAGGACATTTTGGTTGTTAACAGTCTGATCAACATTGATTTAGCATTATGTTTCAGGCTTCCGCCATTTTTGTATTAAAAGGAATGTAATTTCATATGTTTAATTAGAGTTGAATGAATAGAGAAGAGTTGAATAAATTAAAAATTCCTCTCATGTGTATTTTTGCTCCATCTATGTGTAAATTGTTTATTTTCGAGTATATGCATTCTCTGTATTGTGGGAGAAACACATCCCTCTATTTTTTTTATTCATAATTTCCAACACATGTGAATTAATCCTTACCTATTACTTCATGGAATGTCTAATTGCATTGGACTAATATATACATAAAACGAATCATATACAGATGTGTCTATTACCTGGAAAAAAGAATGGGGAGATCTAAAGAATTGAGGATAATCCTACATTGGAGTGCTCAAAATTTCAAATCCTCTCACACCACAATAATCAGGTGAACCACCAACAGTCGTAAAGTTCATATTTTAAATTTCTATCCATGAACATACTATCTTTTAACTAAATTGTGATGTGAACTCCGAGAGGAAACTGGACTAAACAAATATGAAAAAATGAGAGATAAAGCTTTTGACTAAAGTACGATGTGAACTGGAAGAGGAAACTCAATTGAGAGATAAAACAAGAAAGCTAATACTTTTATGCCAAAACTAACGGGCTAAGAGAAAATAAATTTGTATAAATAATAACCTTATAGAATAACGAAGGATATCGCTTGTAATTCCACAACAAATGGGAGATTGCTTCTTCTTGTTGAATATCGAAGGATATCGCTTATAATTCCACAACAAATCGGAGATTGATTCTAAATTTCTTGAAGCCAACCTTCCCAAACATATTATTTATGTATAAAGAAACACCATGAAAAATAACTCACAAGGCATGCACAAAATCCCTTGTTAACATTCATACGAAAAGTTACAACTACAAAAAGATTCATAATACAAATATGGTTCTCCTTGAACCTCACGATGGGTTCCTTGTACCTTATTAAAAGAGAAAAATAACAGATAATTCAGAGAGAAGATAAGCCATTCAAAACTAAATAGATCCACTGTTGTCATTAATCTGATCTATATATTCAGGACCCTCCAAGGAGCTCTGTAAACAACTTTTCCAACATACTGGGTAAAGTTACCTGTGGAACATGGCCATCTATGTCAAGTATGTGCATTGAATTCTTCTCCCCTCCAAGATTGCATTGCATGTAATATGGCACGCTCAATGGAACCACTATGTCCTTCTTAGTCTGGATGATGCTACATGGGGACTTCACATTAGATAATATGTTTCTCACGTCACTGTGGAAGATGGCTTTGGAAACCACGAGTGTGATTTTAGGCTTCATATTCATCATTTTTCTACTGAATTCCTTTACCAGAGATGCCTCATCAATGCTAATTAATAGAGGAACAAATCCTGAAACCAATGCTGGATAGTTGGATTTCATTGCACTGAAAATTTCAATGATGTCTCCACATTCAAATCCCCCTTCATAAGATCCATCATTTAAATACCTGAAGAAACAACAATAGAAGGCATGTGCATAAGTTGAATACAGAGAGAAAAGAGGAATATTTATGGGGATTTGCTATAGGAATCACCATAATTCACCTTTGGGAATTTTTGTTGGTTTGGAAAGTTTACGAACACTTATGGGTTTCACTTCACCTTTCATCTAATCCTTTCAGAAGTATTTCATCTAACTCCTCAAAGATAATTAGGGAGAATCAAACCAAAGCTTAGAGGTAATTTGGTAATTAGAGAGAAGCGAACCAAACCAATAACTAGGATAGGGTAGAAATTATAGATTCCATACAAATGGGATGATTCCTCCCACTAAATTAAAGCTTAAATTATTGTAGTTATGTTTTGTTACCCTCAGGAGCCACATAGTAAGAATTATCTTTCAAATAATTTGGGTTTTTTTATGGAGGCAAGGCAGCCAACCATAGCAGAAACTGAATGACCTACGTACACGCACTTGTCAGCTTTGAGCTCATCTAAAATGGAGAGAAGTTCGTTGTCATAAGCATGTTAAAAATATGACAACAAATTGTAAATAATGTAATTTTGGGCAAATTACTTACCGTTAATTGGTTGAGTAACAAAATGAAGTTAGAATAACGAAATAAGCTCAAGTTAAATTGGATAGCCCAAGAGGCTTGTATGTATAGAGAATCATTTTTGATTAATAGAGTTTCCAATCCCTTGCCCCGTGGAGGTTTCCTTGACACCCTGTCAAGGTTTTACCACGTAAATTTTGTGTATTTCTTTATGTGAATTTATTCCTTCAGTTTGTCATTCAGTTATGAATCTATTTCTTTCTCGTTTAATATTTCCCACTCAATAAGTGGTATCAGAGCCTGGAAATTGGTTTGAACGATTTTTTGAAGAGCAATTGATTGGGAGTCATGGAGTTTGAAACGATCGTGAGCAGTTTGAGATCTAGCATGGCTTGGAGGCATCAAATCAATTGATGTGCATGTGGTTTAACTAGAGTCAATTTGGATCCCGTAAGATTGTGGAGGCTCTATGGTGCAAGAAATACTATGATTATGAGTGTCCATCATTTGAATTGGAGCGCGTCTATGGTGGAAGATTTTTTCTGTTTGCGTTGGAGCCAGCCTGCGGTGGAACACTTCCAGCATCTGTTGTGGAAAAGAAAGACTGCATGTTTGTTGTGTGGATATCTTTGATCCACAGTTGTGATGGCGACTAGTCGCAGAGAAGTTTCTTGATTGAATACATTGGAGAATGAAGAGTCTTTGAGAAAAGAAGAAGTTGTCGAGTCGAAGATTATGAGGGAGGAAATGAATTTCCATCCATCGAGAATCAAATCAGCCAGTTAAATAGTCATTTTCCCGATGTCAAATCCTTGGAGAGAATCAAATTATTTGCCATTGAACTTGTTTTGCGATACTAAGAAAACGAGTATTTTTTCTCACGCTTGGGGGCTGCTAGGGCTTGAGCAATTTTCTTTTTAAACGGGAAGAGATCATAAGAATATTTTTTTGTGCTACAGAATATATACATATATATATATATATATATATATATATATATATATATATATATATATATATATATATATATTTTCAAAATTTGAATTTATTTAAGGCAAACCATGTTGAAGGAACACAAAGAAATGTTTTGTTTTTTGAACAAATCAGAATTGAGAAAATTCATGGAGTAGGGTTTGATAAGTTCAGAAATTTTTTTTTCTTCTGAAAAAGGGGAAAAGTGTTTAATTTGTAGAAGCCCTTGAAACCCTAGCAGAAGAGGGGAAATTTTTTTTTATTAGACACTAGTTGGAAATTAAAGAAAGAAGGGAAAAGTAGGAGGAAGAAATGGCTAAAATGACAAATGCAAGGTTCGAGGTGGATAAATTCACCGGGAAAAACAATTTTGCATTGTGGAAACTGAAGGTTAGGGATTTGTTGGTGTAACAAGGGTTGCACAAAGCATTAGATGGGGTAAATAAAAAACTGGCAATAATGACAGAATCGAACTGGGAGGACTTGGATGCCCGAGCTCTTAGTACCATTTGGTTATGTTTGGCAGATGAAGTTCTCTTTAATATAGTTGGAGAGAGTACCGCTAAAGGGTTGTGGGGAAAATTGGAAACCTTGTATATGAAAAAATATTTGACAAATAGAATCTATTTAAAAAGACAATTGTACAGTCTTCGGATGAAGGAGGGTACAAAAATTGTAGAACACTTAAATGTTTTTAATACGCTTATTTTCCAGTTGTCAGATATGGAAGTAAAAATGCAGGAAGAAGACAAGGAAATAACCTTGTTGTGTTCTCTGCCCAGGTCATGGGATCACTTCATTACTTCAATTAGTTTGAGCACTGCCGATTCATTATAATTTGAATCTGTTGTGGGTGCTCTCTTATCTGAAGAAGTATGAAGGAAATCTAGTATTGAGACTTCTGCACCAGAAGCCATGGTAGCCAGAGGTCGGTCAAAGGAAAGAGGGGAGAAAGAAAGGGGTTCTTCTAGATCGAAGTCAAAGGGCAGAAAGAAGTGTAAAGCTAAGTGCTGGTACTGAAATAAACTTGGACACCTTAAGAAAGATTGTTGGAAACGGAAGGAGTCGGAAAACCGTAACAAGGAAGCAAATCAGGTTGATTCAGGTATGGTTGATGAGGTTTTAATTGTTGAAGCTCTCCCTATCTGTAATGTCTCTCAAGATACTAAAAATTGGCTATTAGACTCTGGTGCTTCTCATCATATGAGTCCACACCAAAGTTGGTTTACTTCATATGAAACTGTAAATGGTAGTTCTGTATTCATGGGAAATAATGCATCTTGTCAGACTGTTGGGATTGGTAATGTAAAAAATAAAATGTATGATGATACAGCTAAAACATTATCTAATTTTAGGCATGTTAGGGTCCTGTGATTTGGCTGATTGGCAAGCCAAGTGACAGGGTAACATCAAACAAACTTTGGAGCCCAAGGACCTAGCCTTCCTGGACTCAGAGAGAGCTCTCTCTATTTGTGTAAGGGATATCTGTGTGTTTGCTTATTGTGTTTCTGATTTTAGGCTAGTTATAAAATAGGTTTTTGGTTTTGGTTTTTAGGTTTGTGAGGAATGAACTAATCAAAGACTAAGATAGATAAGAAGATTGTCAGATTAATTGGGCTATGGGGTCGAAAAGGTCAAGAAAGCTTTCAGATGGTGATACAAGGTTGTTGAAGGGTCGATTTGAGCAAGGTAAAATGGATCTTTGGGTAAAATGGAGTGGGATGGACACTAAATTTGTGAAGAAAAAAGGATTTCAAACATAAATAGTTCAATAGCTGACATAAACATGGTAGGGCTAACCATTAATCATGAGAAATGTAACTATAAACTGATCAATGCATAGAAATAAACATTCAAGCAATACATAGAGATATATGACTCTCTAACTTTGGGAAATTGCTATCAGACTTTGAAGAAATAAAATTAAGACAAACAAACAACTCAAATCACTATGAGGAAACACCTAAGCATAGTATTTCAAGCTATTGGGCACTTTGAAGCAAGATTGCATAGTTTTAGGCAAAGGGCGAGATCAGTACAAGACCTCCTTGGTTCAAAAAATGACAATCAAACAATCAAAGAAAGGTTTCAGAGGTGGATATAAGACTAGCCATGAGTAAGCAAGGCATACCGTGAATCATGCTTAGGATGCATAAAACCATAAATGAAAAAAGCAAACAATTTCTTCAGTTATCAAAGAGCAATCAAGGATTCTTTGATATGATTAAGAAGGAAGAAAACATAGAAGCTATAAAGAAACAGGAAATTTGAGGTGCCTCCAAGGGCATGTGTCAAATCTGTTCTCTACTGTCCTATAGCAAGCAAGAACATGGAATATGAATGAAAACTAAGAAACATAACAGAGAAGGACACTATACCATTTTACCAAGTCAAGGAATCCAACAATAGATCTCCTTCATCATCCAAAAACATTCAAGAAACTATCCAATGCATGAAACAAGTGTTTCCTCTAAGCTTGTATAACCATATATTGCTTCTATTCATCAAGTTCAGCCTCATTTACAATGAATTCTCTTGGAATATATAGGCCAAGATGAGGGAAAACCTCCTAGTGCAACTTGCAATCTCATTGGCCCATCAAAAATATCTGATTTTGTCCTTGAGGCTTTGCAAATCCCAAGGCACAAAATATCTAATAAAATATCTCAAAAATGCTAAAAAATGAAAATATATTGACTTTTCATAACTAATCATGCCCAAAAATAGCTAAATGCACATGAGGAAAAGTCACTTTAGAAAGGTACATTTTTTACAAAAATACTTAAGAAATATATCGGCAGAAAGTTCTCTGTCTTGCCGACAACTTTTGGACGTCCTCCCGATGTCGAAACGAGGCCTGGGATGCCTCGTTGGAAAGCTCTGAATGTCTATTTTCTGAAAATTCTTAGTTTTCTCCAAAATTATCACTGAAATTCTATCAAAAACTAACCTGTGTGTAAAAACCAAAAAAATAGACTTTGCTGATAAACGGGGCAGAGTGTGGAAAAAGTGAGTGTTTTTCATCATTTTGGGAGAGCAAATCATATTCAATTGATCTGAAAATTGCTGAGTAGATTCCCCTAAAATTATGGCATCCAATGATACCATATTCATCCCTTGAGGATGTCCCAAACAGAAATGGTGATACTCGTGATTTTTAGCCAAAAACTCGAAAATGACAAAAAACCAAAACTTGTTGAATTTCACCCAAATTTGGCGAGCATGACCCTCAATGGTTTTCAGAAACATGCTAAGAAGCTGAGGCCAAAATTTGGATCTTTGAGGTGTCTTTCTTCATTTTTGGTGCCGGGCGCCATGCTGCCCCTCCTCATCTTGCTGCTCTTCCTCATCTTGCTGCCCCTCCTCATCTTGCTGCTCTTCCTTATCTTGCTTTTCTTCTTGTTCAATCATGGGAAATTTGAGCTTCTTGGGAATGGGATTTCTTGAAGAAGGCGAAGGATGGTGAGTGTAAGGTAAAGGAGATGTATGGAATGAAGTAACAGTGACGAAATTTGGATGTGCAATGAAAATTTCCCAAGAGATTCCCTTCTTCTCAAGCTGATGAAGAATGACAAACTTGATGAGGGAATGATGGAAAAGGCAAGCTGACTGCTGAGAAGGAGGTCTTTTCTGAACAGTGGAGACCATTTTCTCAATACTTCTATGGAGGAAGAAAGGGTGATTTAGCAATTTGGCTCTTGTGAAATGCATGAGCAACCGGACATGGTAAGCATAGACCCGGGAGAACCTTCCCTCGCAAGTGAAGTATTTCATGATTATATTCATGAGGGGAGCATAACTTGTCAATAGATATGAGAAAGGAAAGATGGATGGACATGTATCTCTATGCTCAGGCTTCAAAAAGGGTTTGTACTGTTCTGAGTCTAGGTGGCTTTGTTTAAACCACTTCTCTTTGAGATAAGGGATTTTGGTGGCCTTGGAAATGGATCTAGGAGAAAACTTGAAATCCAAGCCTGCCAGCTGAAAGTGTTTCTCTTGAAATCTCAAAGCATAAATATGTGTCAAGGGGGAATAAATTTTCACCTCCTGCACCCTTTGACAAAACTCTAGACATCCAACCTCATGAAATTTAAACAGGACTGATGGAAGAGCATTTACCTCTTCAGTTGAAACAGGCTCAAATCTCCTGTGAAGGCCACTTCTACTGTCTTACCTGGGAGGCATTTTGTTTTGGATACTCTTTGCAAAAACAAGCTGTCTCAATTGGTCCTTGAAATGGTTTCTCAACAACACCCCTGTTTCTCCTTATAAGTCACTGTTTTATCCTCTTTGATGCCAATCAACAAGTATTTGTCAAATGAAACAAAATCAACTTATCACTGTGCTTGGGAAAATAACTCTGAAAATATGTGTTTGTGGTTTATTGGTGAAGAAAGAACATCTTGCGTTTTGAAAAAAACACTTTTTCCTCAAAACACCTTTCTTTTGTTGTTCAATGTTCTTCACAAAGTAAAACAAAACACCCTCCAACTGATTTAAAAGACCTTCACAGCATACTCTGTTTTTTGGAACTATGGAGGTTGCACATGGTTTCACTATTTCACCATATAGAGAGGACTTTAAAATGACAAATCTTTCAAATTATGATCATTTTTTCCCCTTGGAAATTCAAACAGAGTCTGCTCTTGTTTCAACACTGTTAGGACATTTTTCAAATCGATTTGAGACCTCTACAACTGTGCTTATCTGTCTTGTAATTAGTGTATGGTTTATCACTGTTCTTAAAGGAAGTCAAGGCCCTTTAAGACTAATGAAAACACCTCTTGCCTATCACTGTACTAATATTTGGCAACCATAGCAACAAAACCTTTAATTTTTTACCAAAAAATCCCACTCTCTAATCACTGCTTTTTTTGGTGCCTTTTAAATGACAAACTTCCCTTAAAGCTACTGTCAAGACACTATTCAAATTTATTTGAGACTCCCTAAGCACAAGAAAGCTTTTATCTAGTTTTGACAAAACTCAGTCTCATATACCACTGTCTATCTCGTGTTTTTAAATGATGAAATGGTTTCAAAGGCACCATTTCTCCTTATAGCAAAACAACACAGCAAACACCCTTTCAATCTTTGAATTTTGCCAAGAGGAAAAGTAGAATACCTCGAAGAAAAGCTTAAGGACCTTGTTTGATTGATTGGGGCAGCTCCAAAGAGTTTTTTGAAGGTGTTTGAGTGAGCATCATGTTCACTGAAAAGAACGTCGCGCAGTCGGGTCGGCCTCGGGCGGTGGGTGAACGATGCTACAGGCGCGCCGCGCAACAACGTAAACGCTGTGTATTTCCTCTCCCAGGTGCACCGCGCAAGCTTAGAACCTTGAAAATTTTGGATTTTGCTCGAAATCTCTTGTTCTGTCCAGTGACCAACCTAGGGGAACGTTGTATGCATTTTGAATTTGCACAATGGGACTTTGCCAACGGTCTCTTCCACCTTTAAATGATGAAAAAGCTAGCAAACTTTTGAACATACTTTGTGAGGGTTTGAATGGCACCATTTGAAAAAGGCTTTTGTTATATAAAAACTCAACATGCTATTTTTTATCCTTTCATCACCTTTTTAGATATCATGAAGCCTTCTTTTCGAACAAGTTTATGACAAAATGATGTGAATGCTATTTTGAAAGTCTTCATATATATGACCCTTCCCAATGCGAAGAAGTCATCTCAAGGCTAAAATATTTTTCACTGTCTCTCTATCTCTGTCCTTTAAAGGAAAAAATTCACAAAGTCATATCAGGGATTGTAGATGCACCCTTACAATGATATTTCTTTTTTACTGTGGGTAAAACCCAAGTTTTATTTGCCTAGGCTTGACAAACATATGTTCACCAAAAATAAAATCCTTTAAAGACCCTTCCTACAATCATATGCAACAGCAAGGTTTTTCCACATGTTTCATAAAGCACGCCTTTGTTTGTGACAGTGGCATGTTTCATTTCTTTGAATGTTGTCCCTGAATTTAAAACACATGCCATATCCTTTTTTCACACATACTGTCTCTGTGTTGTTTATTTGCAAAAGTCTTATTCAGAATCAAGGCTAGTCTATCTCCTTGTCAATTTGATGAGGTTTTGAAAAAGATCTTCATGGACAGGAAAAGCAGAGCTTCTTTAAACATCAAAATATCACTAATTGGCCATTTTCTTAACAACTTTTTCTACTCATAATCATCCAATTGTTTCTCACTGTCTTGCAAATCTGTCTCCCAAACAGTGAAACTATATAAGCAATCCTTGAAACACCACTGCTGTGTTATTGGTTTCATCTATTGGAGAAAAAGGTGTTAAACAAGTTTTTAGGCAGTTTTCAGCATTGTTAGCTTTGTGCCCTTTAAATGAGGCCATACCTCTGTTCCTGACCCTCTTCTTGTTAAATGAAGGAGGCCAGCATAATATTCCCAACCATCTGCTTTTAAATGAAGGAGGTTTTCAACCAATGACCTAACCATCTGCTCATATTTGGAGTTTTTACACAGTTATCCAACCCTCTACTCATGTTTGGAGGAGGTTTTAAACAATGATGCTATTTCATCCCTTTGTCAAACTATGTCATCTTTCCTTGTAGTGCCTATTCACAATTAAGTAAATAAAAGTGACAAATTGACAATATGTCATGAGGGGCATTCTCTAAGATATGTAATCCTGTTGTTAAAATACCCTTATACATCTTTAGACATTAGAAGCAACCTGACCTGTATCTGCAAAGTATTATTTGCTAGTCATTAATCACTAACCTTTTTGGCTGAGTTTGCAGGAGTTCATTGAATTACCTCTCTATCTAGTACTTGCATCCCAGACTCAAAACCACATGAGAAGAAGTTGTCTTCTCATGTTAAGTTTAATATTGTCTTCTGGAACACTGGTACAATTTTTCTTTTTGAAAAAGACATTGAAACACTATAAATCCACCTAATATCAGTTTGACTTGTGGCATATGCACTGTTGAGACATCAAGGCTTGTTAATGGCGTGACCTAAGGGTGTATCAAGCTTTATTTGTAGAATAGGAAGGTTAGCTATGACTGGTTGGTTTTAGACAGAGGTTCTTTTGGCTTAGGATAGTTTGCCAAGGGAAGATTGCCTACAGCGCCACTACCTAACTTAGGGGAGATTTTGGACAGATTTGGAGTATTTTCTTTGGTATGATTAGATCCCAAGATGAGATATGACCAGAGGTAGGGAAGCTGACCTTACTTATCAATCAATTGGTTAATGAATGAGCTGGGGATGAGGGCGAATGACAATAGATGACTTTAGCTTATGACAGTTGATGGACAAGTTTGTATGATTGAGACTAGATAGGGCTTGACAATTAGGTTTTTCTCATCATAGGCTAATTGAAAAGGTAGGAGGGAAAAATGTTTATGGGTGTTTTATAGCTGACAAATTTGAAAAATTGGAGATCAACTGCTAGAAAACTTGGCTTTAAAACTAGTCATCACCAACAGGTGAAAAATATTGATGACTAATAAGGCATGTACCTGAACTAAAGAAAAAATTGATTTCCTTGGGAGTTTTGGATTCGAATGGGTATAAATTTACAGGTCAAAATGGAGTGTTGAAAGTCTCAAAAGGAGCCTTGGTTGTTATGAAGGCTGAAAAGGTCAGAAATTTGTACAGACTCAAAGGAACCACTCAAGTTAGAGAAGCAACGATTGTATCGAAAAAATCAGAAGAAAGTTCTTGTCTATGGCATCAGCGGTTGGGTCACATGAGCAAGAAAGGTCTTTAGGTACTAATGAACTACAAGTTGCTTCTTGATTTTAACACCTTGAAGTTGGATTTTTGTAAATATTGTGTGTTTGGTAAACAATGTAAACAAAGGTTCAAGACTAGAAATCATAATAGTAAACAGATTTTAGACTACATTCATTCTGATCTGTGGGGACCATATCCTACTGTGTCTTATGGAGGTACATTATATTTCTTAACATTTATTGATGATTTCTCCCGAAAAGTTTGGGTCTATATGTTGAAAAAGAAAGCTGATGTATTTAATGTTTTTAAACAATTTAAAACAATGATGGAAAAGAAAACAGGAAAATCAATTAAATGATTAAGAACTGAAAATGGTGGTGAATTTACATCTTTATAATTTGAACAATTTTGTAAGGATGAAGGGATTGTTAGACATAAAACTGTTGTTTATACCCCTCAGCAAAATGGCATTTCTGAACGGATGAATCGAACTCTTATGGAAAGAGCCAGAAGCATGATCAGTAATGCTAACCTGCAAAAGGAGTTGTGGGCAGAAGCAGTATCCACTACTTGTTATTTAGTTAACAGATCACCTTCATTTGCAATAAACTGTAAGATTCCTGAAGAATTTTGGTCGGGTCAGTATTGTGATTATTCTCATTTGAAATTTTTGGTTGTGATGCCTATGCTCTTATTCCTAGAAAACGGCGTTCAAAGTTAGATCCAAAATCAAAATGTTGTGCCTTTGTTGGATATGATTATGCAGTGAAGGGATATAGGTTGTGGGATCCTTCTTCATGGAAGATAGTCATTAGTAGATATGTAACATTTGATGAATCTTCTCTTCTAAAATCAGATGTTGAAAATTTTGAATAGGAGCAAGTATCGCCAAATCAGCAGATTCAATTGGAGACTAAACCTTTTCTAGAAATTCAAAAGGAAGGAGAGACTTCTGATGAAAAGGGTGAAGAAGCAAAGGAAACTAGAGAAATTCCAGAACCAACTCAGATTCAGCAACCAGTCACTCTACGAAGGTCTACAAGGGAAAGAAAAACACCTAAAAGGTATGAATATTCTGCTTCATCTTTTGCATTGATTACTGAAGATGGGGAACCTTCTTGTTATCAGGAAGTAGTAGATGATGCAAATAGCAAGATATGGAAAACGGCTATGGAAGAAGAAATGGACTCCTTAGCCAAGAACAATACCTGGGATCTTGTAGAACTTCATGAAGGGAGAAGTATTGTTGGGTGCAAATGGGTCTTCAAGTTGAAAAGGAAAGTTGATGGAATTGTCGAGAGGTATAAGGTGAGACTGGTTACAAAAGGGTATTCTCAGGTTGAAGGTATTGATTTTCATGAGATTTTTTCACCAATAGTTAAACTTGTTTCTATTCGTACTATGTTAGCACTAACTACTTTACTTTACCTTGAGTTAGAATAGTTAGATGTTAAAATAACCTTTCTTCATGGTGATTTGGATGATGAAATATATATGGATCAGCCAGAAGGTTTTGTACAGGGTCACAATAGAAGATTAGTTTGCAAGCTTAGGAAATCATTGTATGGCCAGAGGCAATTGCCCAGGAAATGGTACAAGAAGTTTGATTCCTTCATGGTGAGCCAAAATTTTATCAGAAGTGAATATGATCATTTTGTATACTTCAAAAGTTTCAATGGCATATTCATTATCTTGGTGTTGTATGTTGATGATATGCTTATTGCAAGAAAAAGCATGGAAGAAATCAACAGGTTAAAGGCTCAGCTCTCTAGGAAGTTTGAAATGAAGGATCTTGGAGCGGCAAAACATATCTTAGGCATGGAGATACACAGAGACAGGAAGAATGGTAAGCTTTGGTTATCACAACAGAAGTATGTGGAGAAAGTACTTGAAAAGTTCGTTATGAACAATGTGAAACCTATTAATGTTCTATTAGCTCCCCATTTTAATCTTTCTTCAGGATTAAGTCCTAGAACTAATGAAGAAAAGAAGTATATGTCTTATGTACCATATGAAAATGTGGTAGGCAACTTAATGTATGTGATGGTATCTACAAGACCTAACATTTCACATGGAGTTGGAGTTGTCAGCAGGTTCATGGCAAATCCAGGAGAAGAACATTGGAGAGCAGTGAAATGGGTCCTTCTGAATCACTCTCCCCTCCTTACCAAGCTCCATCCACTTCTGATTAAGAATAAACTTTGAGTGATGTGATTGACAGAATTGGAAGGATAAATATTGATTCAACCCCATCTTATTCATCAGATTAACCTAGGCCATATTAGAAATTTCCCCCAAAATGGATCACTAAGACACTTGAAATTTTTCATCCTGATGAGGTTGGAAATACAGGAATGAGAAGTTCCACCAAAAAAAATGGAGGTGATGTACATTATTTTGATCCAATTGTTGATATGGATGTTTATTATGATTGTGAATTAAATTTGTCTACTAATTTCAAATCATCTTCCTTTAAAGAAGCTACTTCTCATGATGAATGTAAAGAAGTAATGCAAAAATAATATGATGCTCTTATAAAAAATGAAACTTGGAAGTTGGTGGACCCTCCATTTGAAACCAAACTTATTGGTTGCAAGTGGGTCTTTAAGAACAAGTATAAATCAAAAGCTCACTTGAAAAGCATAAATAAAGGCTCATGGAAAAATGATATGCATATAACTAAGGGGTCGATTATGAGGAGACTTTTTTCCCCACAAAAAAATGGCATACTATCCAAACCCTCTTTTCCTTGGCATCTCATAAGGGATGGACAGTCCATCAAATGGATGTAAAAAATTCTTTGTTGAATGTAGATCTAAAAGAAAATGTTTTTATATCTCGCTAGAAGGGTTTATTGTGAAGGGATGAGAGAATAAAGTATGCAAGCTAATTAAATCCTTGTATGGCCTCAAAAAAATATTGCGAACCTGGTATGAAAAATCGATTGAGCATCTTCTGAAACTAAATTTCAAACACTATGATCTTGATGATGCAAAAAGTGGATAAAATAATTGTTTATATTGTGATGTATGTAGATGATCTACTGATGGCAGAGAACAATGAAAATTACATTGCATCCATAAAGAAAGAATTGAGGAAAAATTTTGAGATGACATATTTGGGATATGTTCACTACTATTTGGGTATTGAAGTAAGCCAACATTAGAAGTTTATATTCCTCTATCAAAACAAGTTGAACAATTTTGGCATGGTTGAATGCAATCCTTTATCCAATCCAATGGAACAAAATCTAAATCTCACTTCCAAAGAAGGAAATGAATTTGAAGATGTAACTAAGTACAAAAAAATCATGGGAAGTATCAACTACCTTACTACTACTAGACCGAACATTTCATTTGTTGTTGGAATACTTTCTAACCTTTCTAGGTTTATGCGAAATAAATGTGATGATCATCGTCCATAAAAAAATACCCTAAGGTACTTGAAGGGGACTCAAGACTTTGGGCTCAAATATACATAGTGGATGCCTTTTGCTAGATTGTATACTTTGGATTCAATCTTTGATGGAAATAAAGAAAATGAAGTATCTATTTTAGGTTATGTTATGAGTCTTGGATCTAGAGTTGTCTCTAGAGTTCACACAAAAACAACCAAGAGATTCCAATAGATGCAAAATATGGTGGAAGCACATGTTTAAACCAAGGAGATTGTGTGGTTGAAGAAAATTATTCAATATTTTTATGAGAAACAAGTTGACTCTGCTCTCTTTTACTTGATAATAAATTTTCAATAAATTTGGCCAAGAATCCAAAATTCCATGATCGAACCAAGAATATAAATACAAAGCATAATTTGATTCATCATCATGTTGAGGTCAAGACTATTCACCTACACCATTGTTTCACAAAAGAGAAAATTCTAGATGTATTCACCAAAACACTTGGAAGAGAAAAGTTTAAAATATTCTGAATAATGCTTGCACTTACAAACACCCCTTCATATTAAGGGGGGAATAGTTGACACCTAATACTTTTGGATTGGGAAAATATATTATAAACATGTAAATACAAAATAATAAGATGAAGATACCTTGGAATGTGAATCTAAACATGTAAACAAAAAATAATAAGATGAAGATACCTTGGAATGTGAATCGCAATGGTCTCTCTCTCCAATGTATATATTCTCTCTCCAATGTATATATTAATTTTCTTCTTAATAGAAAGCATTGAATTTAGGGAGTTACCAAATACCTGGCCTAACACAGGATTACATCCTTGTCTTCAATATTAGCAAGTTCAAAGTTGTCAACCCCTCATTAGAGAGTGAAAATCCACACCTTACCTTTTTATATCCTTTTCTTGTGAATAATGATAAAAAAATATTGTTTAGATATGTGGGATTCCTAGACCAAATCCAATTGCAATTACTCCTTTCCTCCATCTATAATTTAATATATAAGAATACATAACTATCATGATATAGTTGATGCAGGAAATTTTCCCTTCATGATTGGCTTACACCAAAGTTCCTTAAAGGATATGTTAACTACCCTTATTACATTTAGTGGTTGAACCACTCTCTATTTAGACATTCCAAGTAAGAGGAAGGTTCCATGAGACTTTCTTTGGAAACTAAACCAATGCAATGGGTTATCTCAACCTATTGATTTCAATGTTGTTGGGAATTTGGATAATATCTACTACAAGGTGCTTGATTGGATTCCAATATTGGAAAAATAGATATTAAGAAATCAAAATCTAGGCCCCAAAATGTGTAATTATTGATTAAACATTAGTGACTATAATGTCAAATAGATTCCAAAATGTTCAATTATTAATTCACAAATTAATAATTATACATTTATATATTTATGAAGTGTAAGTTACATAATTATTGGATTTCCATATTATTGTGTTGAGCACAATATAAGTTAGATGTTGTAGTGGTTGTAAATGTGTAAATTTTATAGTATCTGTGAAATAAAGCATTAGATAAAAAATAAGAATAACAAAGAATATTGTCTACTTAATTTAAAATGTAATAAAAATAATAAATTGCTATCAAATTAAATTTGTTGTATTGTAATTTTACTTTTATAAACAAAATTACAAATATTTTTCTATGCGAAAAAATTACAATATGAATCAAATTAAAATAAATTTAAACAAGATAAACATGTATTGCAAGAAGCTAAGTCCCTGTCACTCAAGTTAGAAATTAGGATATGGGAAAATTTGTATAAAAAATTATAACTTACATTGGTCAATGCTAAATTGATAGTGGCCAATAGGAAAATAAAATCCTAAAGTTTTACTTTGGTAGGAATTAGTAAATTGATATTTGCAATGGATAAATTAATTTCTTACTTTGATACAAAGACTTCCATAAATCTTGGTGGGTTGTAACAACTTGTAAGTCTACACATTGACAATTTTACTCCTACATAAGTGCTGAGAAAAACATAAATAAAGGTAGGAAGTAACTCCTATTAAGTATATGATGAAAATGCAAGAAGAAATTCCTAAATTAATTTACCCTTGATTAAATTAGGAGAAGTTCGAAATTCCACACCAACAAACGACTTGAACGAGTTAACTAGGGTGATATATTTGTTATCACTTAGCTTATTTAATTTAATTCGAGTTGGAGGAATGAACTTGAGTTTTGTCACAGTGATTCGTAAATTTTAGAAGCCTAGGTTGATTTAATTTCAGTTGTAACAATTTAATTCAGTTAAATTGAGTCATGGTGAGGTAAACTAGTTCCAATTATTATAGGAACTAGGGGGAGGTCTAATGGTTAGTTAAAATAGTTCCAACTGTTATAGGAACTAATGGGAGGTCTAATAATGGGGTGTAACTTCAGTGCTTAACAAGTTAAATGATCAATCAACCTAAATTAACTCATGCATGCACACAATTCGAGTTACCTAGTTGATACTAGAGTTCAAGGGAAGTATACTATCATTTGTAAACTATTCCAATTTGTACAGGTGGTTCATGTAGTTAGAGAAAGACCTAAATTAATTGCACATTTCAGATTGACGAATATCCTACATAATAGGGGCTAATTCCTTGAGGAATAATGCAAGGAAAAATGAGCTTGGGAGGTTGAGAAATTGGTTAAGTATTGAACAGAGTTAGTCAGTGAAGTAGTAGGATAGAAGATACAGGTGCAGGTTGTGTTCAAGCTTGGGAAAGCATATTTTATTCATCCAAATTCTTTAATTAATGAAATAGATATAGGAAGGGGTTTTGAGTTGTTGATTTCCCCTAGATAAATCTTTATGTATGTGTGTTAAATCATGATGCATGCTTTTGATATGTGTTCTCGATCATGAATATTCTTCCGCAGATGAGTAGAGTAGATTTGAGTCTTATGTTTTAGTAAATTACATGAGATTTTTTGAATGTACACATTAATTTCTATATGGTATTAGAGCCAGATTTAAAGTAGGGAAGATATTTCAAAGTCGTCTTTGCACTAGGATCAGATTTGCAGGATAAATTCTTCAGAGCTAGAAAGATGGATTTCTATGGACTAAGACTCGAGTATGCCCTTGAGGGAAGCTTTAATTGTGTTGATTGGAAGGACCACATATAGTCAGTGTTGGAAGATAATGGGTTGAAGGAATTTACTCATAGTGAAACTCTGAAACTAGTGTCACATGGTACTCAAAATCTAGTAGAATGGAATAAGTGTGTAGCCAGGGAAAGGAGAATCATATTAGAGGGAGTACGATACCATATTTTCTGAAATATCCACAAGAAAGAGGAACCATATGGAATGTCAAAAACATTGAAAGATCTGTTCCAAAATAGTAGCAACCACAAGAAGCTGGAACTCAAGGGCACTCTTAAAAATATCAAGATGTAGGTGAATGACTCAATTCCACAGTAATTGAGCATGTCCACACAATGTCGTGATGAACTTGCAAGAGTTGGAGTCACAGTAACAGATGATGATTTCGTGAGCCTAGCCCTTCTAGGCCTTCCTAAGAACTGGAATAGCTATGAATATTTTGTAAATGGGAGCGAGAAACTACCAATTTGGGAGCGACTCTAGTCTAATTTGGTACAAGAGAATATAGTTAGGAATACCATAGATGGGACCTTATCCAATTTAGAAGAGGAAGAGGAATTTGTATTAGTCAGAAAAGAAAATATATATAAAGGGAACAAGTTTCAGGGTGAGTCTGGCTCTTTCAAAGAGGGAAAGAATAAATACTTGTCCAAAATCAAGTTCTTTCACTATCATGAATATGGGGACTATGCCACAAAGTGTCCACAGAAGAAGGAAATCAAGAAGCATCCTGAAGGAGCAGCAGTAGGTGAAGCTTTGGCTTCACAACTTGAGCTTGACCTTACTCTCATCACATGCATGAAAAGCATAATGATGGGAAGTGTGTCGTATCTCAACAGTGTTGCCTCATTCCATATGATGGGGAATAGATATTTCTTTAGTGACTTGGAGGAGATTCAAGAAGAACATTAACTTTGGAGACGAAAAAAGGTATAATGCGAACAATATTTGTACAGTCACCTTTCATAGGGAGTCAGGATCCCCTCTCAGACTCAAGGATGTTATGTGTGTTCTGGGAATAAAGAATAATATTGTTTCCGTCATGGTGTTTGAAGACCATAGATAATATGTGATATTCAACAAAAGAATGGCATTCCTTAGACACATCGCCACGTGATAGGTGAAGCACATCAATTTGAAAGTTAAGAAAATTTATGCACTAGAGGTATAAGATGCATCCAAAGCCTTGAGGACAAAGGAAAATGTTATATACTTTGTGGTTGGGAGGGAGCATGATTTACCTCTTAAAAGGGAGGCTCAGAAGCAACCTTAGACAGTTTTGGAGCAACCACAAATGGATAAGCAGAGAGGAGACATAGTGGAAACATCCACTCAAGCAGATAACTCGAGTAGGAGGAGACTTAGAGGTAACTGGGCAAAGGGAGAAAATGCAACCATACCTCTAGGTTAGAGGTGGGGTGATATGAAGAAATAATCCCAGGAGTGCATAAATTTGGGAAGGGGCCATTAATGTGTTTTTTGTGTCATCAATCATTTCCTTGTTGTGGGGGGACACAATATTTAGTAGCTAGATGATCAATTTAAGTTAGATACTGAGGAGTGCAGAGAAGTGTTGACAACAGAGCAAGAGGCTCAATAGCAGAGTCAACAACAACCCAATTTTCCCTATAGATAGTTCCATATTTGATTCAATGATTAATTTTTATTTATTTTTATGTATGCTTCTTAGTTGAATATGTTGTAGTAGCACCAACAATAGAGAGAAGTGTTCCATGCAATGATTTCCAAAGGTGCTGGATCAAGGTAGATGTCAATCCCTTTCTTGCTGAGAGGGAGTGTTGAAAATGCAACAATAAATTCCTAATTTAATTTTCCCTTGATTAAATTAGGAGAAATTCGAAATTCCACATCAAGAGACAACTTGAATGAGTTAACTAAGGTGATATAGTTGTTATCACTCAATTACCTTAGTTAATTAAAGTTGCAGGCATGAAATTGAGTTGTGTACAGTGATTCCTCAATTATAGGAGCCTAGGTTGAGCTAATTCCAGTCGTAACAATTTAATTCATTTAAATTGAGTTATTTGGAGGAACTAGTGGTAGATATAGCACTGGGGCATAACATCAATGTTTAACTAGTTAACTGATAAATAAACCTAAATTAACTCTTGCGAGTTACCCAGTTGATATTGGAGTTTATGGGAAGTGTACTATTAGTGGTAATATATTCCAAGTTGTACATGTGGTGCATGCACTCAAAGAAGGACCTAAAGGAATTTCACAATCCAGATAGAGAAATTTCCTAAATAATAGGGTATAATTTCTTGAGCAACAACACAAGGAAATATGAGATTGGTAGGCTGAGAAATTGGTTAAGTACTGAAAAAAGTTAGTCAATAAAGAAATAGGATACAAGATACAACTGCAGGTTGTGCTCAATCTTCAGCAAGCATATTGTATTCATCGAGATTCTTTGAGTAATGCAATACATATAGGAAGGGGTTTTGAGTAGTTTCTTTCCCCTAGATAAATCTTTGTGTATGTGTGTTAAATCATGATGCATGTTTTTGATATGTGTTCTTAATCATGAATTTTCTTTGGCATATGTTTTAGTAAATTATATTAGAAGTTTTTAATCTATACATTATCTTATGTATTATATTCATTTACATCTTATTCTTTTTAATTTTTTAAGCAAAAACTTTTTAAAATTATGGTGAGAAGCATTTGATGATCAATATGTTAAATTGTATTGGTTAATGTTGACTAATAGTAATCTATATACAAATCAATTACTAGAATTATCTCTTGATAAAGTATATATATATATATATATATATATATATATATATAACATTAAAACATTAAATTAAACATTTTTTATGTAACTATATGTATAATTTTAGTAAAATAAAAAATAAAATTATTGTAAATGTAAAATTTATATAAATATATATAATAATATTATGAACTAACATAAACCATTTTAACTTCAATCTCCCGAGCTCCCAATATATATTTTCTTAAGTCATCTTGATAGATTTGATCTATATTTGTTATATCACAAATCACTACTTATTAAATTTGTAAATGTTGTTTTCTTTTTTACTTATTACGTGTAAATGTTTGTTTGTAAACATTTATATGTCAAAGTTTAAAAGTAATATTAAGCTAGAGATGTTTTAGTGAATGTAAAAATTTAAATGTTGGCTCATGCAATAGTAATAATTTAAAAGATAAAAATAATAACATTTAATTTTTTTATATTGTAATTTTGATTTTTGCATCGAGAGGTTCTTTATAACCTACTATGGGGAAATGTTGTAACTTCCATAAATGAGTGTCAACATTTAAATATTTTCTAAATCAACAAAATAATAAAAAAGGTTAACAATAATATAGAGCCTAGCATGGGGGAAATATTATAGTGTCCATAAATGGGTGTAAACATCTAAATGTTGACTCAATTCAAAAAAAATAAAAAGCTAAAAGTAATAAAATTAATAAAATTCAAATTTTTATATTGTAATTTTGTTTTTGTTAATAGGGTCACACCAATCCTTAGCATGGTTGGATTTTTTCCCAATAAGTTTTCAACGAATTACCTTTACATCACAACTTGCCTTAACAGAAAACCCCTCTCACCATATTCTCTACTCTCCTTGGGCATTCCTAATCATAGAATTAATAAAAATATAAAAACTTAATAAATTTAGTTAATAAATAATAATTAAAAATAAGAATATTTCTATAGTTATACAAATGAAATAAAAGTAATAATTATGTAACCATATTTAAATTTATAATACAATATTAATACTTACAACTTATAATATAACAAGATTCTTAAGCTTGGATATTCACTGTTACTTTACCATGGAAATCATAAACTTGTATATATACTTTGTTAGAATACCATAGTTTATCAATAGGCGTATTAAAACCATAAGTTATTTAACAATCAAAATATTTTATAGATATGCTATTTCAATTTAATTTTATAACATTTTTCAAATAAATGTAAGAAAAAAAATGTTATAATTACTATTGAGATATATTTAAACACTCTATCCTCACCATTAATAAAAATATTCAATGGATATTCCATAAAGATTAAATAAATGTTTTAATAAAATTAAAAATGAGGTGAGATAAATGCCTACATGTATCAGTCCATAACAAATGTTGCAAGGTAGCATAGTACCTACCATTGAAATTTCATATATATATATATGAAATTGTTTTACAAATAATAATTGTTTTTATATTGATATTATAAATTTTGAGAATTTATATCTTAGATAAAAATGTCTTCAAATTACTAGGATTAATGACCAAATCCTAATAATGTGATTAATCGGAAAGACATTTTTATCTACATTATGGATCATAAAAGTCTTAGATCGAAATTTATATTTTCCTAAGAAAACAATATACTGTAATTCAGTTAAGAAGTCTTAGCTTTGGTAGGACTTGTTCAAATCCTATTTACATTATATGTATAGACAACTAAATGGATGTCACACTCATATAGATATGAATTCTAAATTTTTTAGTACAATGGAAAATTGCATATGTTGATCAATTTTCCATGGCACTTAACTCATGATGCTAGACTCTTACATAAGTAGGGACTATCAATGTGAAAATTGTGAGAGATTTTTCGATGTTTTGAAAAAGAGATGAAGGAGTACTATTTATTAATGTTTCTTTGGATTTTATAAAAATGATCATATATTGTCTAATAACTTTGAAAAATGATGGAGAAAGTAGGAATTTAAGTAGTGCAGAAAAGAACAACTTTCTAATTATATGAAAAGTTCATTGTAAATTTGAAGATTTCAATAAATGATAAAATTAGAAGGACCAATCAAAATCAAGAGTAGAATGGAAATGAAATAAGAATGTATCCTCTATTTGACTTATAGACTTATATATAAGTTAATTATAAAATTGAATAATAAAGAATAAATGAAGTATGCATATAAGAAGTTATGCTTTGTTATTGTTAATTTATGTGGGTGATGTTATTAACAAATCACAAAAATAATGTGATAAAAATACAATCCTTTCATATAATAGAGACATTTTATTCTTAGGTAATAGCATTGTTATTATTAAAACTCTTGTGATAAAAATATAATCATTTCATTTAGCATCAACATATTTTCTTAGGTAATTACTAATATCATTGTTACTGTTAAAACCCTTGTGTACAAAAATAGGTAATCATAATCATGAATCCCCTCTACTCTATACATAATAAAGAAATAAAGGTAACAACAAAATTTTTATGTGGTTGTGGTTTGAAGTTAAATAATCCTGGATGAAGGTTATATATTCTCTAAACAATAAATGATAAAAAATAGTAACATTAACATTTTTATACAGTTGTTTTATGAGTTACTGAGTTTTTTAAAGAATCATAGAAGAAGCTTGAAAACATTAAAAAATTGTGTTTAGTAAGACAATTATGTATTAAAATAAAGAATAATTAGTCTAAATTTAAAAATACAAACATTAGTGTATTATATATATTACCAAATTTAATCATAAAAATATAAATAAATACAGATAAAAAATATTTACCGAATTAAAATTTAAACAAAGATTATTTGTTTCACATAGAGTTAGAAAACCTATAAATAAATCTCAACTATCAATATATCTAAAGGAAAACATTTATGTACATAAAAATATATACTTTACAAAAAAAAAATAGAACAAAGTATACATGATCTTATTCATTAAAAAATAAAGTCAAAATACTCGATGCAAACATAAAAAAAATTTTCCTCTCAATCACATAAAACATTATTCTATATATCTCCAGAGCATATAATGTTTGTACCACTCCATAATCTTATTTTTGAATAGAGATTGATTGGATATATTAGTACATTTTGCACACAAAGTAGAAATGGATTAAAATTTCTATCACTTGTTTTGTTTTTGTGTGTAGATGGTAGAAATGGATTAAATGTCTATCACTTGTTTTGTTTTTGTATGTAGATGTAATATGTATGTGCAACTAATGTACTCCAATTCAAACACTCTTATTCATCCACTCCAAAACAACCAACTAAATATTCTTGGATGATCACCAATACTTCTTTTGTAAAGAATTTTGCATTTACTATACAATTTCCTAATTGGATGAAAATGAATAAAAGTTAAAATATTAGCTAAATTGATATCAAGTTTTAGGTTGACATAAATAAAATTTTTAAATATTGGTTAACTGCATGAGAATTTTGTATTTGCCTAATACTTTAGGGTTAATTTTTGCTGGAATTTATTGTGTCCCATAAGAGTTTTATCAATTCAAGCTTAAGATATATATATATATATATATATATATATATATATATACACACACACACTCTAAAAGTTGGAACTATTTCACAAACTATGTAAGTATGTTATGGCATAGTTACTAAGTTCCAATTAAAATTTAAAAACATTGGATAAAAAAAGGTACATTCAGGGGAAATTTGATAATATATGTGCCTTGGTTGATGGCTATACACGCAACAAAAATATACATTCTTTACCACCTAATATTACAACCCTCATCGTCCTAACATGACCACCCTCGCCCATGTTGAGTTAGTCTAAACTACTTCTCTATACTTTCCTTTTTATTGTGGTTAATCCTATTAGCACTCCACCAGTTCTCTGAAGGTTGAAAAGGAGACAGACAAAGGTAACCAAAAACCACTTTGACCTAGTAGCTAGCCCTACCGGGCTGAGAGGGCTATCTCAATAAGATCACAACTAAGGATTGACTGTGAAATGAAAGATATTAGGCTAGATATGGCAAGCTCAGGTAGGTTTTGAGAAATTTAGGGTTTGATTCTAGATCAACGATGAAACAAAGTAATTAGGTCTAGGTATCAAAGGGTTTACAACTACAAAGATAAAAAGGAATAAGGTAGAAGCGGATCTATGATGCCTTTCTAGTTATGTAGGTATGGCAGTGAGTCTAAAAAGTAGAGGAATTTAATGAGCATGTTAACTAATTACAACGCACAAATAACTGTAACTGGACCCCCTTAAATCATGGGATAACTCTACATGCATCCTCTTAGACCCTCAACTCGAATTTCCTAAGCTAACTCAGTCATTCTGACTAAATAACTAATACAAGCCGTCATGAGATGAAATTATAATCTCTCTTCCAATTTAACTAAGGGAAAATTAAATCAGAAGCCCCACTTTGGGGTGCCATTTCCTGGTTCCATTTCAACATTAAATTATGGTGGGGTTGGGGAATATTGGGAAAAAAATAGTCATTAAACATTGGGAGAACATATTTACAATAACACTATTTTTAGTTTCTCAGCATTGTTTACTTATGTTGACTATAGGAGTTGTTTCCGTTTCATTGACAGTAGAAGTGTGTACCATGAAATCATTCTTGAAGGGGTTCACAATTCCACAGTCCCAAAATCTCTATTATTTTTTGGGTAAATAATCCAAGTGAGAACATAAACTAAAATATCACATTTTTACCTTTTCTTTGAAAAAGTGTTGCAGATGGATGCTTAGACACTAAATGTTTTCCGTCCTATAGGAAACAAATATGATAGGGCACGACCCCATGGATAATATGTCAAATGTAGGGTACATTCAACTCTAATTTGGAATATATGAGTTTCCACCACCATGAAAATGGTGATTTATGCCAATGACATCCATCGTCACAAAATTTATGATTTCAAACCACATGGCCATAGTGTTTTTCTCCTTTCAGCTAGAGCATACTGGTGAATGTTACAAGGATTTCAATCCCCATGTTAGTCACAATTTCTATCCAAAGGTACACTAAGCCCACAACAGTGAGGACAAAGATAACAATCTTTGTGGCAATGGAGATGGCATTGTTTATGTATGCTTTCCTCAATGTCTTGCCAATCTTAAAATTCTCCTACAATTTTTTTAATATCATTAGACATGAGATTTATGCCTAAAGTCTCCATGGTCACAGTGGAACCCGCTACATCGAGAACTATGTTGATGTCTACTACTACTAAAGTTGGGGCATCATTGATTATATTTCTTATAGTCACTTATAAGGTGAAAATTATATATATTCTCTATATATTCTTGGGTTTATATAAATATGTACATATAAAATAAATAATTTGAAAATTATATATATTCTATATATATTTTTGGGTTTATATGCATATGTACATCTAAAATAACTAAATTTAGATGTGTTTTCCATAGAGAAATTTCACATGCATCTTCTAAATCCATGGAGTACTCGAGAAATTTTATAGATTATCTCCACTACACATTGAAAGACTCAGATTGGGATGAATTTGGGATTTGGGTTATGCATTCTAACCTAAGTTCTAAAGAAGAGTTTGATATAGATGAAATATTGATTTGGGCTATACATTTTGACTTTGGTTGTAAATATAGAAAGTACCAAAATTTTTAATGGATTTATACTAGTAGTTATGTTCACATCACTCAATTATGAGTGGATTCAAGCACTCCATCTCACTAAGATGGGATTTCCTTTCATTCTTAGTAGCCTCGAGAATTTAGATAGACCAACTTTACTGAGAAGAATTGGACTTACCTAAATTTAAGCTAGTGTGAGTTAATCTCTTTATTCCATTTTTTTAAATATTCATAATCATTTTTCAACTGAACCACTCACCTGTGATGTAGTGGGAAATTATTGGGAGTTTATCTACATTAATTCAGAATCCATTTTCAAAAGAGGGTATTTATATTAAACTTAACATTGTAATAAATTTTCCCATTCAACCAAAAATAAGAACAGAATATTGTAAAAATAAAATTAAGTGTCGATTCCAATCTATGCATCCTGTAAACCTGATGGATCATCACCACCCTGATCTTATATGTTTCCAATTTATGTGCTAGTTTATCCATATTCCTATACCCACTCGCTAGGTAGTATAACCATTTGGGTGCTCTAAAGGAGGGGGTCCATGTAAGCCTCTGTAACCTCTATCATGTTGCTTTCCATATTGGATCAAAAAGCACACCTGCATGTCCAAAGTTTAGTTTGATATTCTTTGCATCTAATAAAATACATGTTGCACACACATTAATCAACGATTGGCTCAAGTTAATTCTGCAAGAATCATTCACTCACATATAGGAAAGGTGTAAAGGAATAATGCATCCCTGTGCCCTTGACCTCCAATATAATCACCATGCCAATCCTCCTAAATTGTTTTGGATCCCTATAGGGTATGTAAATAAAAATGGCATACTCTGTTATAAATATGAAATATTAGAGATGGGGAGTAAATATAACTTATAAAAATAAGAATTAAATGTAAATTAAAGAATCTTATATATTTCGTGGTCCCCCTAATTCCTATCGTATGGCGAAAAATTGTAGCTCCATGCACATTGTTGTGCCCATAGATTGTATTTTCTCCCTAAATAATAGGAAATCCCTAGGTGTGTACTCATAGCTATGTCCTAAAATCTATCTATCATGTTCGCCCACAAAGTGGTTGTTGCTCAAGGTTTAGGCATGTTTTTTTCTGCATGCATAACACCCTCTACAATTCAAATGTTCAAAGATTACCATAAGGCTTGAGGAGATGAATCTAATCAAATTCATTCCCTCGGTTGATGTGATATAAATCTCCCATAATCTAGTACCAACCTTGTCTATGGTTTCAGTGTTATCCACTTGGCACTCGTTTTGGATCATTTTTCTTATCTACGTGTTATCTTTAATAATTTCAAGTCTTACTATTATTAAAGTGGCTAGGATTTTGTTATTCATTAATACTCCTAATTGTTAATGTTAGGTGTATCTGTTGTAAGCACTTCCACATGATGAATTGTGAGACAACGCTAGTTTATAAGAGATTATTTGCAATTTGAACCACAAAATTTTCTAATCAAGATGGTATGAGATTTCAAGTCCTTGCATTGATATCATATCTTAACCCCTAGCTCAGGTACCAAAACCGCTGGAAGTTTTGGTTCCATTCGTGGTGCGCCTTCTTTGTTTTGTGGTTGGTTTGCTTATAATAATTGAATGTCTTACTACCACTGTGGCATATCAATATATTTGGCCCTCTTTGGTTTGTGGTCGTTATGTCTATAATAATTTCAAGTCTTAATACTGCACCAACATAGCACTATTTTGGGATTCTATTCAACATTAATAGTCTCCCATGCCCATTTTTTAACTATATAGAAGCTTTTGAAAATATGGAGAGTTCATATTTTATGTGCTAATCTTGGACCAAGTTACTAGATCTGCCCTTCCTACATAAAGGGTCCAAAATAGGTAAATATAAAAATCAAAGTCCTTGTGTTTCCACAAACTTGTTTGTAGCCAAAAATTGGATCACAAAAGTGAGTATTAATGTGGAACAATATTACAACATGGTAATTTATCGTTGTCAGTTGCTATGTGGATCTGATAAGTTATTTAAGACATATAAGTTATTTTTTATTGAGTTAAAAATAAGGGTTGCATAATTATATATTTTACAAATATTATTCCATTATGTGTCGAACATTTTTTAAAAATGAATGCCTATACATGAAATTTCAAGGACTTTCATATCTCCTTATAATTTTTTAAAGGTTGATAGTTAAATGCAAACACACTTGCATTATAAGGAGGAGGTTGGTGGTTTGATTCCATTGTGCCCTAAAATTAATCAATGATATTGCAGCTTATTTTTAATTAATTAAAATAATTTTTATATTGATTTATTTCAATGGTGAGATATTTTTATGGATTCATTGTTTTAGTCTCTCTAAAGAGACAACAATGATATTGTATTTTTTTTTAAATATAATTATTTATTGTCTTGAGAGAGATAATAATTAGGATTAAAGACATGTTGTCTATATAAATATAATATGCCTTTAATCATAATTGTTGTCTCTCCAGAGACAAAAATGAAATTGTCTCCTAAGAGACAATAATGTTTGTGTTATATATTGTCTTTGTAGAGACATTTTTTTGAGGAAATAATTTGAGACGTCTGCTTAAAGAAAATATTTATGACAATACATGTTTTTTTTTTGTCTCAAGTTGTGACAATTTACCCAGAAATTGTCTCAAATATTTTCCTAAAATCCCACTATGTGTTTTAGTGATGATGATTGAATGAGGTTCCATCGTTTAATCAATAAACCTTTTTCCAATTCCAAAATATATATGCTTATCAATGCAATAAAAATAATATACTTTTGATCATAAAATATTTGTAAATAAGGAAAACAAATGTTAGCTAATTAACTTTTAATAAGAAAAATAATGAATAATTAATTATGTTCATGCATTGTTAATGGAATTAGAATGTGTTTTTTTTATTTATTGACAATAATAATAAAATATTACTCTATTTATAGCTAATTGCATAGTGTGTAATTTACATCCTAATATGAAGTAGATGTTGTCACTTAACATTAAGTGATAATGTCTCACGAGAAGCTCAATTTTTTTTTTCTAAGTAAGATTAAATTCTATTAGTGTAACATAGTGTACATGGAGGCACAGACCCCTATAGTTCAAGCCTGATTCAACGGCATAATTTGCAGAAAAACAACAAAAATGGGACTGCCCACGCAGGGGAAACCAATCCAATGAGAATTTTTTATGCTGCCTCGCGAGAGGAAACCAACGTTATATAGAAAAAACTATTAATTGTTTTCTTAGCGTGCCATACATAGATAACATAATTTAACAAGACCTTGTGAACAAGGACCTTGATACTAAAAGAGATAAACCAGAAAAAACCTGAGAGCCTAGGCGTCATGAGGCATAGGAGGAGTCTCTTCTACAATGAGACACTTGTATTCGTCGGTGTCGGTGGCCTGCATATCCTGGGTGGAAAGTGCTGCGTGCTGGGGCTCCTTGGTCTCACTAGCTTTTCCCGTGGCCTGTTTGCTCTTATTCTTATCGTCCCTGCTATTCTTGGAGCTGTTGTTGTTGTCCGAGCACGAATTGTGATTGCCTAAATCAGGGTCACCCTTGACGTCCGCAGAGGAGGTGATGTCATGGCGGGGGAGTTTCTACAAATTGGGCAGGCAGAGGCTAGAAACCTCAGTGGGCTCCTCCTTGAAGGAAACTGAAATGGTGTTGACAACATGGGGATGGTACATGGATCAGTGGAAATGGAATTGAGCAGAGTGAGAGGTCTGCGGGGTGATGGAGGAGTCCTGATGGGGCAGAGGTAGTGGAAAGGTCGCAGTGGCAGACGGCTAAGCCGAATGACAGGGCTGAGCAACCAAGCAGCCTCGCCCACTGCAGGTAGCAGGATACCGGCCCAGGGAGTGCTCCAGGGAAGAAGATGAAGTGTCAGAATGGGAAGAGAGTGACGAACAAGCAGCGTGTCCCCTATTGCTTCCATGCCTGCAATGCATGCGATGCTTGAGACGAGGCATAGTGGCACAGTAAGGGTGAAGGGTGCTCTGGGCAGAGGAAGAAGCAGGGCGATGGCGCCACAGAGATGAGAGCTTAGAGGTGGTGGTGAAGCCAAAATCTGCTGAGAAATTCAAATGACAGAGGACGCTCTATGAATAGTGATGGATAGGGAGCAATTCAATATAACAATGAAGGCTATAGTGTCTCCCCGTTGGCGTGCGGGAGCTCGGCTCCGCGACTTCAGGGGGGTTGTAGCTTCTTAGAGGTTGAGACAGAGGAGGCATAGAACCAGGCAGATGAAAAACATAACCAGCGGGAGAGGAAGGGTCTCCATTTTGAGGCGGAGGTAGCAGCCTCGACTTCTGTAGAGAATTGAATGTTGATCTGGGTGACTGCTAGAGTACTTATATGCTTGTCGGTGGAGCCTGTGGGTGGCCATGTGGCCATGCCACTTGCCAACCCAACATCCCATTGCCATAGAGGCCTCATCAATCACCCACATTCGGGATTGTGGTGTCTTTGTACACCAGATTGGTGCATTCTTAAATAAGAGTGCTATCATTGAGAATAGTAAGGGGTCCAACATTTATGATTTGAGGACTATCCACTCTTTTGTTAGCCAATAGGTCCGCCACCTTGTTGCAAGATCTTTTGACATGTTTGAAGGATATGGCCCTGTGATGCTACAGCCATTTTTCTATGAGGTCCAGTCTCGCAGCCATTCTCCAAATGTCAGCTACTTTGGAGGCAGAGGCTCCCATGAGAAGTTGATTGGCTGAATTGATGAGGATTTGGGAATCACCTTCTATCTCAATAGGGAAGTAGTTGTGTTTTTGAGCCAAGAACAACCCTTTCTATAAGCCTTTGAGTTCTGCAGAGTTGTTGGAATCCCATCCTATGGATCCGAAGAAGATTAACAAGGGATTGACTTTGTGGTCCCTGAAGATTCCTCCATATCTTGCTTCTCCTGGATTTCCTTTTGAGGCGCCGTCAAAGTTCATCTTCAATAAACAAGCTGAAGGGGGGATCCAGCTGCTTGGAGATTCCATGTGTGTTGTGGGTGAGCATTCATTGAGTGGACAAGGAGGGAGCGAGAGTTGCCAATTTTCCCAAATAAACCTTTCCAAGGTTTGCGTGGGAAGATCTTCCTTCTGCCATTGATGGAGAGCCAGAGTTTCTTGGATGTTGCAGCAAAGGTTGTTCCATATGATGTTAAGAGGAGTGCATTGGTTCTTGAAGATCCGCTTGTTCCTTTCTTTCCAGATTGTCCACAGAGTGAGTCCCGGGAGAAGCTTCCACAGAAATTTTAACAAATTACTGTTGTATGGAGTGGGAGGCCATTTACGAATGGTGTTTTTTAATTCCCCTGGCATTCTGTCCTCACTTTTGCATCTGAAGCTAATTTTTCCCCAGATAAGATTTGCTAGTGAGCAGGTGTCCATAAGATGCTGAATAGTCTCATCGTGGTCCATACAGTTGGGGCATCGTGAAGGCCCTATGAAGCCCCTTTTGATGAGGTTGTCCCAAGTGAGGACTCTTTTGTGACAAAGGAGCCACATAAATGTGGATACTTTAGGCCATATTCTAGGAGACCATAGATTGTCCCAAATGGGGTCTATAGGATCTTGGCCTTGAGTTAAGAGTGTGTAGGCTTCTTTGGTGGTGAATTTGCCCCGAGGCATGTATACCCATCGAAGTAAATCCTTTTCCTTTGAGTATCTGATTTTCTTGCTGTTGAGCTCTGTGTCTATGTCTCTGTGAGTGTTCTCCTACCGATGACCTAAGAAGTGAGCTACCTGTTTCGTTTTCTGGTACCCCTGGGTTAGGTTTGCGGTCCAATAATTTTTAACATTGCCTTCTGGACTTTCGATCACATCCAGTTGTACCTGAGGTGTGATGATGTTGACTAGTTTGGGTCATTGTTGCCATGAGTCCACCCAAAATCGAGCCATAATACCATCACGAATTTCCCAGAAGTTGTGCTCTTGTATCAGGAATCTATGTTGTTTGGCTGCATTCCAGATCTAGAAGCCAACTTCCACTGTTGTTAGTCAAATGAGATCTTCGAGTGGTCTATTATTAGCATATTTAGCCATCCAGAGTAATGCCCATGGTGTATGTGGAGCTGACATCCATTGCCACCAAATTATGGCTCCCATTACTACATTACTGTGGTACGGATCACGAAGACCAAGACCGCTAGCTTTCTTCAGCTTGCAGACCATTGTCCATTTGACCAATGCCCATTTTCTGTTTTTCCCCGAGGATCCCCAAATAAAATTGTGTTGCAGTGCCTTGATCTGCTTGAGAACCCATTTTTGGGCTGTAAGAACAGAGAATAAATAGAGGGGCATAGATTTCAAAATGACTTTGATGAGAGTGAGACGACTAGCCAGATTTAGGGAGTGGAAGGTCCAAGAGGAGAGTCGAGCTTCAAGCTTTTCAAGAAGAGAATGCCAAGAAGAGTGTTTGATGGCAGAGTCAATCAGAGGGGCTCCAAGGTACTTGGAAGGTAGATGAGCTATGGTGAACCCAAGGATCCTAGCAATACTATTTTGTGTAGTGATCGAGGTATTGAAGAAGAATATCTAAGAATTGGTCGCATTGATAAAGGTACTAGAGGCATCCGAGAAGGTATCCAGAATGGATTTGAAGGTGAGAGATTCTTGGACTGAAGGGTGCCCGAATAACATATTATCATAAAAAAACTATTGATGGGTGGTTGCCAAAGAACCATGGATAGAGATACCTCAGAGTTGCTAGGTATGAAGAGCTTGCTGGATGAGGCGACCAAGCCCTTCTGCCATTAGAAAAAAGAGAAACAGAGAGAAGGGATCGCCTTGGCAAATACCATGTGATGGAGATAAGGGGCGAGAGGGGATGCCATTGACCAGAATGGAGAAGAAGGAAGAGGAGATTAGATTCATAACCCACCTGATCCATGTAGGGTTGAAGCCATAGGCTGAAAGCATTTGTTGTATATAATTCCAACTTAACTTTTCAAATTCTTTAGATAAGTCAATTTGAAGAAGCATACTTGCCTTTTTCTTTTGTTTCAGAGAGTGTATGATCTCATGCGTGAGAATGATACCGTTGAGGATCTGGCAGCCTTCCATGTAACCATTTTTTTCAGGGGAAATGAGCAGAGGCAGCAGGGGCTTGAGCTTATTGGCAATCACCTTGGATATGACTTTTTAGATGACATTACAAAGGTAAATGGGCCTGAACTTGTCTGGAGTGCCAGCATGGTCTTCTTTGGGTATGAGAGCTATGAAAGTGGCATTGAGTGAGGGGAGAAGCAAGTGCATGGAACGAGATTCCTTAACTATTTGCCAGACATCATTCTTTATGAGGTCCCTGAAATGATGGAAGAAGTTGGAGATAAAGTCATCCGGACTGGAGCCTTGCCATCTTTGCATTGAGCCACCACCTGTTCAACTTCTTGGAGAGAGACGGAATGAAGTAACATCTGATTGTGTTCTTCATTGATTGTTTTGGGTATATTTTGTAGTACTTTGGTGATTTCCGGTTGTCTGTTGTCTTGGTTCTCCTGAAGCACAGATTTGAAGTGATCTAGTAACTCTTTCTCTATGTCCTAATGCTCTTCGAGCGTTTCTCCATTTTGGCTTTGGAGTTGGGTGATCTTATTGTGCATTCTTCTTTGAATAGTTGATCGGTGAAAGAATTTGGTGTTTCTCTCCCCTTCTTTTAGCCATCTTATTCTGGATTTTTTCTTCCAGAGTATCTCTTCTTTCTTCACAAGAAGCTCAATTAGTGATCAAAGTAATGTGAAATTTTTAACAACTGAGTGATCCAAGCTTCAAATCTCCCGAAAAATTAAATTTAAATAAGAAGATAAATTTGATAAGCTCAAACCTTTAACATTTGATATTGATATATTTAATCTCTTTTCAAATGAATGTTGATTATGTTACCTTTCATATTTTACATTAAAAATTATAAGAAATAAACACTTAAATGCCCTGAACAAAAGAAAAGGAGAGTTAGAGTTGTGGACAGTTCTTGAGTAATTAATATATTTCAGACATGTTGAAGGTTTTGGGCTATGGAGAATCCCATGTTATTGAAATGTGCCTTGGATATTGACTCCTTACCTTTTGATATTTTAAATAAAACATTGTAAGGAATAAACCTTTAAATGTTGCTTTCAAAAGAAAACAGAGTTAGAGTTGTGGACAATTCCAGAGTAATTAATTTATTCACACATTGAAGGTTCTGAATTATGGAATATCCTATCTCTTTGATGGATCAATTATTTAGTGACCTAGAGACTTAAAAAAAAAAATCCATTAAGCATAGACACCATTTCACATGTGGAAAACAAGGAGCATCCCAACGTTTTTACGAGGGAACTAACTAACCAACATAAACTCATATCTTGCCAATGTAACAACTGAAAATGAGACATGCTAATTCCAACGAGTCATCTAACAGATTTGATCGTTTTATGGAAACTAAGTTGGAAAATCGACTTCAAATATAAGAATCTTAGAGAGGTTTCATGCAGCCATAGAGGCCTCTAATGTGCTCAACAACAAATAATAATGTAGATCACTTTGCATAAACATATCCTAAGGCATATCCATGTGATAGATATGAGTTCAATGTGAAATAAGAAGACACATACCTATGAATAAGACATAATAGCAACATTCGTTCACTAATGGCCCAAATAGAGCTTCAAGCGTAAGATATGTAATACTTTTATGTAAAATTATCCAAATCATACATGAATGAAATGCTATAACCAAATTTCATGTTGTTGGAAATACTCCCAACCACTACCATCAATTAAGTGGTAATAGCCCACACCTGAATTTAATTTTTGTTGCAGGGAAGGAAAAGCACAGGATTTCAAATGTGGAGGCGTTTCACGCAAAATCTAGAAAACAAAGTGCATGACCTTTTCTCTGCGTTATTTCTTACCCACCGTCGTTGACTTACCTTTTTCTTGCATAGCACAGCCCACAAGTTTTAAGGTTTACCCCTTAAGCGCTTCACCTTATTTCCCCACCGATGTGATTTGGTGGGACCCTCAACCTTAACTCATTACAGACCGCCACAAACCTTTGTATTTCAATTTATTTCTTACCGTTCGCATTTCGCACTTGTCGTTGTTTACCACGTCGCAGCTTGCACTTAGCACAATTTAGCATTTACCTTTAAGCACCCACACCAAACCTTGCGATGTTTTGATGTGACATCGTCATCGCACATCACAAAACTTATATTTCATGTTTCATAGAATTTTCCAATTTACCTTTTAGCGCGCCTGTAGCCCACACTTCGAATGTTTTCTATTTTACCTTTTCTGCCACCCGCGAGTTTGCACTTCGCACATTTTAATACTTACCTTTTAGCCGTCCACAAGTTATGTTATTTATGTTCTGATGTGATCACAATCACATGTGGCAAGGGCAAGTGTTAGCCCCCCTATGAAATTTTTGACAAACAAATAGGGGGCTAAATTGTTTTTGAGCCTTCAAGGAATGCATTTCTTCTAAAAACACAGTCTCCTTGAAGCCTCCTTGTGCCTTTGCCCTTTGATAGTATCCCCTCTACTGATTTCCCTTATAAAGCCTCTCTACTATGAAGAAATGCCCAAAGGCCCCCTTTTCCTTCTTATTTCACCCCCAATTAGCCTCCATTTTATCCCCCTTTTCTTCCCCTTCTATTTCCCTTCTTACCCTTCAAATTCCCCCCAAAATCCCCTTTAAATCATTCCTCTACCCTTCGTTGGCCATCTTCCCCCTTTACTCCTCTATCGTTCCCCTCCTTCGCCTTTAAATTCCATTTAAATGGGCTAAAAACCCACTTCCTGACCTTATTATAGGTCTAAGCCCCTTTCCCGCTAGCCCCGTGAACCACTTCCCCATGTGCCCAGGTGCCAGGACCAAGCGCTTAAGTCCAAAGCGCTTATCGCAATCGGAGCTGTCAGCGGGCGCGTTTCCTTTGTAAACTCCAAAGTCCCGATGCGATTGGGTTACATCGTTAAGTCCTCTGCTCTGTTCTGCACCCTTGATCTGATCTCCAGATCTAACGGCTGGGCGCTAATCGCAGCCCCCCACCCAATCGCAATCGCAATGTGTTGTGTGCACCCTCCGATCGGTCCATCGCAAGTGATTGCGATGCGATTGATCACAAGCCCTTCCCTCCGATCCCCGATCAATCGCAAGTCTTGCCTTCCGATCCCCGATCGTGTCACCTCCCGATTTAATCGCAGCCATCCATCTCCCAGCCGATCCAACGGCTCAGCGTTAATCGCACCCGCCCCTCCGATCGCAATCGCAAGTCCCATCTCCCTGTCTCCAATTGCGATGCTCCGATTCAATCCCGACCATCCATTCTCCCCGCAAATTCGACGGTCATCGCAACTCCTGATCGCAAGTCCTCCCCCGATCCCCCGATCGTACTACCCCTCCGATTACATCCCCGCCGTTCATTCCTCCCCCAGATCGACGGTCATCGCTCAATCACGTCTCCGATCCCAATCGCAATCGGAACATTTGTGATGTGCGTTGCGATTGCTCCCCGCTCCGACCTCCGATTGCGATCGCCCGATTTCATCCTGACCGTCCGTTAGGTCGGATGATCCAACGGTTTCAGATCTAATCGCCCTTCACCTCCGCTGGGTCCCACATCCAATGCTCCGCTTCATTGTTTTGTGCTCTTTTTCTTTGTAATTTTCCCAAGAGTCTAACCTTTGGCCTTTACACTATGATTCTCTCCTCCGCCTTTTTCACTGTTTCCATCGTTTCCTCCGCTACTCCGCGACCTCTCCTTCAGCCTCCGAAAGCATTTTTCCACCACCACCGCCTGGTTTTGCAGTTTCTTTCCACTGTGCGGATTAGCATAGAGAGGCCATTTCAGCCGGCCGGCAAAGCAACAGAGACGGGATTTGAAGAAGATTTACGCCTGTAATTTAAGATTAACAATTTGATCCCGAATTCAAAGGATTAAGGCGCTGTTTGAAGACTAGTGAGCGCGCCAGCAATGCCATAATTGCGCTACCTAACAGCAGGACATTTCCCCCAGAGGTACACCTTCCAACAGCCTTCTCCATGCTTGCTCGAGCCTTGAAGTAGTTAATTGAACTGACAGGACTTCTTTAAGACTGTCTGGACAGTAGTATGGAAGTACGGAGAGACTTGCAGTTTTTCCATCCATGTCATTAATTCCAGAATGGCAGAGCAGAGTTCCAAACACCAGAAGGACTCTAAAAGAACATCAGAGGCTAAATTCGGCCTGACAGAGACTCCCAGTCCATACCATGAGTACGCACGGTGCTGCAGTTTGCCATTAAACAGAGTGAGGCGTGAACACCTCCACCACTCTATCTTAATGAGATTCATTTATTGTGTATTCTACTCCTCGTTGCTTCTCTTCTCCTATAAGAAATCCCCGAGAACATAATGAAAGGGTTGTTGTTTCCTTGCTGTGGCAGTAGCTGTTAGAGGGATTCATTCTTGACTGTTAGAACAGTCTTGGGAGGGAGTTGCAAAGTAGTTGTATGTAATAGGTTGGGAGGAGAAAGTCTGGACTGTATTAGCCATTGAGCTTATTGTACATGACTAGTTTTGCATAAATTAATCAAAGCACATTTCACAGGATCCTGGTCTATTACTATTGGTGATGTTCTTCTTACTCCGTTTAATGCATTTCCATATTGTTTCATCGTTCTTCTGGGCTTGCATCAGAAGAATGGTATAGGATTCACCCTTGTTAGGTGCCCTATGCTGTCTGCTCTCCTTGCCTTCAATGTTTTCTGCTAAATGTGTTATCTGAGAATTGATTTCAGTCAATTTAACCAGTGTAGTGGATGTTATTGCCTACTCTCTGATGTATGAATTGGTTGAATCAGTTCTTAGATGTTCTTTCTGGGTTTAAGCTGGAAGGTTTGGGAACACTGGGGATGAGTGTTAGCCCTGTCCACTAGGATCCTTGCGCGAACAGCTGGCCCTTCTAAGATCCCTTCTGTATAACTTATCTTTGTTTTTCCCTTGGAGTTGCTAAAGCAGACCCGGAGTTAAATGACCTCTGGTCTGATCTATAAGCAGCCCCTTTGTCCCTTTGAGAGCTGCCCTAGAGTATGTCCAAGCAGGTCTGGAGTTAAATGACCTTTGACCTGATCTATAGACAGAAATTTGGTTGTCTTTCCTTCTTCCACTTTCTCTCCTTAATGTTCCATTCCACCATCTGCCTAAAATATCCTTTAGTGTAGATGACTTGCCCTTTGAAAGCCTTGGCTAGTAGATGCATGTAATTTCCTTTCATGACTCCATAGCCCAATGGATGGCACTTTCATGACCTATCTTCTTTGCTGAAACATCCAGCTGCTTTGTTTCCTTTCCTCCCATTGCTTTCCTAGTCCGTGATCTCCTAACCAACCCAGCAACCAACCAACCAAATCATTTAAAATCCCTCGTGCTTCATAACTAGCCTAATATCTCATTTGAGCTTCAAAGACATATCATCCTTTGCTCTTTTTGGAGAGATCCCTCTCCGGGTCCAGGAGGGCTAGATCCTAGGGCCCCAAAGTGGTTTGATGTTGTCTCATCTTTTGGTATTGCCAAATCTGACAAAACATGGGAACCCCAAAATAATGGCGACTCCGCTGGGGAACGAGACCAGTCAGCTTTGATTTGGTAAACCACTGTGGTGGATAGTAAGTTGTAAATCATCCACCTGGCGACTCCACAATTCCGAATGATTAAAAGACTCCGTTGGTAATCAGCTGGCCACTGGTTATCTTGGTTTCACGAGACTCCATTGGGAGACCATGTCGCAGTACAACATCATCCGTGCCGAAGATCCAGTCACTTCGCTAATGGAGGACTCTGAACAATGTGTAGAAATAGATCCAAGCCTCATAGCAGAGTTTTGAAGTGGAATAGCGAGTGTACTGGCAAAAATTGAATGGGAGAACCTTCCAAAGATTGTCCCTCTCAGCTCAACACTCAATACTCTACCTGCGCTTAAGAAGATGTTTCTTGATTTGGTGATTGAGAGATATGAAGCTGAGCTCGAACTTTTGAGATCACAAGAAATATCATACGAGTTCAGAGACCCAAAAGAATTCTTGGAAAGTCTCCCTCCCCCCAAAAGAGAAGAAATTCCACTGTTGTTTGATGTGCAAGAAGAAGACGATCCGACTCCCAAGATTCACTCTGAAGACACAGGGGAAAATGTAATAATCAAAGCAGCCCAGGATAAAGACAGCCTACCAAGCTTGGGAGGCCTAAAAGAAGAAAATGTACATCATCTGTTCGCGGATCCTGTGGCAGAATACATGGAGGCCCTGATATGCTCGAATGCTCCAGCATTGACCCTTAGCATGGGCCAGATTCATCAGGAATGGTCACTACTGATAGTGACCACAGTCTTGAAGAGCCACACGCAGAGCACCTTGTGGTTATCTCTGACAGGCAGCCAGTGCTCATATCCTTTTTTGCTATTACTTGACTGGCTGCATTGGCATTATTGCATCACCTAGAGCATCAGATATTTCCAGTTAGAGTAGGGTAGGTAGGGAAATCTCAATAAAGCTCAGCCTATGAGCAGGTAGTTAGTTGTTTTCATTTTCTGTTTTAGAATGTAGAGAAGAAATCTGCTAGACAGTTTAATCCTAGCAGATATTAGCCTAGGTAGAGAAATAGATGAGGCCAACAGTATAATCTGGTCTCATGGAGAAATAAGGGTAGAAGTAGAATAGGTTTATGTTCCTGTTTGTAAAGATTGATGATGTGAAAGGGTCTGCAAGTCCAAATGCACCCAAGAAGAAAAATGTTAGGTCTATAGTGTGGGTAGGCAGTTGTTTGGGAGAATGTTTCTGTTGATATGATGTCTTCTTAATTTGTGGCAGCTGATCTAGGAAAGAAATGGATGGTTCAAGCAGCAGGCATCTGGCCTACACCAATAGATCAATTTCTGAATTCTTGACTCCTCCAAGGAGAAGCCATCCCCATGTGGAGCCACTGTTAGCCCCCCTATGAAATTTTTGATAAACAAATAGGGGGCTAAATTGTTTTTGAGCCTTCAAGGAATGCATTTCTTCTGAAAACACAGTCTCCTTGACGCCTCCTTGTGCCTTTGCCCTTTGATAGTATCCCCTCTACTGATTTCCCTTATAAAGCCTCTCTACTATGAAGAAATGCCCAAAGGCCCCCTTTTCCTTCTTATTTCACCCCCAATTAGCCTCCATTTTATCCCCCTTTTCTTCCCCTTCTATTTCCCTTCTTACCCTTCAAATTCCCCCCAAAATCCCCTTTAAATCATTCCTCTACCCTTTGTTGGCCATCTTCCCCATTTACTCCTCTATCGTTCCCCTCCTTTGCCTTTAAATTCCATTTAAATGGGCTAAAAACCCACTTCCCGACCTTATTATAGGTCTAATCCCCTTTCCCACTAGCCCCGTGAACCACTTCCCCATGTGCCCAGGCGCCAGGACCAAGCACTTAAGTCCAAAGTGCTTATCGCAATCGGAGTTGTTAGCGGGCGCATTTCCTTTGTAAACTCCAAAGTCCCGATGCAATTGGGTTACAGCGTTAAGTCATCCGCTCTGTTCTGCATCGTTGATATGATCTCCAGATCTAACGGCTGGGTGCTAATCGCAGCCCCCCGCCCAATCGCAATCGCAATGTGTTGTGTGCACCCTCCAATCGGTCCATTGCAAGTGATTGCAATGCGATTGATCGCAAGACCTTCCCTCCAATCCCCAATCAATCGCAAGTCTTGCCTTCTAATCCCCGATCGTGTCACCTCCCGATTTAATCGCAGCCGTCCATCTCCCAGCCTATCCAACGGCTCAGCGTTAATCGCACCTGCCCCTCCGATCGCAATCGCAAGTCCCATCTCCCTATCTCCGATTGCGATGCTCCGATTCAATCCCGACCGTCCATTCTCCCCGCAAATCCGACGGTCATCGCAACTCTCGATCGCAAGTACTCCCCCGATCCCCCGATCGCACTGCCCCTCCGATTACATCCCCGCCGTTCATTCCTCCCCCAAATCGACGGTCATCGCTCAATCGCGTCTCCGATCCCAATCACAATCGGAACATTTGTGATGTGCGTTGCGATTGCTCCCCGCTCCGACCTCCGATTGCGATCGCCCGATTTCATCCTGACCGTCCGTTAGGTCGGATGATCCGACGGTTTCAGATCTAATCGCCCTGCGCCTCCGCTGGGTCCCACATCCAATGCTCCGCTTCATTGTTTTGTGCCCTTTTTCTTTGTAATTTTCCCAAGAGTCTAACCTTGGGCCTTTACACTATGATTCTCTCCTCCGCCTTTTTCACTGTTTCCACCGTTTCCTCCGCTACTCCACCACCTCTCCTCCAGCCTTCGAAAGAATTTTTCCACCACCACCGCCTGGTTTTACAGTTTCTTTCCACTGTGCGGATTAGCACAGAGAGGCCATTTCAGCCGGCCGGCGAAGCAGCAGAGACGAGATTTGAAGAAGATTTACGCCTGTAATTGAAGATTAACAATTTGATCCCGAATTCAAAGGATTAAGGCGCTTTTTGAAGACTAGTGAGCGCGCCAGCAATGCCATAATTGCGCTACCTAACAGCAGGATGTTTCCCCCAGAGGTACACCTTCCAACAGCCTTATCCATGCTTCCTCGAGCCTTGAAGTAGTTAATTGCACTGACAGGACTTCTTTAAGACTGTCTGGACAGCAGTATGGAAGTATGGAGAGACTTGCAGTTTTTCCATCCATGTCATTAATTCCAGAATGGCAGAGCAGAGTTCCAAACACCAGAAGGACTCTAAAAGAACATCAGAGGCCAAATTCGGCCTGACAGAGACTCCTAGGCCATACCATGAGTACGCACGGTGCTGCAGTTTGCCATTAAACAGAGTGAGGCGTGAACACCTCCACCACTCTGTCTTAATGAGATTCATTTATTGTGTATGCTACTCCTCATTGCTTCTCTTCTCCTATAAGAAATCCCCGAGAACATAATGAAAAGGTCATGTTGGTCAAGGTGCTGTTGCCTCTACGTGGCATCGTCGTTAGAGGGATCACCCATTCACCGTTAGAATGCCGTGGAGGGAGAAAGGTGGTAGTTGTATGTAATAGGTCAGGGAGGAGAAAGCTGGGGACTGTATTACCCATTGAGCCATATTGTAGAGCTTATTGTACATGATTGGTTTTGCATCAATTAATCAAAGCACATTTCACAGGATCCTGGTCTATTACTATTGGTGATGTTTTTCTTAACTCTGTTATCTACATTTTCATACTGTTTCATGTTCTGCTGGTAGGCATCAGAATAATTCTATAGGATTCACCCTTGTTAGGTGCCCTATGTTGTCTGCTCTCCTTGCCATAAATGTTTTCTGCTAAAATGTGTTATCCAAGAGTAAATTCAATTTTGTTTAACCAAAGGTACTGATGTTATCAGCTCGCCGGGCCGATGTATGAGTCAGTTCGTCGGCTGATGTTTCCTTGTTATCTTCAAGTTTTGGAGTTGCCATGCACTGAGTTAAATGACCTTCCCTGTCCGATCTATAAGGAAATTTCCTTTGTCTCTTTGAGAACTGCCTAGAGTATGTCCAAGCAGTGTCCGTAGTTAAATGACTCTCTGACCTAATCTATGCACAAAAATTTGCTGTCTTTCCTTCTTCCACTTTCCCTCCTTAATGTTCCATTCCATCATCTTCCTAAAAGATCCTTTAGTGTAGATGACTTGCCCTTTGAAAGCCTTGGCTAGTTGTTGCATGTAATTTACTTTCATGACTCCATAGCCCAATGGATGGCACTGTCTTGGCCTATCCTCTTTGCTGAAGCCTCCTACTGTTTTGTTTTCCTTTCCTCCCATTTCTTTCCCAATCCATGATCTCCTAACCAACCCAGCAACCAACCAACCAAATCATTTAAAATCCCTCGTGCTTCATAACTAGCCTAATATCTCATTTGAGCTTCAAAGACATATCGTTCTTTGCTCTTTTTGGAGAGATCCCTCTCTGGGTCCAGGAGGGCTAGATCCTAGGGCCCCAAAGTGGTTTGATGTTGTCTCATCTTTTGGTATTGCCAAATCTGCCAAAACATGGGAACCCCAATGCGTACGTACGCGACTATCCAGAAGCAAACCAACGTACATATCTTAAATTAGTGAAACATCCCTTCGCTACAACCAAAACTCACATTCTACAACCTAAACTATCAAAACTGCATATTTCTAAAAACACATTCAGATCACAACATCACTATAAACACATATCTATCATTGTTAGATACTTAACAAGTAAATCAATCAATCATATATTTCAACATATTTTCAGATATTTCATATCTCAGTATACTCCTTGATCCATAGTGCACACCTGTTCTAGATCAGATCACACATAAATAATCCACTACTTGCACACTTAGCACCTTGATCTCCATCTCCTTATATAACTTTTTCCTTAGCCAATACCTCAGGTAAATCGCTTGGTAATGTTTTTCGTATTTGTTGACGAGATCAAATAGACGTTGTCACCTCAATTACTATGGGAAATTACCATGGTAATGACCCATGGTATCCACATTTCCATGGTTTGTATTATGTACATGACTTTTTCTCACAAGACCTGCATATGTGTGTGATCCTTCTTCACAGGAGCCGTGAATCCTTTTTAAACTTCACTTTTTTCATACATCTCTCATTGAACTTCTATTTCTCTGTCCATATCCTATGTAACATTTGTACCAATATTCTTTATATTTGCATTAGTTCCACAATCATCATATTATCATTATGTTGACATCAAGGACATATGTATCTATTATATATAGGTCAATTTGGGCACCATTCCCAATGACCTGGTTAAACTGGACATCATCCCCAGAACCAATGAATAGGGTCTATCATCCCCTATCATTTCAGTTGCTACATGCCCTAAGACAAAGAACAAGAACAAATCATCCATGACTTACATTGCAAGGTTTCCAAGATTTCAAGTACATGTTATATCACCTATGAGCTCACCAATGCAGTCTCTCAAGGGGCTATAAGCTTTGCATATGCAGACACCTCCATTCAAGGGTGCTCTACAAAGCACTTCCCGAAACTCAAGGGTGCATTGGTCAATTAGGAGTGAAATGATCATTATTCTAGAATCTCCACATGGCCAGTGCCTTCTAGAAGAGTGCATACGTGTCAAAATTTTAATCCATGTGTCCATTCAACACCTCTGAGTTGGGAAAAATGTCTTGCCTATTATTAGAAATTCATTGATTGTGAAACTACCTTAAGCTCATCTATAAATTGAGCACAAATCCTAGTGCTTGAGAAGGAATAAATTTAGTAGAGAAATGATGTTGGAATCTCAATTGAAGGTTTGATGTTACTGATATGTTGTTGGGGAGATGTTCATTGTGATGAGGCTGGGATGATGCTGGAGTTGGTGAAATCAAATCAACCGCTGGTTGTAACCTCCCATTCTATCCATTAATAAATATTGCTACCTACTTTCCCACATATGTATCTATATAAGCTTTTGTCTTTCATATTATGGATTCTCATATGATGTATATGTTTTATGTTTAAATTTTTTAATTGATTAACGTGAATAGCCATTTGTATATTGCAATCTATTTTTTGTTTAGTGTTCATTCTTGCAGGAAATATTTTTGCGATCTAGCTTGGATTTGAAGCTACAGCAAGAGCGATAGAAGGAGAATAGGAAGCGCTTGGACTCCAAGGTAAGTTTCTTAATCTATTCTGTGTGTCTATTTACTATTAGTAAAAGTAGTTGCAAAGTCTTTAATCGGTTGTTCTAAATGTGCACCACATTTAGGGAAGAATGTTTTATCCCTAATACATAATTCAGCATAACAAATTGGCGACTCCACGGGGGAGTTTACCCTTCATCCTTGGTGTGTTTTACTCTGTTTATCTACCTAGTAGAATCTAATCTTAAATATTATATTCTTGAAACTAATAATTGCAATAGAAGTTTATCAGTAGTTTGATTTTACTTTTTCCTACTTGCTATGCCAACAGCATTGTTAATTGGCTCTGATGTTCAGCATAGCAACATCCCACTCGGGTTCTTTGGAGAGCACACTGTCTCCCCTTAGAGACTGTGTTGCCCCCTAAGCCAACCAAATTCCCTTTGAATTTGTCATTGCCTTCACATTCAATCTTTTGTTTGCTGTGTTTTCAACTGTCTGATGCCTCATAGAGACCAGTGAATTTTCCTAAATCTTCCTCCTTTGAAAAATAAGTTTCTTCAATGTCTCTGTAAGTGTTTTTATTTATCATTGACAAATAAAATTCAAAGTATTTTATTTTTGCATTAGATCCATTAGCTTTCGTAAAGGAAATTTTCGTTCAATTCTTCATTTCCTGTAGGAAAAATTGTAGTTCCATTCTTCATTTTTCCTGAAAGAGAAATTGCTATTAAATTCATCATTTCGCAAAGAAGAAAGCATTTGTTTTTTGTTGATTTGATGCATATAGTTTCCTTTTTTCATTCATATTAAGGGTACTGAAAATAAAAACCTGCATTTTCATGTAGTGGATTGTGTGTTTTGCATAGGAACAAATTAGGAAAGCTGCATATTAGTTTGTGCTCTTTGTTGTTTGCTCTCAAAGCTGATTTCTTTTTCCCTTTAGTAGCTAAGATTTTCATTGAAAAAGCTAAAAGTGAAAAGTTTGCTTATCATTTTAGTTTTAATTTTAGGAATTTCCATCACATCATCGCGATGAACCTTGAAAGGCAAATTGATAAACAAGATCAACTTAAAATTTACATCAATTTACCTAAAAAAGCATTGGAACCATAACGATAACATTTAGAAGGTCTAGGCTAGAGACGTGTTCTGACATCGTAAAACATGGCAGTTGTTGTTAATTGTTTGCGATACATTTCGAGTGTGATAACTCACTCCACGTACGTAAGTATATCGTAGCTCGTCCACGTACCTTTGGTTATATCGGGCGGTGTTACAGTACAAAAAGTATAAACGGGTGCTCTCACTGTGCGGTTTCACATTAGACAATGCTAATACAGACTTGGGCCTCCACGTACCTTCAGGTATATTTTGGAGGACAACTTTAGGTTTCTATCCATCCATAGTGAACCGAGTCGGCTGCCTTATAAATTGTGATACACCGAACATAGCATTCGGGGAGATTTCATGCCCGTACTTCTTGGTTCGCCAGGACGTATTATGTAGTTCACAGTTTCTTGGAAAACCTCTTTCCTAGCATTACCCTTTTATTTTGTTTATTTATTTTTGGTCATAAAATAAATCAGTCACCGTGGAAGAAGAAAATCCCTTTCCCCGTCGTTCCTGTAGACTTGCATTTAAACCACCTTTACCACCGGAAGCCTCTTCTGTGCGGCGAAGGCGACATCGTTCTATCGAAACTAGTACCATCAATACCTCTGGTGAAGCATCATCTTCACATATACCAGAGTTAGCACAAGTTTTCTACATCTCGTTGTCTATTGTTGTCGAGACGAGTCCTCACAACTACGTGGTCATGGTCCATCAATCGGTGAGACCATACCTCCTGAACCGACGTTGTTCAATGGAAGTTGATCCGGATACGCTCTGCCTTTTTCCGAAGCCTGCGCTCCCCAGTTAGGCAGGCAGAAGTTGGTGTGCTGTGCATCACCCACGATCCTTCATGGCAGTGGTCACCCTTTCAGTGCAGCCAAACCTCCTAAGACTCTTTGGAACTTTGATGGTGAAATCCTTCCACTTGGTTTAATTTCGATTGAAGAAATCTCACAAGATGAGACACCTTTAAATCCAATCCATTTTGGGGAGGATCTTTACCTATACGATTCTTTTCCTTAATCACCATCCTCTGCTTTTTTTGATCATGTTCCTATTCAAATTCTTGTCGATTTAAAAGGGTATACCTTTGGTTTAGTAACCATGCCTGAACCAACATCTTCAGTTGGACCATCTATTCTGATTACGTCAGTACCTGCTCTTGCTACCCTGTCGATGTTCACAACTTCACCAGTCATATTTTCATGGTGGCCCTTTGACCCCATCGGGTTATAAATATTTATCTAGAATTTTCTCTGGTGCATCTTCAATCCCATGGACTTCACCAATGTCATCGTCTGGTATTCTAACTGGTAAAATTATAGTGAGTACTAAATTACTTGATCCTTTATACACATATTCAGGGCAATATCAAGCTGGTCCTTCTGGGTATATTCCTTCCAGTACCATATCAACTTGACTCCCTACATTTGGAGAAAAATATTTTCCATCTTATTACCCTCCTCATACTGGGGGGCAACCTTTGTTCACCCACTTTGACAGTACTCTGTCATATTTTGGTCAACCTAATGTCGAAATGAATGTTTGTCAATGGTATCCCACTCTTCCTGTCCAACCACAAATGGTTTTACACTCGTATCAACCGATTCAACCTGTTGCACCCACATCAATTCCACTTGTTAATACATCTTTACCCTTGTTACAGAATCAAACTGTTGTACAACAACCATTTCAGGTGAGTCCTTCAACTCAATACCCTCAAGTATTGGGTCCACAGACTCCAACTCCTCTGGTTAATTTATAGCAACAACCTGTACCTGGAAATATTTATGCACAAGCTATATTACCATATTATGGGATGTCATAGCCACAACCAGGTTATACCTATCCATAACTGAATCCAATTTATTCTAATTTGGGTTATAACATTGGTGGACAGACCCCTTGGCAGCCTTAGGTGCAAATGCCTCAACCTTCATTTCAACAAGTATGAGTTCAGGTTTGATGCTTAGTCACAACGAAGCATTTTCTTTATCAGGGAACCCTATACGGGTTGCAATGATAGATTCCTTATTAGAACAACAAAGGCACAATTTGCCCGGCCCAATTCCATCATACCTTGTCCATGCTCAACTTTGACCTTAATCGACGGTTTAGCACTTTATTTTAACTTTAGGGTTACTAGATTTAAATCGGCTCACAATGACCAAATCAACTATATCCTTGGTGGTGGGTGATACCCACTCTGATGCCCATGGATATTCCAACAATTTTCAATGAAACCCTGGGCAAGACCGAGTGAGCTCATGTTATGACTTATCATTTGTGGTGTTCATCAAACTCTCTGAATGATGACTCTGTTTGGCTATGTTTCCAGCGTACGCTCACTGGTCCGGCCGCAAAATAGTAAATTGAGTTACCTAGAGCTTCTTTCAATAATTTCACTGCCCTAGCTACTGTATTTTTGACTCACTTCCATTTACCCATACGACATGAAACTAGAACATAAATATTGACTAATTTTAAACAAGCTAATGCTACACACATTTCTAATCATATTCATGAGTGGTGTCATCGTCGTACAATGGTTAAGACATTTGTTCCTCATAAGCTCCTTGCTGAGTGGTTCATTAAGTCCCTGTTACTATCTATAACTGAGGATGTGGCTAAGGCTGGCATCGTCACTAAAGAGCAGGTTATTGCTCATGCCCAATATTTAGACTTGATTTATACTCAGTCTGGCACGCTCTATGAAAAAATTCCTAACGCGCCGTGATCTAATTTTACTGTTCCTCCTCAATTAAAGGACTCTCATGCCAGGCAGACATGGTTGATATTTTAAAAGCACATCTCATAATATTGTATCTGAAGTCCTTCATATTCTTTTGAAATTAATGTCATGTCATTTGACAAAGGAAAAAGTGACAAGCAACCTGAAAGTAAGAAAAAGTGAAATCTAAGAAAAATAAAACTTCTAACCCGTATGAAAGATCATCTGATCAATCATCTGGAAATAGGAAACCTTGTTATCCATGCATAATCTGTAATGAGGAACACTTTGTTTTGGATTTTCCTCACCGCTCTGAAGTCTCAAAAATGGTTAAGACTTCACATGCATAAGCTGTGTTGACAGATCCGTTTCTGAATCCAGACACAAATTTGGTTGCTACGTATCCAACTTCAAGTTCCCAAGTGCTTATGTTATCTGTCACAAAACTTCAATAGATATTTTGGTGTCAACGCATAATAAATATTACAATAGTCAGGCCACTGATAAACCTACTACCTCGACCACGAATCTGTCTACGGAATCAGTACCGCCTACTGCTATTCCTGAATTGATAATCAAGCCACCGAAGGGAATCGTTCATAAATCGACATATAATCCTCGAGCAAGAGCTGCTCAAAACTATAATATAGTTGAAGATTTGGCTCAATCCCCTTCAGCTATGTCAACTCTTGAGGTATTACAAAATTTTCCCTCTCAGAAACAGGCTTTATTGTCGGCTCTTGGTGGAATTGATCCAATTGATTCTAATCTCATCATCTTTAATCATATGGGATATGTGCCACAATTATCAGCAGAATTGGAATTATCTATACAAGTAAATGTTCTCAATCACCTTGTTCATCATACTATTATTGATGAGGGAGCATCTACGTGCATTACGTCTCTAAACTGTTGGAATTTACTTGGCTCTCCGCGCCTATCTCAATCATCAACGACGTTGAAGGCTTTTGACGAACATACATATAAGCCTTGCGGTATTATCAATAACCTGCATATAGAACTAGGGGGGAAAACAATGAATGTTGATGTTGAGGTTGTTGACAGACCCCTTGACTACAATATTCTACTTGGAAGGCCATGGGTATATGCTATGACTGCAATTGTTTCTAGATACTTTAGAATGATTTCCTTTCCATATAAAGGTGCCATCACAATCATCAATCAACTATTCTTCTTTTTTCGCTCATGCACCCCAACTAGCACTTTAGAAAATTGGTGTAAGACTCTTAAATGATTCCACTCTCATGGGAACCTTTTCATTACCACCACCTGCGACGTCGACAAAAATTGAAAGTATAGAGACCTGCTACATGATCTCTTCCACTCCATCTGGGTTAAGGAAGAGTATGGGTGGTTCTGAAATTGTTATGTTGGGTGAGTTTATGCCACCTAGCTCTATTGAGCTAGCATAGCAATCAATGTATCTAGCTTGGGTGACGAATCCGAAATCAACGTCACAGGTTGTTTGGGTTGATCATTCCTTAGATTTTGGTACTCCATCTGATCCTTTTTCCTCAACTTTTTTGACAGATGAGAATATCTTGGAAACCATGATATCCGAAGGAGAACCATGGGAATATTACCATCATTTTTCCCATATTATGATTATGAAGAAAAAAATCTTAGTGAACTACATCACCCATCGATCAAAAATTTATTTTCGAATTCTTTACCTATTAATGCAATTGATTCTGAGCGAAATTTTTCAAATATTAAAGAAACCATTTCTTTCAATATTTCTGTTAGCCACCTATAAAATTTGATCATACCAAAGGTGGCTAAATTTGTTTTGAGCCTTCAAGGAACAATTTTTCCCTATCAAAAACTATTGGCTCTTGAAGACTCTTAAAGGCCTCATGCCTCTGTCCAGTTTCCCATACTGCTGTTTCCATCTCAAAAACCTCTGAAATCCTACAAAAATCCAAAATCCAATACTGCTGCAAACATCCCTTTCCCCTTCTTTCCCCTCAAAACTAACCTCCTTCTTGTATTTCTCCATTCCCCATGAAAATCCCTCATTTCCATGTTTCTCCTTTTCCCCTCATCAAAATTCATTGTATAAGGTTGAAAACCCACTTTTTAACCTTACTGCAACCCTCATTTCCTTTGAAAAACCATAGAAAACGCATATTTTCTATGTTCTGCGCTTAAGCCCCCTCGGGCTAAGCCTCCAACCCTTTTTCTTCCATACGCCCGAGTGCCAGAACCCAATGCTAAACTCGTTGGGCGCTTATCCTTTTAAATTAATATTTCTCCGCCAAAACCATTAAAAACCTTTGTAAAATCGTATTTTTGGGTTTTTAATCTATTTCCAAAGTTTTCCGCCATGTGAATGGTGGAGCGATCTCCACCATCGATCTGCCCCGCAGATCGGACGGTGCGGAGCGCGACTTACCATGTGGTCCCCTACTCTCGCGCGCTGTTTTCCCAAAACCGGTAGTATTTTTTGCACCGCCTTCGAGCCAAAAGCTATTTTCTCCCATTGGCCAGCGATTCCATACGTTGTACGCCATGTGTCCTCTGTACCTTTTCTAAAACCGCCATCCCCCGTGCATTAAAGTCCAGACAAAGACGCCCAGCGAAATGGATCTCCGCCGTCCGATCTAGGCCCACTCATCCAACGGTGGTCGATCGCCGAAGATGTCCGATGATTAACCAAAGTGCCCGCGCGATAAACAGGCCATTGTACCATGGAAAATAAATCTTCGCCGTCGATATGATATGCAAATCGATGGCTTATATCGCATCGCTCGATTCCGTTTCCCAGTCAACGATTCCCCCGCTGTTGAATTTCCATTGCCCACTCCCGACCGTCGATCATGCGCAATCAACGGCTCAGATTTAATCCTCCTCCCCCATGCTTTTTCGACCAATCTACGATTAAATCCGGACTGTTGGATGATGCCATCCAACGGCCCTCCTTCCTCCGCACATCCTCCGATGAAGATTTCCCTATAAAAGCAGGATTTTGTAACATTTGTTTGTTTTTGCAGGTTTTAAGGTTTTTTCCACTTAAATGAAGAAATTTCGTCGGCCAAGGATGACGATCCTCCAGCCTTCGAATACATCAGGAAAAATCATCCACAGGGTTGAAACGCATGTTTCATCGATTTTTTCTCAAGCATTGATGCCTTATAGACCCTGCGCAGCCCGGCACGACAGCAAGAAAACCACGAAACAGGCACAGTTAAAGATTATCAGTGTCGAAGACTAGGATGAACCAGAGCAGAGAATTGATGGACAGATTAGCGGGGATTATGGCTAAGACGATTATTAATAGCCTAATCCCCAATCTAAAACATAGTTTAAAGAAAAAATCTAAAGTGTTTTATCAGGAAAACCCTCCACCTCCTCAGATGGAGGCGAATTGATTCCTCCCAGCGACTACAGTGCCACCTGTGCCTCAAAGTATTCAATCAGGAACAGAATTTATTGATCGAGACTAGATATTTTTCCTCGACGCAGCTGAAGAGTTACTTCTGCCAGAAATTTAATGAAATAATGTCCACAGAATAGCCCTAGCATCACACAGAGCCTCAAAGGTCAACAAAGGCTCCCACCGAGCTTAATTCATAAGTATAAACCAATTAATACAATGAAAAACTTGTACAGTTTCTTCATTTAGCCTCCCAAGGTCCAAGAGAACATTAACTCTGTATTAATTATATTCGAGATCTTTAAACAGATCTCACCTCCTCATCCCTCTATAAATACTTTAGTAGATGATGAGTGAGGGGTTGGTTGTTGATGTAATTGCTGAAGCATTGTAATGTAATTGAGCTAAAGACTCCTGATTGTAAATAGTAATTCACTGGCTCTTGGAGCTCTGCTTGTAACAGATAAGTTAGGTTATGAAAGAAAGATGAATTAAAACACTAGACTTGAAGTTTGTAACTGGTTTGGAGAATCAATACAAGATGATTTATGGGATCCTGGTCTATGTTGACGGTGATGTTATTCTCATTGTAACTTGTTATTTTATTCTTGTTTTCACTTTGTTTCATTTTCTTCTGTAAAGAACAGTTTAAACAGTGTTAGGGCCTACTGTATACCAGTAACCTTCTCTGGCTGAAAAATCTTTATTTAAATGTTTTTTCCCACTACGTTATTTGAAAATGATTTAATTCAGTTCAAGCATAGGAATGTTGGCGTTCCCTCATCTTATTGTCTTAGCTGAATATTATTTTTGAATGTTACTTTCAGTATATGTTGTGTGAAGATGAACTGAGGAAGATATGGTGAGCCCTAGTCCCAGTATTGTTTGCATAACTGTTTGATTGTTTCCCTTAGAATGTGTTAAAAGCTGGATAGTTTCAAAGTACTTACCAGATCTTAGGCCATTCTGTGTTATCTCTGTGATTTTCTTGGAAGTAGCCAAGTAAAGAAGAGATATGAGAGGATTTGTGGTGAGCCCGGCTTGCTAGGTTCTACTCCAAAGGTTGCCTTCAAGTTTCCCTTAGTGTTTATATGTTTTCTATTGAAAGTATATCAAAGGCTGGCTAGTTTCAAAGTACTTACCAGATCCTGGGCTACTCTTTGTTCTGCATCTGTTACTTCCCCTTCTTAATGTATCAATTAATTCCATAAATCGAATCTCAAAGAGATCCTTAGACATAGATGACTTGCCCCATGGACCACTCTTGCCTCTTGTTGTTCCAATTAAATCCTCTTATGACTCCATAGCCCAATGGACTGAAAACCTGCCATCATCTTTCTTTTTGATCAAAACTTACTATTTTGCTTGCAACTTCTCACTTTTGAACCTCTTTACTTTTGGGACTTTTCACCTTTAACAGCAATCATGTTCAACCATCCAAAAAACAAACAAAACCCTTGGTCTTCATAACTAGCCTAATATCATTATTCCAAACTTCAAAGACAAATCCATCTTTGCACTTATTGGAGAGATCCCTCTCCGGATTCAGGAGGGCTAGATCCTAGAATCCCAAAGTTGGTTGAAACGATGTTGTTTCTGTAATTGGACTCTGCCAATATTGCTAATAAATTACAGATTCCCAACAATTTCGACCAAACCTGGCATTGTAGAAAATATTCATGTCAGCGTATCTTGTTCTCCATCAGAAATCGAAACATATCGCTCTGTTTTTCGTGAATTTCGTGGTGCATTTTCTTGGTCTTACGAGGAAATTCCAGGCATAGATACTAGTATCATTGAACACACTATTAATATGTATCCTGATGTCAAGCTGGTGTGTCAACACCTTCATCCTGTTCATCTGAAGAAGGTCGTTGCCATTATAGCAGAAGTTGAGAAACTTTTGCGTGCTGGTTTCATTTACCCTATTTCGCTAACTGAGTGGGTTTCCAACATCGTTCTAGTCATGAAAAAAGAAGGAACTATCAGAGTGTGCGTCGATTATCGGGATGTCAATCTTGCTTGTCCAAAAGACAAATATCCTACTCCCTTTATTGACCAGATTATTGACGATTGTGTTGGATGTGAAATCTTTTTGTTCATGGATGGATTTTCCGACTACAATAAAATCAATATCTGCCCAGAGGATCAACATAAGACAAATTCCATCTATCCCTGGGGCACATTCACTTATAGGAAACTACCGTTTGGTTTAAAGAAAACTGGGGAAACTTTTCAGAGAGCAATGGATTATGCTTTCAATGACATCAAGCACATTTTTCAACCCTATCTAGAAGATTTACCCGTGCATTCATGAAATCATACTGATCACTTGATGCATTTGAGAGCCATATTCTTACACTGCATACACTACAAAATACGCCTCAATCCACATAAATGTGTGTTTTGTGTTGGTTCTATTCATTTTCTTGGATTCTTCATCTCAAAAGAAGGAATTAAAATCGACCCATTGAAGGTTTACGCCGTTCTTGATTTTCTTGCACCATCAAATTTAATTTAAATACAAAAACTTCAAGGAAAGGCTAACTTCCTAAGGAGGTTCATACCCAACTATGCCGAAATGGCTAAAGGATTTACTCAGCTCTTGAAAAAGGGGGTTCTCTTCCATTGGGATCAAGTTGCACAAGCTTATTTTGATGATGTCAAGGATACTCTTGTCTGGGCGTCATTGATGTATCCCCCCAATTATCAGAGTGATTATTTCTTATATATCATCGTGACTAATATGACCATTGCTATGGTATTGGTCCAAGTAGAGAATGGTATTGAACATCCGATCTATTATTTGATATGGAAGTTAAGTATTCGTATGTGGAAAATATTTCCTTGGTAGCTATTCAAGCTATCCAAATATTTCGCCACTATATCCTATTCCAGAAGACCATTGTCATTTCGGATTGCAACCCCATGACTTATATCTTGTCACATCAATTGTTGGGGGGGAAATATTCAAATGGATTTTTATTTTGCAGGAATTTGATTTGGAATTCAAAAAATCCAAGTCAAAGAAGTCTTTAGTTTTGGCTGATTTTCTCTGTGACCTTCCCTCTAATAATACCACTACTACGTCGGAACCATCAATTCCTACTGAGACTCTTTTTCTGATCGGATCATCTGATCCTTGGTATGGGGATTTTATCATTTATCTCCAGACTCAAACATTTCATCCTGATACCTCTCACTCTGACCAACGACGTATTCGATACCATGCCAAATATTATCTAATCATCGACAATAGACTTTATTGTTAGGGTGTCGATACAATTTTAAGAAGGTGCCTTACTCATGAGGAGGCCAAAAAGGTTTAAATGATTGTCAAGTTGGGGCTTGTGGTGGACACTTTTCTGGATATGCTACCATGCAGAAGATACTCTGCGCTGGTTACTTTTGGCCTACCATATTTCATGACTGCATTCTCGCGGTTAGAAGTTGTCATGCGTGCCAGATATTTGATCGTAAAATCCACAAACCGCCTGTGCCAATGCATCATGTTGTCTCTGTGGGACCATTTTAGAAATGGGGTATTGACTTCATGACCTGTAACCCTCATTCATCCGGGGGGCATGGTTATATTATTGTCACAGTAGACTACTTTACCAAATGGGCCAAAGCGATGCCTATATTCAACAACACAAGACAAACGGTTGCATTTTTTTTCTTTAATCATGTTATTGCACAATTTAGGGTCCCACAGGCTATAGTTACAGATCATGGGAATAATTTTCACAACCACATGATGACTGAATTGATTGCCAAGTTAGGATTGTCACATGATAATTCCACTCCTTATTATCAAAAATAAAATGGACAAGTTGAGGCTATCAACAAGATTCTTAAATGTATGCTTCAACGAATGATAGGAGTTCGTAAAATAAAATGGCATTTGATCCTGTACTCGGTCTTGTGGGCGTACCGAACCTCAGTGAGAAATGAAACCAGATTTACCCCCCTTTCAATTGGTGTATGGTATGGAAGCTATCTTACCAATCCAATGTGAAATATTGTCGTTAAAACTCGCAATTGACTTGTTACATGACACCTCATAAGAAGAATCACGTCTTTTTAACCTCATCCATCTTGATGATGTTGAGATTCAACAAGATGATGATCCTAGTGAAAACTAAGCACCCACACTAGGTGGGGCCTGCAAGCGATTTTTAGGTGATATGTCTATTTTTAGAATTTAGATCAAAGTATATTTTTAGTAGTAATCTATTTACAGATGGTTGAGAAAATTATATGGATGAATGGGTGTCTATTTTTGGAATGAATGTTTGAAGTTGTTTCGTGGAATGCATGTCTAAAAATAGAATGCATGTCGATTATTGTTAGCCCTTAACAATAATTAGACAATAAATAATAATCTATTCTCTTGAAGCACTTGATTTCATTTAACTGATGTGGAAAACCAATTAACTAAAGGAATTTCGAGTTCAAAGGTTGGTTACTGGTACATGCTAGTGGACTTCATTGTAACTGAGTGATACAAAGTTGTAATAGAGTTGAATGTGTAGTTATGTGAGTTGTAAAGTAGTTTAACTAGATTAAGTGAGTTAAACTCAGTTGTGCTAGTTGTAACTAGTTGTAATTAAAGATACACTAGTGAGAGATCAATGAATTAAATATTAAATTAATTCACATGGAGTGATCTCACATGCAACTGAAGATTTACTACTGTTAACTACATGCATAACAGATCCAGTGGAGACCCAGTTGAGAGATAGGTGAAAGGGACATTTTGACTATCAGTTGTGACTATAGTGGGTGCACAAGTGAAACCAAACACACATTGGAGATGCCAATGAGGATTGCGCAGTTAAGGCAAGGCAAGATCGAATTCATTCAGGGATTGTGATCAACAGGGATTGCGCAGTGGAGGCAGGTTGTTAGGGGGCAGTAAATTGGTGCATGTTTATGCCAATTTTTGTATGACAATGTGTGACGTTTGTATATTGTACTGAGAGCTCTTGGATTAGAGTTTTGTATGAGATTTTTTCATGAACCATGATATATACATAATATATGATAGTGGGGTTTTTAGCTTTATTCTTTTTTGGTAAAAACATTTTTGTTATGTGTGATTGATCTTTCTTCATGTGTTTGCAATTGGCGATTAAATTTTCAAAAGAATTTAAGTAGAAGGATTCTATATTTAACAGTAGCATATAAATTGTTAGATCAGGAAAATTAGGCAATACATAATTTTATTAAAAATTTCTACATGGTACCAAAGCAAAGAAGATTGAAATATTAAAGCAGTTGCTGAGTGTGTTGGTGGAAACAATTCGAATTTACTGCAATAATTTCTTGGTGCGACAGTTGAGTAAACATCGAAATGGCTTTCAATGGTTTGTGGTTAGAGTATGCACTCGAGGGAAGCTTGAACTACATTGCATGGAAGGATAGGATGGAGGTGGTGCTTGAAGATAATGGCTTGAAGGAATTCATTGACAACGATGTTCCTAAGCCCACTTCGACGGATGTTGCATTACTTGATGCTTGGCAAAAGAAAGTAGCGAAGACGAGAAGGATTCTATTGGAAGGTGTGAGAGAACATATTTTCTCAAGCCTTCATGGGAAAGCCACTCCATTTTTAATGTGGAAGGATTTGATGGATCTTTTCCAAAGCAACAGCGACCATAGGAAATTGGCGTTGAAGGATAAACTCAAAAAGATCAAAATGGAGAAGGGCGACAATATTCCTAAGTATCTCACAAAGTTTGTCCAATGTCGGGATGAAATGGGGAGTGTGGGAATCATGGTTTCTGATGATTATCTGGTGAGTTTGGTTCCCTTGGGACTTCCTAAGAGTTTTCATAGTTATCAAGACTCTATCAACGAACGGGAAAAACTTACGGATTGGGAATGACTGTGGTCGGATCTAGTGCAAGAGGAGTTCAAGAGGAACACCGGAGATGGCTCTTCATCAAAGCATGATGATGAAGAGGATTGTGCTTTGGCTGCCAAAGAAAGGAAAGGGAAGGGGAATAAATCCCATTAAAAATCTGAGGCTAAAGGCAACAAGATGGATTTGTCCAAAGTGAAGTGTTTTCAATGTCACAAACATGGGCATCTCGCCACTAACTTCCCACAGAAAAAGAAGAACAATAAGGTTGTTGGAGCTGTAGTTGGTGAGACCCTTGCCTCGCAATTTGAACTTGATTTCTCTTTGATCATATGCTTGGTTTCAAGCGCAATGGGATCGATGTGGTATCTTGATATGTAGAAATTTGAATAACTGATATGTTATCCACCGAGATTCTCCTGATCACACACTATTTTAGCTTAATGCATAATACAGAATCTCTTCTACCATTGATCATCACATGCGGAAATAAAATCAATTGCATGCACACATTAAAGCCATAAAAATTCACACATATGAACACAGTATTTCATGGGAAAGCTTAAAGCTAAAAACCCCCAAATATCTGTATATTATACATGTCATGGAGATCATGTAACAATCATAGTACAAAGCTCTTTGCAAGCTCTCATGCACTACCTCCCTTGCTACACACTATCAAGCTAGATCTAGCAAAACTCATGCTCCAACCTTTAGCCACTTGATAGCCAACCTGAATTGCGTGTTTCAATGCTATGGGATGGCCTCTTTATATAGATAAACCACCTGGATTGAACTGCACAATCCTCATTGATTACTCCACCTATCCGTGTGTTGCAAATAGCAACAGTATAGTCACAACTGATAGTTAACCTACTCTTTCACCTATTTCTGCACTGGTCTCCACTGAAACTGTCCATGCACTGAAGTTAACTGATGTATTCTTCAATTGATTAATGAGTTATTATTTAGTGAATTAATTATTAATTAATTCACACCACTCTCACTAGTTGTATCTATTAGTTAACTTGGATACAAAAAGCTCAACTATGTTTAGATTAGTTAAACTGAATACAACTCCACTAACTTCCTCAATCAACTCCACCAAACTCTCTCACATGAGTTCTAACTGAAGTCTTTATGCAATAGCTTCACTTAAACCCTAGGAAAAGCGTATTTCCTTCTGTCAGCTACATGTGCCACATCCAGGCATCAAACTGAAGTGCTTCAAGAGAATAAGATAATGTTTATAGTCCAAATATTATTAAGAGCTAATAATATTCGACTTATCTATTTTTAGACTGGCAATCTAAAAATAGATTCCGCCCAATATGTCTAAAAATAGAAATCCATCTATTTTTCCAACTTGACCAACCATCCATAAATAGCATCCCGCATCTTATAGAATATGCTCCATATGTCTAAAAATAGACATAGTCTAAAAATAGACTTTGCGACAAAAAATCACCTGTGTGGCCTCCACCTAGTTTAGGTGATCACTTTCCAACTAGGATCAGGAAAGATGTTTCAGGATGCCTCCTTCACTGTTTCTTGTTGTCATCTTCAACATGATAGTGGTGCTTCCTTCCACGTGGCGGGAGATAAGGAAATTTTCAGTGACTTGGAGGAGAAAGATCTCCAAATGCAAATAGAAATGGGTGACAATGGATGATACAGTGTGACTGGAATTGGTACCATTGCCTTTGAGAGGGAGTCAGGTAAACCATTTTTGCTGAATGATGTTATGCATGTTCCAGGTCTGAAGAAAAACATGGTCTCAATCGCGATGTTGGAGGACTGGAGGACAGAGGTTATGACGTTGTTTTAAACGATGGAAAATATTTCCTGCGACATAAAACAACGGGTCAAACCAAGAGTATATGGATTTGAGTCAAGAATCTCTACAAGTTGGAGGTAGATGGTATGCTGCAATGGTGGGAAAATAAGAAGAAGTGGTGAGCCGGGATGAGGGCGAATTATGGCACAGGTGATTGGGCCATCCTCACCATGGCACCTTGAAGATTTTACAACAGATTTCTACTAGACTTCCCAAGGGTACACATGCAGATAAATCAGTGCAAGGGATGTACTATGGGTAAGTTTATGAAGACCACCTTTCATGAAAAGGAGAATCGTGCTTTGGTGATCATGGAGAGAGTTCACACAAACGTGTGTGGACCATTCTTAGTTTCTTTAACAACAAAACATAGGTATTATGTTATTTTTTTTTATGAATATTCTCGTAGATGTTGGATCTGCTTCATGCAGAAGAAAAATAAAACATTCTCAAATTTATGTGAGTTTAATGCATTGGTGGATAAAGAGTTGGGGAAGCAAATGAATGCTCTATGGAGCAATAATGGTGGTGAATATATCTCGAATGAATTCAAATAGTTCTGTAGAAAAGAAGTAATTCGAAGAGAACTCATAGCGCCTCATAACCCACAACAAAATGGGGTCGCGGAGAGGAAGAACAGAACGATCATGGGTGTTGCATGAGCTATGCTGCATGATAAGGGCCTACCAATGCACTTGTGGGTGAAAGCATGCGACACTACGGTTTATGTGCAAAACCGTCATCCTCATAGAGTACTTGGCATGAGTACACCTGAAGAATCTTTTACTGGTAAGAAACCAGATGTTTCTCACTTTAAGATTTTTGGCTCATATATTTATGTGCATGTGACCAAGAAATCCAGGAAGAAGCTAGAGCTGACTGCTGAAGTTGGCATATTTGTGGGGTACACAGAAACACCCCATAATTATCGTGTTTATTTTCTAAACATTCGAATGAATTTGGTGTGACAGGATATAAAATTAAATGAGGAGAAGTAAGCACCCCATGCTTGGTACACTCAGATCGACAGCTATTCCATTGGACTTGGCTTCACCAAGAGTGAGGCAGATGAAAACCTATACCAGATTGTGGTGGAGGGTAAGATTTTAATCATTGATCTTTATGTTGATGATTTAATATTGACTGGTGATGAACAATTGATACACTCATGCAAGGAGGACCTTGCAAAGGAGTTCGAGATGAAGGATATGGGCCTCCTTCACTATTTCCTTAGATTGGAAATATGGCAGCGAGAAGGTGAACTATTTGTGTCTCAAGGCAAGTATGCAAGGGAGATACTCGGTAAGTTTCACATAGAGGGCTGCAAACCCATGGATACTCCTCTTCCAGGAAATTGGAGGAAAGAGGACGCTACATCTGGAGAGGTATTGGATGCTACTGTCTATCAATAGTTGGTGGGTTCACTCATGTATTTAGTTAATACAAGACCGTACATATGCTATGCAATGAACCAGCTTAGTCAAGCGATGGTTAATACTACCAAGCTCTTTTGGAAGGTGGGAAAGCATGTCATGAGATATCTCAAGGGCACATCTAAGTATGGCTTATGGTACAGAAAGATAGATGAGGTGAAGTTGCATCGCTTCACTGATGTAGATTGGGTAGGCAGCCCAAAGGACAGAAAGAGTACATCAGGAGGGGTTTTCAATATTAGATCTACAACTATTTCTTGGTACAACAAGAAACAAATATTTGTGGCGCTCAGTTCAGAAAAATCGGAATACATGGCAGCAAGTCAAGATATGTGTGAGGCTATCTGGATGAGGAAGATCTTGTTCGATTTGTTCGGTTCTCATTGAGATCCTACAATGATTCATTGTGGTAATCAAAGTTGCATTAAACTCTCAATTAATCCTGTGTTTCATGATATATCTAAGCATATAGATATCCGTTATCATCATATCATAGATTGTGTGTAGTGGAAGATCATGTTGCTTCAGTACATTCCTATGGAAGATCAAGATGCAGATATTTTGATGAAGGCGCTCACCAGAAGAAAATTTGAATACCATAGATACAGGATCAGGGTGAAGGATAATCCCTTTCTTGTTGAGAGGGAATTTTGTGTTAGTAATCAATAATTTTTTCTTCTCATGGATGACTAAATACTTATTCTAGAGTTTTAGAAACAAAGTTCGTGAACATTATGAGTTCTAGAAATCTCACTGCCTTCATTCTCCTTAAGATAATTTTTTCACTATTTCATCATCCCATCATGTCAAGCTCAGCTCACCCATCCCAAAAGACCCATCATGGGATCATGTCATGAATTTTGTCTTTTTTGTGTCACCTTTGGCCTCAATCCTCTGTTTTTTTTTAAGCCTAGAAACCCTCTACTGCTACCTAGGGCCACCAAACAACCATCTCTCCTACATCTCCAGAAATTACTCAAGCATTGATGGTCTCAAAACTGTCTCTGTAGGCTCTTTAGATAAATCAAGTACATTGGATTTCGGATCTTCAATACATTAGTCTATCAAAAACTCTGTTTTACACCTAAAGATCCCAAATTCTAAGTTTTTAGTCAAAATCCAAGTCCAAGGAACCTTCCGCTAGGTCACCTAGGGTTTTATAGGTCGTAGGGTGGATTTGGGGTCCTAAAAATCTTTGTTTTTCCTGTATGAAGAGACTTCTTTCAAAGAATAAGAAGGATAAGTAACTTTGTCCAAGACTGATCAAAAGCTAATCAATAAAGGCCTCTTTGGCCTAAAGCACAAATTCTGCAAGGGCCAACTTCCCTTGTTCATATTTCTGCAAAAATGATCAAATTGGCCATCATCATAAGAAGAGGTAAGGTAATGGGATAAGATCATCACCAAAAGGCATCCACAAAAAGAAAAAGGCAGCAGTCTTGTGGCTAAAAGATAATCAGGGTTTTTGTGATTAGTTGGCAAAACAGTGGTGCCAAAGTAAGAAGCCAGTACAAGGACCACAAGGGGAGAAGTCACCTCAACACCACCAAGTACACATTGAAGATTTTCGGAAATAATAAATAAGTTTTGAAAGGTTATAGAGAACTTAGAAGACAACACTACTTAATTTTCTCTAATGGCCCTAAAACCTAATATTTTGGAAAGATGGACAAAACAGATCCAAGAAAGATGATAAGTCCTCCTTCATAATAGAAGATGGCATCCAAAATTTATCCAAGGTGTCCCTTAGGGTTTTTCAAAGGCAGCATTGCTTCATCTGCACCAAAGAGAGAAATGGAATAGAATATCATTTTAAGAGGCTAACTTCCCAAATGCAGTCAAAGTTCTTCAAAGTAAACAAAATAAGGCCACCACAAGGTAAAAGTGTAAAATGAGAAAACAAAGTTGAAACATGGGTCACTGTTGAGAAAATGAGGTGTCAAAGTCCAAACAATGACAATTAGACCAAAAAACCCTATGTTGTGGCACCTTCAAAAATCAGAAGTGGCCAAGGGAAAAACATGGTAAACCTGATGCACATCTCTCTGCCGAAAGGATCTCGCTGTTAGAAATATCAGTGAAAGGTAAGGAACACCTGTTTCAGGTCAATTGCACTTAAGAGGGCCAAAAAGGATAAAAACTATGCTTTCATTTTTTCAAGAGCATGCCAAAAGCAGTTTTGAATAAGTGCCCAGGTTTTCAAAGGTAAAAGGGATGAAAGAGGCCTTTACACTCCCTCGGTCAACTATCACCACAAGAAGGAGAATAAAAGGTTCCTTGAGAAAGTCTCCAAAATACTGCAAAAGATAAAAGTTATCAGTCAAAGAAAAAACATTGAAAAACATAGTAAAGTGGGTTTTCAAGTTGAATTTATTTTTATCAAGGAGTATAAAAGCGTTTTAATCTCACTTTGAACTTATTTGGCACTTGGTGGTAGAAAGAAAGCCTCAATAGAGGAAACAGAGTGTTTTTGACCGTTTTCTGGGTAAAGTATTTGGGCACTGCACAAGTCAAAAGCACTGCACAAATGCAAGCTGTTGCTGCGCTAACAGGCGCCCCACCTGCTCAACATTGCACTGTGCTGCGCAAATATCACCGGGCGCTATGCAAACCCCTGGCGTTGCACAAACGCAGGCCCGAATCGCCTAGGGCCGAAAGAAACGGCATGACCGCTTGACACACTGCATAATTGTTTAGGCATTGCGCAAAACCGGCCACCCGATGCCTCTACACGGGCTCGAAATTTCACCCGACTCGCTCAGGAGACCGGAAGAAGGTGCACACCCAGGTGCTATGCTAACCGTTGTGCAAACCTTGCCGGTGCTGCATAAACAGCCTGACCCGACAGCTCTAGTAGGGCGCTACGTAAATGCAAAGAGCCTTGCAAAGGCCAAATCTCTTGCCCTAAATCGATTTTTTGTTTTCCATTTTTCTCCAAAGATCTGCAAAAAGTCAAGAAATGGCATGTGGCTGTCTCCCCTAATTCTCAAGAAAATTTCAAATTGGTTTTAGTCTTTTATGGATTTTTAAAAGGTTAAAACCCTAAGAGGTTAAAACACTAGGTCTTGTGTGCAAAGGAGCCTCTGTTTAAAACCTCCTAAAAACCAGTTTATATGTCATGTAATGATCATTGAGTCAAGGTGTCTGCAAACACGGTTGAGAAGGGCTTCCTTAAGCTCCAAAGCCACTAAACCCTGAGGACCCTAGCCTCCACATAATCCCTCCTCCAAAGTTGACTCCATCACCTTTCTCACCTTGCTTCACCAAACCCCAAGTTGTCAAACCACCTCTCATATAACTATGTCAGGGGCTGAAAACAACAGTGGTAGTGATGGTAGTCAAAGGCCTCTAAGACCAAAGAATAAGGGAGGGAAATTGAATACGTTGGAACCTCAAAGCACAGTAGCCATCACCACCTCTCATAGGATCCTATCATGCTTTCAAAATACAAGATGTTTCCAATTTCGTGAAAAGGTCAAACAGGTGAAGAGCCATCCTGAGCTTACAAGGCTCCTCATCCTCTACTTGCACAACAAGTACTCAAGCCTTGCAGGGTGAATTTTGAGATTTCAGCAGGTGCTATCTCTGAAGCCACAGGTATCCCTTCAGTGGGTGAGAAATGGTTTAAGAAGGGAAAATTAGACAAATATTTCTTTGATCCATTCATCAAAGCAAGATATAAAGGAGGCAACAAAATAGTTTTCCCATTCTCACAACTCAAGCACAGATATGCCTCCTTAATGTTGGTTATCATGAAGCACTCACCTGTGAGGGGAGGTACTCCAGGCTCTATACCTATCATGTCAAACTCCTCATGCATTTCATATGGGTTAAGGTGCTAAACTTTATTTACTATCTCTATAGGAGCATTCAGAAAATGTCTTCTATTGTCTGGAGGAGGAATCCCACAAAAAAAATGCATAGCTTATTCCACCATTCCCTGGTCAAGATGGTGGGCTTACATCAGTTGGAGTAGCAGGGTATACCTTGGGATGTTTTCATAAACAATGAAGCCTTTAAAAACCCAAAACCTCCTCATCAATCAAATTTTCCTTCCTCATCTGCACAAGTACCCTCATCATAGGCAAACCTCCCTTCCTCTCCTTCTCTTGTTGCATCAGGTGAGGAAGGAAGTGAAAATGAAGTGATAATGCAAATAATGAATAAAGTGATGACCAAGGTGAAAGTGATGAGGGTCATGATGGGGCAGATTACATGGACACAAACGATGAACATGAGGATGAGCCAGTAACTAGTGAGCAAGAGGTAGAGGACATGGAAACTTTTGGAGGGAATAATGATGAAAAACAAGGCAGTGAGCAGGGCCATGATGAACATAATGCTGACAGTCAAGAAGAGGAAATAAGTGAGGCAGAGACAGAGAATGATGAGGAAGATCAAGAAGGGAGTGATGATAAAGGAAAAGACAGTGAGCATGGAAGTCAAGAAGAAAATGTGTTTGAGCTTGAAAAAAGTGAGCAAATTCATGATGAAGACAGTGACAGAAAAGGTAACTCTGATAGTGCAACAAGTGAAAGAAAATACAACCAATAATATAGTCATGATTGTCATGATAGATGTCATGACAGTCATGACACTAATCAGCCTCTTAGTGACAATGAGAATGACAGCAGTGCAGAAGATGATGAAGAAAGGGACCTTAATGATGAACAAGACTAAAGTGACAGTGTAGGAGGCAGTAAATAAATTAGTGATAATGATGGTGTTGAAGTTCAAAGAGAAAATGATCAAACTGAGCATGGGCTCATTGATAAAGATCATAATAAAAGTGAAGGAGTTGATGACAACACCAAGAGTCGCAGCCATGATGAAGACACTTCCAAAACCACCATCACACCTCTTCCATTTACATATCAAAGGGGGTCAAGGCAAGTGTCTGTTGCCTCCAAAAGGCAAGGGACCTTGCTATATGCATCCACTCCAAGGATTGACAAAGGCAAGGAAAAGATGGAAAAGGGTAAGCAGCAGGTAAAGGTGGAAGAGGAGGATCCTGAAGTAGAAAGGGAGTTTAAAGTTATCCATATAGACAGTGATGAAGAAAATGAAACAAGAATTTTGAACTCCCTCCTCCAAAACAAGAATGCACAAATAGAAGACCTAGAAGCTGAGTTGGAGAGTGCAAAGGAAGCCATTCACTTATATCAAATGCAAAAAAAGAAAATGAGTGCCCAGCAAGCCATCTATGAGGCTAGAGCACTCAAAGCTCGGAGAGAAGCCCAAAGAGCACAAGTCAAACTAGAAGAATACATGGGCCCATATGAAGAAAGTGAAGATGAAGAGGAAAAACCTATGAAGAGGCCAAAAACAATGGGGTTAAGGAAAGCATTGGCAAAACAGAAAGAAGAGGAATCAGCCCTAGCAGAGCAACTTTCCCTCACTGAACTCCTTGCTATAGAAATTGAACATGATCGAGAGTCATGGATTGAGAGGGAAAACATGCACCTAGAGGCCAAGCTAAAGAAGGCAAATTAAGGCTTAGAGCTGCAAAGAAATATGACAAAGTATTATGCCAAGAAACACAAGTTTGTTTGTGCCAAACTGAAGGAAGCCCTCCATGAGGCCCAAACCCTAAAAGAGGTAAAATATCATGACAGCCTTGGAGTTTTGGCTAAAGCTTCTCAGAATTTTTCCAAGACCACTTAAGGAAGGTCTCCACCAAATTTGAAAGGATTTGGAACAAATTTGGTTTTTTGATATTTTGAGCCTCATTAACGCAGCGCCACTGGCGCTACGCTCACACATGGAGAATCCCCAAGATAAGAACTTGAAATTTTTGGATTTCTCTCAACCTGCACATCATTCTCACCAAATTTCAGATGATTTGGAGTAGGTTTGACCCCTCAAAAGTTCAAAAACCCTCACGTTTTTCACCTTTCTGCCACTGTTTTGGGCCTAGCGCTGCACAAATGATAGTCTGAGTATTTTTTTAATTTTTTACTAGGCTACATGAGCTATATCTAGAAACTATAAAAAAAATTGGAATTTAGACTCATCAGGCTTTCCAACGAGGCATTACAGAGCCAAATCCGAGTTCGGGAAGGGGTCCAAAACTTGGTCACAAAAGACCCTATTTTCTACTGAAAGTGTCGTTGCGCAAATGGGCTGTATAATGTGTTTTGGACCAAAAGTCAACAAAACAAACTCATTTATTGAAAAATGATATTTTTGAGTTTTTTGAGGCAGAATGCTCTAGACATAGGTGCAAGAAGTTATTTTTGGCATTTATTTCCTAGAATATTATGTGCCTTGGGCCTTGCATGGTCTCTTGGCCATAAATGACATTTATGGGTGAATTTGACATTTTCCTACCTTATTTAGGGTTTTTTCCCTCTCTTGCTAAGATAAATAGAGCATGAGGACTTCATTGTAAAGGTTGAATTTGATGAACTTGGAGAGAAATACATGGTTTTTATGAGCTTGGAGAAGAAATTGGTTTTGTGAAGTTGATGAATGGCTTGTTTGGATTGATGATGGAGAAGCTTGTTTGCAGGATTCCTAAGCTTGGTTAATGGTGATATCTTCTTAATTTTTTTATGTTTCCTTGTTATCATTATGTTTCACTCTTCTTTGTTGCTATAGAACAGAAAAGTATAGGTTGAGAAATTCTCCTTGAAGCACCTTAGTCCTCTTGTTTGCTATGGCCTTGATGTTTTCCTCTGCTGGGTGTGTTTGAATAATTCTTAGTTGCTCTTCAAGCCTCTTTATGCTTGTTTGTTTCATTTATGGATTAATATGCTGGTTAATAAATATGATTCATGGTAAGCTCTGCTTATTTGAGACTGTCTAAACTCTATCTTGGAACCTTTCTTTGAAGTATGGCTTGTTAGGTTAAGTCAAAGAGGTCTTGTTCTACTCTTGCCCTTTGTCCATGCTTATCAGCCTACCTTAGATTTCTTTATAGGTTTATAAACAATGTTTAGGAGTTCCCTCTTTTCTTTATTAAAGTTATTGTGCTATCTTATATGTTTTCCAAAATTATGAAGGTGAATTTACTAAAGTTAGAAGCTCTTATGCTTTCTATGTTTCACTGGAATGTTTATCTTGGATATTTATTTGTTTAAGTATTATCATTGAGTAAATGGTTTTCCCTATCTCAATCTTAGCATATTTTTCTTATCATATTTAAGACCTTCTTGTTCATGGGTCAAATGACAAAGGATACTTCACTTCCCTTTGCCCTACCTTGGTTTTCCCAAACTTGATGTCCACCCCACCTCACACATTACCTTAAGGATCCATTAACCTTGCTAGATTGGCCCTGCAACACACTCTGATTCATCATTTAGACAATCATGACTTTCATTGACTCCATATCCCAATGATTTAAAGACCTCTCACTCCACCTATTCCACTCAACCATCTTACCCAACCAAAACAATCAACAAACCCTACACTTAACAACTAGCCTAAAATCAACCATCTAAAGAAAAAAAGAACACATATTTTGCATCTAATATAGATATCCCTCTCTGAGTCCAAGAAGGCTAGGTCCTAGGACTCCAAATACTGGTTCCATGTTGCCCTTTCAATTGGTATACCAATCTTCCAAATCATGGGACCCCAACATTCTAGCGATCACGGAGGGACCTTCTGAGTACATAGTTTCCTGAATACCTCTTAAGGCTCATTTAACCCTCAGTTAAACTTATAAATTCCAGTGAATCTACCACCTCATCTCCACACTAACATTTTGGTGATCACGGTGGGACCTTCTGAGTAATTTCATGCTTAAATATTCCTTAAAATATTTAGAAACCTTTGAATGATAGTATCCAATGGTTTATCTACCACCTCATCGCCACACCAACATTCTGGCGATCACGATGGGACCTTTTGAGTTAGTGACAAGCCAAGTATTCCTTAGTTCTCAGAAAAATCACAAACATCCTTAGATTGGTATTTAGTTGTTGACGGTGGACAACAAGAACATCCTTAAAACAATAAATATCATCTACCTGGCGACTCCATTGGTATTTAGTAGCCTTATTGACCCCACTAGTTCTCATAAAATCCCATAGGAATGCGTTAAGCAATCCCAATCATGCTGATGGTGGACAGAAAAGTTGAAACCTTCCACCTGGTGACTCCACAACCCTCAATAGACCTAATGACTCCACTGGTAGAGAAATCTAGACTGGTTGAAAAGATGCAGTGACCTTTTCATGATAAACAAAGATGGATCCAAGTATGAACAGAGAGAAAAAGCTAGAGATGTTGATAGATACATTCAGCAAACTAATGCATCTATTTGACAGGAAAGGAGAAAAACACAAGGTTAAGGTTGGTGTTGCTTATTCAAAACAACCAACACTTTTTCCTTGGGAAGAACAAACTCAATCACTACAAGACAAGAACAAAAAACAAAATGTGCATAATGAGCAAGATTGCAAAGAAGAGAGTGAAGAAGCTTGTCAAGTAGGTACTAGATACCTTCCTATATCTTGGGCTTCACTACTAAGAAAACACTACAAACAAATTGCAAATAGAAACAAGGTGGAATGCTCTAAAAAATCAATCAGGGACAACATGGATGATGCAAACCCTTTGCATATCTAGAAATCTTTCCCTCAAGCCATCTTGAAATCACAAAATCTGAAATGGAGGAGGAGTCAAAACTTTTAGGATCTCTACCCGTATGCTTTAATTCATTTCAGATTTTGAAAGGAAATTTGCATCCTGAAGATCTCTTAGCAGCTATTCATGAATCCCATGCTCAAGTTAACTCTCACAAAAATCAAGAAAAGTTGGTTGAGGATGAAATCAATCGGAGAATGAAAGAGAACCCATAAGATCTCTCTAAAAACACAAGTGATGATTCATCATCTCTTCTAGGTGAGGCTCAAGAAGACATTTAGCCTCTTAATCAGCTTTCACAAGAGAAAGAAAATTTATGTAGTTATTTCCAAAAAAAAGAAAAATGCCTCCTTTTTTAACTGAAGAAGAAATAAATCAGCTTCTAAACATGCAGACAGCCTCTAAGACTTCATATGACCAAAAAATTTATGTTCATTCCCCTGCTAATCTTGTCTACCATAAGTCAGAAAGTGAACTGGTAGATCAATTCAAAGAAGAACAAACTGGCAATCCAATATGTTTGATTGGTGAAATTATTTATGTTGATGATTCTCAAAATTGTGATCAGTCTGATGATGATGATGTTCTCCAAACAGAAGCTAACCTTGTAGAGCCATCAACAGTTGATTTGTGGGATGAATTTCACTATCATCATATTGAAAGCAGTAAAGAGCCAAGACAAGTCACCTATGACACTGATGAGGAAAGCCTTGAAAGTTTAGAAGTAAGTGAAGAGTCTCTGACTCTTTGCTCTACTTCACTTCAGTCCATCAGAAATAACTTTCACATAATTGGAAATCAACAGTCTTTTGGCTTTGATGTTGAGGTTGAGGAGGATGATGAACTTCTTGAAAAAAATTTCAATAAGAAGCCTTCTCCTGAAATGGTTGAGGAGATCATTTGGAACATGGAATCCTCCTTAGCTCCAGATCTGTACCCACCAAGTTCCATTGAATTAAAAATTGCAGATGAAGGCTTAGAAGTTGATAATCACATGAGATTTGTTACACTACCTTCTTGGGAAGATCCATTGTCAAAAAGTGCTCCTGCTCATCAATATGATGACCTTCACACAGTCTTCAGCCCACTCTATTAGAACATATCAAGTGTGCTAGAGGGAAACATTGCAATCTATGATGAATTTACCAGTTTAGATGATCATGAGAAAGAGGAATATTTTCTTTCCCAAAATACTCATAAACTTAGCCAAGTGGAGGAAGAAATGGTCCTAGATCATGCTTATTTTCCAAATATTCGCATTCAGGTATTGTTTCAAGATCCCTTTGCTGATTTGTTAGAGACATTTTAAGAAGGAGTAAAACATGTCAAGAGCAGTTTGACGTAGAATTTCAAGAACATTTTAGGCACTGTTGTTCAAACACAAATGAAGTGGGAGTGGCCTTTTGATTTTTTCAAAACACTCAAAAATGTAAACCAAGATCCCTCATGGAATCATCTGCTTGATTGGTTGTATTGGAAAAGAGAGTTCACCAACTGAATGTATATCATTTATAGGTTAGATTAGGATAGATAGGGAAGAAAATAAGCTCAGCACTATGAGCATCTTTATACCTTTAGTTTTAGATTGTTTTGACCAAAAAGGGAGAAAAAACTCAAAAAAATAGAAAAGATGAAAAAAGAGGGTAGATTTGAAAGGAGGTACAGCCCCATACCCAAAAATAGTAATGTTGAAAGTGTGCAAGCCTAAACGCCACTACTTGTGCCAAAACATTCTTGTTAATTCATCTAGCCTAATCATGGCTGAACATGTTTTCAATTTATTGTCGATAAGTTAGTGAAATATTCCTTGTCAAATCATTCAAACTTGACTTGTCAAAAATGATAGATTAGGAATGAAAGATACTAGTTCCACATGCTCAAAACTGAACCAAAGAGAAAGATAGGGATGCCTAACAAATTCTGAATCATAGCCCTCATGTTTTCTAGTTTTTCATTATGCCCTAATGTGTGTGTGCAGCTTGTCTGAATGCCACAACCCATGGCAAATCAGATCTCCTAATCTTGGTTTGATCATGTTTTGAATTTCATGTTAGTAGAATAGAGAATAAAGTTTTTCAAACAGCTTAATCTTGACAAATGATTAGACTAGGTAGAGAATAAGAGAGTTCATTAGCCTAATCTGAACCTTTGGAAGTAATAAGGGTAGAAATAGATATTCTTTTATGCTTTCAAAATAAAATGATGTCAAGGGTTTGCCAGTCCAAGTGCACCCAAGTGAAAAAAATGTTAGGCAAGCAGGTTGGGTAGGTAGAGATGAAGTCGAGCTAAACATGTTTTTCAGATTATTGAGATCACAACTTCAAAGAAGCATCAGAAAATGAAAAAGAAGTAAAAATCTTCCCAATGGATGAGGCACTAGTCTTCATAAAACCAAGATATCTTAAGTTATGGACACCTTCTGAAAAGGAGTTGTCCTCCCCAAGTGGAGCCACTATTAGTCATCAGTAATTTTTTCTTCTCACGGATGACTAAATACTTATCCTAGATTTCTAGAAACAAAGTTCATGAACATTGTGAGTTCTAGAAATCTCACTGCCTTCATTCTCATTAAGATAATTTTTTCACTATTTCATCATCCCATCGTGTCAAGCTCAGCTCAGCCATCCCAGAAGACCCATCATGGGCTTATGTCACTCATTTTTTCTTTGTTGTGTCACCTTTTTCCTCAATCTCCTGTTTTTGTTTTAAGCCTAGAAACCCTCTACTGCTACCTACGGCCACCAAACAACGATCTCTCCTACATCTCCAGAAATTCCTCAAGCATTGATGGTCTCAAAACTGTCTCTCTAGGCTCTTTAGATAAATCAAGTACATTGGATTTTGGATCTTCAATACATCAGTCTATCAAAAACTCTTTTTTACACCTAAATATTCCAAAGTATAAGTTTTCAGTCAAAAGCCAAGTCCAAGGAACCTTCCACTAGGTCACCTAGGGTTTCACAAGTCATAGGGTGGATTTGGTGTCCTAAAAATCTATTTTTTTCCTATATGAAGAGTCTGCTTTCAAAGAAGAAGAAGGACAAGTAACTTTGTCCAAGATTGATCAAAAGCTATTCAAGAAAGGCCTCTTTGGCCTAAAGCACAAAGTTTGTAAGGGACAACTGCCCTTGTTCACATTTCCGCAAAAATGATCAACTTGGCCATCAGCATAAGAAGAGGTAAGGTAATGGGATAATATCATCACCAGAAGGCATCCACAAAAAGAAAAAGGCAGTGGGCCTGTGGCTAAAAGATAATCTGGTTTTTTGTGACTAGTTGGCAAAACAGTGGTGCCAAAGCAAGAAGCCAGTACAAGGACCACAAGGGGAGAAGTCACCTCAACACCACCAAGTACACATTAAAGATTTTCAGAAATAATAAATGATTTTTGAAAGGTTATAGGGAACTTAGAAGACAACACTGTTTAATTTTCTCTAACAGCCCTAAAACCTAAGATTTTGGAAATATGGACAGAATAGATCCAAGAAAGATGATAATTCCTCCTTCATAATAGAAGATGGCATCCAAAAGTTATCCAAGGTGTCCCTTAGGGTTTTTCAAAGGCATCACTGCTTCATTTTCACCAAAGACAGAAATGGAAAAGAATATCATTTTAAGAGGATAACTTCCCAAATGGAGTCAATGGTCTTCAAAGTAAACAAAAGAAGGCCATCATAAGTTTAAAGTGTTAAAATGAGAAATCAAATTGAAATATGAGTCGTTGTTGAGAAAATGTGTCAATGTCCAAACAATGACAATCAAACCAAAAAGCCCTTTGTTGTGGCACCTGCAGAAATTAGAAGTGGCCAATGGAAAAACATGGTAAACTTGATGCACATCTCTCTGCCAAAAGGACCTCACTATTAGAAATATCAGTGAAAGGTAAGGAACACCTGTTTCAGGTCAATTGCACTTAAGAGGGCCAAAAAGGATAAAAACTTTGTTTTCAGTTTGTCAAGAACATGTCAAAAGAAATTTTGAATAAGTGCCTATGCTTTCAAAGGTAAAAGGGATGAAAGAGGCCTTTACACTCCCTTAGCCAACTATCACCAAAAGAAGGAGAATAAAAGGTGCCTTGAGAAAGTCTCCAAAATACCGCAAAATATAAAAGTTACCAGTCAAAGAAAAAAGATTGAAAAACATAGTAAAGTGGGTTTTCAAGTTGAATTTATTTTTATCAGGGAGTATAAAGGTGTTTTAATCTCACTTTGAACTTATTTGGCACTTGGTGGAAGAAATAAAGCCTTATTAGAAGAAACAAAGTGTTTTTGACCATTTTCTGGGCAAAGTATTCGGGCACTGCGCAAACACAGGCCAACGCTGCGCTAACAGGCCCCCCACCTGCTCAATATTACATTGCGCTGAGAAAATATCACTGGGTGCTACACAAACCCTAGGCGTTGTGGAAACGTAGGCCCTACTTTCCCAGGGCCGACAGAAACGACACGACCGCCCGACACACTGCATAACTTTTCGAGCGTTGCGCAAAAACGGCCGCCCGATACCTCTACATGGGCCCAGAATTTCACCCTACTCGCCCAGGAGACCGGCAGAAGGTGCACACCTGGGAACTGCGCTAACCACCATGCAGACCTTTCCGGTGCTGCGCAAACAGCCCAACCCGACAACTCGGGCAGGGCGCTGCGCAAACGCAAAGAGCCTTGCAAAGGCCAAATCTCTTGCCCTAAATCGATTTTTTGTTTTCCATTTGTCTCCAAAGATCTATAAAAATTCAAGAAATGGTAAGTGGTTGTCTCCCCTAATTATCAAGCAAATTTCAAATTGTTTTTAGTCTTTTATGGCTTTTTAAAAGGTTAAAACCCTAAGAGGTTAAAACACTAGGTCTTGTGTGCAAAGGAGACTTTGTTTAAAACCTCCTAAAAACTAGTTTATATGTCATGTAATGATCAGTGATTCAAGGTGTCTGCAAACACAGTTGAGAAGGGCTTTTGTAAGCTCCAAAGCCACTAAACCCTAAGGACCCTAGCCTCCACATAACCCCTCCTCCAAAGTTGACTCCATCACCTTTCTCACCTTGCTTCACCAAACCCTAAGTTCTCAAACCACCTCTCATATCACTATGTCAGGGGTTGAAAACAACAGTGGTAGTGAAGGTGGTCAAAGGCCTTTAAGACCAAAGAATAAGGGAGGGAAAGTGAATACGTTGGAACCTCAAAGCACAGTAGCCATCACCTCCTCTCATAGGATCCTATCATGCTTTCAAAATACAATATGTTTCCAATTTTGTGAAAAGGTCAAACAGGTGAAGAGCCATCCTGAGCTTACAAGGCTCCTCATTCTCAACTTGCACAACATGCACTCAAGCCTTGCAGGAGTGAATTTTGAGATTTCAACAAGTGCCATCTCTGAAGCCATGGGTATCCCTTCAGTGGGTGAGAAATGGTTTAAGAAGGGAAAATTAGAAAAATATTTCTTTGAGCCATTCATCAAAACAAGATATAGAGGAGGCAGCAAAATATTTTTCCCATTCTCACACCTCAAGCACAGATATGCCTCCTTAATGTTGGTTATCATGAATTAATTCACTTGTGAGGGGAGTTACTCCAGGCTCTATACCTATCATGTTAGACTCCTAATGCATTTCACAGGTGTTAAGGTGCTAAACTTGCCTTACTATCTTTATAGGAGCATTCAAAAAATGTCTTCATTTTTTGGAGGAGGAATCCCACACAACAAATGCATAGCTTATTCCACCATTCCCTGATCAAGATGGTGGTCTTACATCAGTTGGAGCAGCAGGGTATACCTTGGGATGTTTTCATAAAAAATGAAGCCTTTACAAACTCACAACCTCCTCATAAATAAAATATGCCTTCCTCATCTACACAAGTACCCTCATCACAAGAAAACCTCCCTTCCTCTCATTCTCTTGTTGCATCAGGTGAGGCAGGAAATGAAAATGAAGAAAGTGATAATGAAAATAATGAACAAAGTGATGACCAAGGTGAAAGCGATGAGGGACATTATGGGCAGAGTACATGGACACAAATGATGAACATGAGGATGAGCCAGCAGCTAGTGAGCAAGAGGTAGAGGACATGGAAACTGATGGAGAGAATAATGATGAAAAACAAGTTAGTGAGCATGGCCATGATGAACATAATGCTGAAAGTCAAGAAGAGGAAATTAGTGAGGCAGAGACAAAGAATGATGAGGAAGAGCTAGAAGGGAGTGATGATAAAGGAAAATACAGTGAGCATGGGAGTCAAGAGTAAAATGTGTTTGAGCATGAAAACAGTGAGCAAAGTCATGATGAAGACAGTGATAGAAAAGGTAACTTTGATAGTGCAGCAAGTGAAAGACAATACAACCAAGAAGACATTCATGACTGTCATGACAACTGTCATAATAGTCAAGACACTAATTAGCCTCTTAGTGAAAATGAGAATGACAACAGTGCAGAAGATGATGAAGAAAGGGACCTTAACGATGAACACGACCAAAGTGACAGTGTGGGAGGCAGTAAAGAAATTAGTGATAATGATGGTGTTGAAGGTCAAAGATACAATGATAAAACTGAGCATGGGATGATTGATAAAGGTCATAATAAAAGTGAAGGAGCTCATGACAACACCAAGGGTCACAACCATGATGAAAACACTTCCAAAACCACCATCACACCTCTTCGATGCACATATCAAAGGGGGTCAAGGCAAGTGTTTTCTTCCTCCAAAAGGCAAGGGGCCTTTCCATCTGCATCAACTCCAAGGATTGACAAAGGCAAGGAAAAGATGGAAAAGGGTAAGCAGCAGGTAAAGGTGGAAGAGGAGGATCCTGAAGTAGAAAGGGAGTTTGAAGTTATCCATATAGACAGTGATGAAGAAAATGAAACAAGAATTTTAAACTCCCTCCTCCAAAATAGGAATGCACAAATAGAAGACCTAGAAGCTGAGTTGGAGAGTGCAAAAGATGCCATTCACTTCTATCAAATTTAAAACAAGAAAATGAGTGCCCAGCAAGCCATCTCTAAGTCTAGAGCACAAGTCAAACTAGAAGAATACATGGGCCCATATGAAGAAAGTGAAGATGAAGAGGAACAACATAGGAAGAGGCAAAAAACCATGGGGTTAAGGAAAGCATTGGCAAAAAAGAAAGAAGAGGAATCAGCCCTAGCAGAGAAACTTTCCCTCACTGAACTCCTTGCTATGGAAATTGAACATGATCAGGAGTCATGGCTTGAGAGGGAAAACATGCACCTAGAGGCCAAGCTAAAGAAGGCAAATGAAGGCTTAGAGCTGCAAAGAAAGATGAAAGGGTATTATGCTAAGAAACACAAGTTTGTTTGTGCCAAACTAAAGGAAGCCCTCCATGAGGCCCAAACCCTAAAAGAGGAAAAAGAGAATTAAACCTTGGATTTTTGGCTAAAGCTTCTGAGAATTTTTCCAAGACCACCTAAGGAAGGTCTCCACCAAATTTGAAAGGATTTGGAGCAAATTTTGTTTTTTGAGATTTTTGAGCCTCATTAACGCAAGGCCATTGGTGCTACGCTAACACATGGAGCATCCCAAACATAATAACTTGACATTTTTGGATTTCTCTCAACTTTCACATCATGCTCACCAAATTTTAGATGATTTGGAGTAGGTTTGACCCCTCAAAAGGTAAAAAAACCTCATTTTTTCACCTTTTTGCCACTGTTTTGGGCCTGGCACTGCGCACATGGCAGTCTGAGTATTTATGAATTTTGAATAGTATAGAGGAGTTGTATCTAGAAACTACAAGAATTTTTGGAAATTAGACTCATCAGGCTTTCCAACGAGCCATCACAGAGCCAAATCCAAATTCGGGAAGGGGTCCAAAACTTGGTCACAAAAGACCCTATTGTCTGCTGAAAGTGGCACTGCGTAATTGGGCTGTGTAGTGTGTTTTGGACCAAAAGTCAACTAAACACACTCATTTATTGAAAAATGATATTTTTGAGTTTTTTGAGGCAAAATACTCTAGAATTAGGTGCAAGAAGTTATTTTGGCATTTATTTCTTAGGATATTATGTGCCTTGGGCCTTGCATGGTCTCTTGGCCATAAATGACATTTGTGGGTGAATTTGACATTTTCCCACCTTATTTAGGGTTTTTTCCCTCTCTTGCTAAGATAAATAGAGCATGAGGGCTTCATTGTAAAGGTTGGCATTTGATGAACTTGGAGAGAAATACATGGTTTTGATGAGCTTGGAGAAGAAATTGGTTTTGTGAAGTTGATGAATGGCTTGTTTGGATTGATGATGGAGAAGCTTGTTTGCAGGATTCCGAAGCTTTGTTAATGGTGATGTCTTCTTAATTTATTTATGTTTCATTGTTATCATTATGTTTCACTCTTCTTAGTTGCTATAGAACAGAAAAGTATAGGTTGAGAAATGCTCCTTGAAGCACCTTAGTCCTCCTGTTTGCTATGGCCTTAATGTTTCGTCTACTGGGTGTGTTTGAAGAATTCTTAGTTGCTCTTCAAGCCTCTTTGTGCTTTTTTGTTTCATTTATGGATTAATACGTTGGTTAATAAATATGATTCATAGTAAGCCCTACTTATTTGAGATTGTCTAAACTCTGCCTTGAAACCTTTCTTTGAAGTATTGCTTGCTAGGTTAAGTCAAAGAGGTCTTGTTATGATCTTGCCCTTTGTCCATGCCTATTAACCTACCTTAGAGTTCTTTATAGGTTGATAAACAATGTTTATGAGTTCCCTCTTTGCTTGATTAAAGTTATTGTGCTATCTTGTATGTTTTCCCAAATTCTGAATGTGAATTTACTAAAGTTAGAAGCTCTTATGATTTCTATGTTTCACTGGAATGTTTATCTTGGATATTTATTTGTTTAAGTATTATCATTGAGTAAATGATTTGCCCTATATCATGCTTAGTATCTTTTTCTTATCATATTTAAGACCTTGTTTTTCATGGGTAAATGACAAAGGATACTCACTTCCCTTTTCCCTACCTTGTTTTTCCCAAACTTGATGTCCACCCCACCTCACACATTACCTTAAGGATCCATTAACCTTGCTATATTGGCCTTGCAACACACTTTGATTCATCATTTAGACACTCATGACTTTCATTGACTCCATAACCCAATGATTTAAAGACCTCTCACTCCACCTATTCCACTCGACCATCTTACCCAACCAAAACAATCAACAAACCCTACACTTAACAGCTAGCCTAAAATCAACCATCTAAAGCAAACATGAACACATCTTTTGCATCTAATATAGAGATCCCTCTTTGAGTCTAGAAAGGCTAGGTCCTATGACTCCAAATATTGGTTCCATGTTAAACTATCATTTGGTATACCAATCTGCCAAATCATAGGACCCCAACATGTTGAGATTCAACAAGATGATGATCCTAGTGAAAATTAAGAACCTACACTAGGTGGGGCCTACAAGCTATTTTTAGGTGATATGTCTATTTTTATAATTTGGATCAAAGTATATTTTTAGCAGTAATATATTTATAGATGGTTGAGAAAATTATATGGATGGATGGGCGTCTATTTTTGAAATTCATGTGCAAAGTTGTTTCATGGAATGCATGTTGATTATTGTTAGCCCTTAACAATAATTAGACAATAAATAATAATATATTCTCTTGAAGCACTTGATTTCAGTTAACTGATGTGGAAAACCACTTAACTGAAGGAATTTCGAGTTCAAAGGTTGGTTGGTGGGACATGCTAGTGGACTTCATTGTAACTAAGTAGTACAAAGTTGTAACATAGTTGGATGTGTAGTTATGTGAGTTGTAAAGTAGTTTAACTCATTTAAGTGAGTTAAACTCCGTTGTGCTAGTTGTAACTAGTTGTAACTAAAGATACACTAGTGAGAGATCAGTGAATTAAATATTAAATTAATTCACATGGAGTGATCTCACATGCAACTGAAGATTTACTACTGTTAACTACATGCATGTCAAATCTAGTGGAGACCTAGTTGAGAGAGAGGTGAAAGGGACAGTTTCACTATCAGTTGTGAATATAGTGAGTGAACAAGTGCAACCAAACACCCATTGGAGATGCCAATAAGAATTGTGTAGTCAAGTCAAGGAAAGATCAAATTCATTCAGGGATTGTGATTAGCAGGGATTGCGTAGTGGAGGCAGGCTGTTAGGAGGCAGTAAATTGGTGCATGTTTATACCAAATTTTGTATGACAGTGTGAGACGATTGTATATTGTACTAAGAGCTCTTGGATTAGAGTTTTGCATGAGATTGTTTCATGATCCATGATATATACATAATATATGATAGTGGGGTTTTTAGCTTTATTCTTTCCCGATAAAAACATCTGTGTTATGTGTGATTGATCCTTCTTCATGTGTTTTCAATTGGAGATTAAATTTCCGCAAGGACTTAAGTAGAAGGATTATGTATTTAACAGTGTCATATAAATTGTTAGATCAAAATAATCTTGAAATACATAATTATATTAAAAATTTCTACAGATGAAACGTGTCGTGAAGCCCAATTGACCAACGAAGTGCATAAGAGACATATAAAGGAGCAATATGACAAAAATGTCCAGCCTCGCATTTTCTCAGAGGGCGACTTGGTCCTTCTTTATGATTAAGAAGCTGATGTAATAGGTACATGGAAATTTGAGCCATTATGGAATGGCCCCTATATTTTCAAAAGAGTTCTTGCTAAGGGTGCCTACGAGTTATTTGATTACGATGGGATTCCATTGGCACAAACCCGAAATGGGTTGTATTTGAAACGTTACTATGCTTAATCATAAGCATAGTAAATTTTTGTATTATATTGTATACATATGTTGTTGATTTGCATTCCCTGTCTTAGTTTGTTTTTTAGAGTTTTATTCACATTAGTAATTTGCTTTATATTTCATCGCAAATGTCTGAATCTTTGGAACCATTTGTTGGATATGATGATGGTGCTATTCGTAGTACGTAGAATCTATCCTCTGCAGCGTGGGCCATTTTCACTCCAAACGACAAGTTAGTAAGTTTTCAAGGGATTTGTATTGGTAGATTGACAAACAATATTGTTGAGTATAGCGCGTTGATCGAACTTCTCACTAATGCCATTTCATTTGGTATTAACCACATCATCATAAGGTTAGACTCACAACTTGTGGTATTACAACTTACTAGTGTTAATATTGTTAGAAATCCAACATGGCATCATTTGTTCCAAAGAGTTTGACTTTTGGAAAGACACTTCGATTTTATTCAATATCAACACATTTCCATAAATTTGAACACATTGACTGATTCTTTAGCTAATCATGTTTTAGACAGACATTTGGAACACATGTAAAGATACATTCAAATAATTGAATAGGATTGCGCAATAAATATTTGAAAATACTAAAATCAAATAGATAGATAGTTATAAGTTTTACAAATAATTGTGCCCAAGACACATTGGTCATCTGACCTCAAAATGTATGTAACATGTCAAAATTAAACTAGTGATGCTCATGGTAACATGCCATAGATCTAGCTATCCTACACAGTAACCACATCCAGCTGTTAGGAAAAAATATAGTGTGGTGCTACAGTTTCATGGGTAACTCTTCGATCCAGAAATCCGAAATCCCAAAGGTCAACCCCTCTATGTGCTGTCGAATCTCAGACAGAGTCTCAGCCATGTCTTGAACATGAAGGATTGCTCTCCTGACAGTCCTCTTTGCTAGTTCATCCGCTCCATGCTATGGTTTCTCCATCGGTTGAACTCGACCAACATCTGCATTACATTAAAACTTTAGTTTAGTCTTGGGAAAACATCAAAATACAAAAGCATTGTATAAACCTTAGAAAAATAAAAAAACATGGTCAAAACATTCCTACCTATTGCATCCCACTGAGCGTCTTCTGGTAAAGCTAAGTCTAGATCTCCTCAGAAATCGACGCCTGCGTATGTATACTCATCGATGGCGAAAACTTGTCACTTGAACCAGGTGAAGAACACAGTCGAGAACACAATGGATGATTGACCTGCATTCCTAGCCATTAGTTCTACCCATCTTTGCATTCACGAATCTCTAGGGTTAGACACACCCAGTGTCACATGCTAAGGCTGCATCAGTGGAATCCGCTCTAAGGTAAATGAAATGAGGATCGAACCATAACTGAATTTTTTCTTCCTTCCTCCCTTTTTCTTGTTTAGTTGTACTTTTATTTAAGAAAGTACAGCTTTAGACCAGTTGAAGACTGTTGGCTCCATGCACTCTAGCGCATACTGCATATATGATCTATTCGCTACATGTAGTGTAACAGTGCCATCAAGTTTTGCGATCGTGAAAAGAATGGTTCTCAAAGGCAAATATCGAACGTCACAAATGTTTATTTTCCCATCCTTTCTTGGCTTTTCCCTTGGATATAAATATTGCAAAACATAGTCTCTCACTGTCTCTCCTCTGAGAGCAGACCCTGAGAGGGAAATAGGCAAGCCTCTCCTCGACAAGCCTGTAAGAAAGTATACATCCTCCGCTATAATAGGAACCACTTTTTTCCTAATGTGAAATGCCTTGATAGCTGGATCCCATGCTCGAACTAAGAACTCCAAGAGTTTTATTTGTTGCCTCATCCCTGACAAGCGGAAGTAATTTAACAAGCCACAATATCTTAGGGCTCTTACTGCACCTGGATCATTTAGGGCAATCATATTTTGCTCTTCATGCTTTCTTTCTCTCCAAGTAATCGTCATTCTAGTCTGATGGAATCCTGAAACATAACCATAAGACCCATTAGACTCCTTTCCATGCAAAAAATTAGGCAAATTTTGGGTACATTGCAAGAGTAAAAAATGAAAATTGTGCCCAACGCAGGCTTGAAAAAGGGATAGTGCATTGCATATGCACCTAGGCTTCAATTTAGGTGCTCCACAACATATTTTTCAATGATCAAGGGTGCATTGCCATCTTTGGAAAAAGAATTTACCCTAAGGGGCCCAAATCCATAAAAATTTGCAATGAAAGGAAATGAATTGACTACTGAAAGAAATAGAGGGTTCATGGCACTAACCTAGATCAAACGGCAATGAAAACTATGAACAGAAAATATCACAGTCAATGGCTGAAGTTTGGGGGCAAAAACAGGTTCAGAGCTCCAAAATGCAAGTGGTAACTTTAAAATGGTAAAAATGAATATTAAAACTCTTTTTATTAGTCATTTGATTATTTGCAAATCATATTTATTGTTGTGACTATGGTTTTATTCTATTTTTATCATGAAATAGGTATTTTTAATCCATTTGATGTTGTTCTGAACATTTTTTACAAGTGATGAGCAGATTAGTCATGCAGATTTATTTCAAAGAATGATTTGACTACAAAGCATACTTTTATCCTTATTTTTCAAGCTTTGTTAAAAACAAAAAAAGGACTTGAAGCGCACTTTTATCTCTTTTTCGAGCTTCGATAGCAGCCAAAAAGGAACCCCTGGAGTCTTCTTTTAGCTCTTTTCAGACTTCAATAATGTGAAAATATTGTTAAGCACTTGTCTTTCGAGCTCGTAAAAGTAAATGAATTGATATCTACTCAGTATAAGTTTAACCCTTTTTCGGACTGAGATAGATTATTTACAAAAAACGAATTCCTTAGTTGAACATGGCTAAGAGGTTCTCTCAAATATTACTTTACACTTTTTCAGATCTGAGTGATAACTTTATGAAAAATTACTTATGGATTTTTCTTTCGTCCTCTTTTTCAAAATCTCTAAATATGAAAAAGGACCAGGTTGTCACTGTCATTAGGCTCGTTAAAACATAAAATAGCAACGGACTTGTCGATCATGGCAAGAATCGAGTTTCATTCATCTCTAGACTCGTTAAATTATTAAATAGTGATACATTACTCACCTGAAGGGTTAAATTATCGATCAAGCATATGTTATCCTCCTCAAGCTTGTTAAAAAATAAAGAGGTACTGGTCGACAAATGACCGGGGAAAATTTGGAAAAGTGAACAAAACTTTTTACGGTAGCAGGTCGCTCTTGAACATGACACTTCACTCCATCATCATGACTATTTGGGTTTGGTAATATTCTTGATGGTTCATTCATAACTATGGTTCATCATACCTTCACTTCGGTTTTGGATCATTGCTGCCAACTCATCTCAGTGTCGTCAATATGTTGAAGAGAATTCATCCAGTGAATACTCATCCTTCTGCAATACTCATAAACCTTCATTCTCATGACAGTCATCCCTGAACATTTCTATATCAATTCATACCTTTGTCTCTGAAATCATTAACTCTCGTTTCGCAATAAAGTGACTTCCTGTCAACTACAAATCATTATCCAGGAAGTTAACTTAGAAACATCATATTCTAGTACCATGAGGCTAGTTACAACATCGACACGATCCTCGCTTCCAGAATTTTTACTGAAAGATTTTGTTTGGCTTTCGACCCCAAATCATCTATTCACGCCTTACGAAATGTACTACAATACCTTGAGGGGCATTGACATCAATGGTGGTTCTCTCACATTTTCTAACAACTCACATCATTGGCTGGTAATCAAATGATGTCTTACCATGTTCGACTACAAATCATATATTCTCATGGCTAGACTTGTACCCGAATGATCGAGTGAATGAGATAAGATGACCCCGGATCTAGTTTCAGCCATCTGGGCTACAATTTCATGATTTTTGTAGACATCATCTGTACGGTGAACTTACATATAGATCATCATCCGAACATGGGCCTATATCTGTAGGCATGTTGATCCACATGTCTGTATTGGGAAACATTCCAATATAGATGACTTTCTGCACTATGTACATGTTATTAGATAGTTTATGTGCTGAGCATGGGAATGCCTTCCCTCAGCAAGTTTTGATCAAGAGGATATATCATGATGTATTGTATTGTACAATTGATGCAGGTTGCCACTCCGCTTCAGTTCCAGCCCATCACAGTAAATCATCTCATTCAAAAAATATTGTTATTATTATTCTGACTTCATACTTTAGGGGGAAATTGTTATAGGTCAATTTGGGCACCATTCCCAATGACCTTGTTAAACTAGACATCATCCTCAAAACCAATGAATAGGGTCTATCATCCCCTATCATTTTAGTTGCTACATGCCCTAAGACAAAGAACAAGAACAAATCATCCATGACTTCCATTGCAAGGTTTCCGAGATTTGAAGTACATGTTATATCACCTATGAGCTCACCAACGCAGTCTCTCAAGGGGTTAACTGCTTTACATATGCAGGCACCTCCATTCAAGGGTGCTCTGCAAAGCACTTCCCAATACTCAAGGGTGCATTGGTCAATTGGGAGTGAAATTATCATTGTTCTGAAATATCCACATGTCTAGTGCCTTCTAGAAGAGTGCATATGTGTCAAAATTCGAATCGATGTGTCCATTCAACACCTCTGAGTCAGGAAACATTTATTTCCTATTATTAGAAAGTCATTGATTGTGAAACTACGTTCAAGTCTTCTATAAATTGAGAACAGATCCTAGTGCTTGAGAAGGAAGAAATTTAGTAGAGAAATGTTGTTGGAATCTTAATTGAAGGTTTTATTTGAGTGATATGCTGCTAGGGAGATGTTCATTGTGATGAGGTTGGGATGATGCTAGAGTTGGTGACATCAAATCAATCCCTGGTTGTAACCTCCCCTTCTATCCATTAATAAATATTGCTGCTTACTTTGCCACATATGTATCTATATAATATTTTGTCTTTCATATTATGGATTCTCATATGATGTATATATTTCATATTTCATTGATTTAACTTATTAACGTGAATATCCATCTGTTTATTGCAATCTCTTTGTTGTTTAGTGTTTGTTCTTGCAGGAAATATTTTGGTGATCCAGCTTGGATTTGAAGCTACAACAAGAGCGATAGAAGGAGAATAGGAAGCGCTTGGACTCCAAGTAAGTTTCTTAATCTATTATGTGTTTCTATTTACTATTAGGAAAAGTAGTTGCAAAGTATTTAATCTGTTGTTCTAAATGCACACCACATTTAGGGAAGAATGTTTTATCTGTAATACATAATTCTGCATAACAATATCAAATAAGTTTCCATCAAGTACAACACATTAGCCATAATTCCAACAATATGAAATGAGAGCATTGAGTAGCTTTATGTCAAAACCAGGGAAGGAGCATTGAGTTATAGTGAAGCGGGTTTTCAGGTATTTGCGTGGCACTAGTGATTATGGTTTGTGCTACCAAGGAAAACTAGGATTGAACATAGTTTTGGACATTAATGGATTTGTTTATGCATACTGGGCTGGAGATATGGATCAAATAAGATCTACAAGTGGGTGTGTGTTTAACCTATTTTAAGGAGCAGTAAATTGGATGAGAAAGAGACAGACTGTAGTGGCACTTTCAAGTACAGAGGCTGAATACATGGTATCCACTCATGCAAGCATGAAATTAGATTGGTTGCAGAGATTATGTTCAAGTATGGGGTTGGTACAACGAGATATAAGGATATACTGTGATAACCAAAGTGCAATATTCTTAGCAAAGAACTCTGCTTATGATTAAAAGACAAAGCAGATTAATGTTCGGTATCACTTTGTGAGGGATATGGTTGAAGACAAAAAGGTGTTGTTGGTAAAGGTGGGCACTTTGAAGAATGTTGAAGATGAATTGACGAAGTCTGTGAGCACTGAGAAGTTTTCTTGGTGTAGAGAAACAATGGGCATTGCATCCTTGGATCAATGACTATGCACTCCTGCAACCCCCTATGTGGAAATAAAACAAAAATTTAGAAAATGTTGGGTATGTGTTATATTCTTTCTACGATTTGCCCCAGAATAAATTTTTTGGGGTCTAGGGTAGTACCCTGGAAAAAATATTTTGGGCGGTTATGCACATGGTTTTGCGAATGATGGTTTTTTGCCCATGTTATTTTGTAGATCTAGTCATGGTAACTATAGTTATGTTATAATCTAGGTTTAGTGGATATGGGTTTATAAATTCTCGACATGTATATATATGTATTGTAACATTGAAAGGAACATAACAAAAAACAAATCTAGTAGTCCTTGTTTTTTGATCCAAGGGAAAATCTCTGTGTATATGTGTTTTATGTTCTCGCCATTGTACATTTATTTTGCATAGGAAATTTATTTATAGCGTTAAAACATACATGTAATCACTAGTTTACGTTGAGATACTATTCATATGTGATATGGTTGATGAAGGATGAGAGAAAATATGTAAAACTATGAACATTTTAATGCATTTTAGGTTGTGTTAGTGTGTTGTCTCATCTACATTAGACAAAAAAAAGTCTAAAATGCATTGGAATTGTTTTACCTTAATTGAATAGATGACATAGATAATGCATCCACATAAGGATATGGAGAGGATGAGAAAGGCCAATGAATGGAAGGAGATTATCTATTTCAAATGATAATATACATATGTAACTTGAATAAAAAATTATGTAATATTAAGTTTAATTTTCCCATGCGATGAAATAATTCTTTTGGACCATATATTGAGAGGGAACGTACTATTAATAAAGGGAACAACATCCCATTCCATGAGCTATAAATTACAATAATAATTATGTATCCTCTTCAATAATCCAATTCAAGTCTTCATTCTTAAAATAAATCTTGTCTATCATGTTATATCTTAACTTCAATTAGATTTTTAATAATTTTTTAATAAAAACGATGGACCTAGTTGAACTTTGCACACCAACATGTTTGTTTATGACATAGAAATCAACATGATGCAATATTATGTGTATCCATGGGGTACCTATTCTTAATCATACACAAATAAAACATGGTGGATGTCTGCAATATTATTTTCATTAAGATTTGTTTTTTATGTGACTAAGGTAATATAATGAATTGGTTTTCAATGATGCATTATGACTGGAAAAGGTTTTTTCAATGTACTAGGTTGCACATTTTTCATCAATGCACTATAAAAATCATGAAAAAATAGAGACAATTTTAGGTTGGAAAGTGACTTAAATAGACCTTAAAACATAAACCATGATTGTTCCAAAAGTTAGAGGGTCGACTCATGAAAGTGACGATTCTTAAGTATCATATTAAACTAGGTAGAGTTTTATGTTGAGCATGTTGCCAGTTGTTGTCAATGATTTCAAATAATTTTATGCATCAAGTTTAGGTGGGAGCTTGGAAAGTGTGCTATCATTGATGTGCTAATATGTGTTGATGGCTAGCTTGAGGTTATGAATGAAGGTAATATCTTTGAAGGAGTTTCTTCTTCAGTTCCTTAGCTCAAATGAGGAAGCTAAGTGTTTGGTAATATTTATTTCTCAAAAATCCTTCCAATGTTATATGAAACTTTTCCTAACTCCCATGAGATGAGAAGAATAATTTAGTTGAAGATTATTCATGGTTTCCAAAGGCTCTTGGTTCTAGAAGGACTATCGCGATGCCAAAATGCAATAACCAACTCAAGAGGAACACAACAATGGAATGGTAAGCTTCTAGTCATAACCGTTAATCATAGGGAGTTGGACTAAAGCGCTCATATGCTTATCAAACTAATTGGAATGGGGTGGTAAGGCCCCTCATCACAACCCCTAGTCATACGATGCTTGGAAAAGGCATGAAGGTGCTTATTGGACTACTATGACCTAAAAATGTGCACACAAAGAACACAATAATGAAGTGATAGGAACAATAATTGACACATTTTTTGAGGTTCCATGTGCCAAAGATAGGTGGCAAGATAATGACATGGTTCAATGAGGTGATGACCCATGGTAGTAATGTGTAATTTATGACATGGAATTCTTAGGTGAGGACATGTGGTAGGTGAATTTGGCCTTTATAGGTATCTACGGTCCGATTTTCTAAATGACAAGTGTCAGTGATGTGGCATTGAAAGTGGTAGTGATGATGTGGCAACATGTGATAGTGACACGTGGTAGGTGGATTCATCATTTTTTATAGTCCAAGTGGATTTTTTATGAGTAACATGTGGCAACAAAATGTGAGTTACATGTTAGCAGAGGACACATCGAAGACTCTAAGTAGTCACATAAGATGTCATGGAGGATATGTGGAAAATGGTGTGGCAAGCCTTGGGATTTGTGCGAGGAGGTTGTTAATTTTGGAGAAATAGTGGGCCCAACAAACATCGGTTGTCACCCGCCGCTTGGATAGGGGAAGAGTGCATTGTATGTGAATTTCATTTAGCAACAGTTAGTGATTGGTGAGTATCAAGGAAGTGGTATCAACCCCCTATTATAGTAGCTGGCATATGAGAACCCATAAGCCTGTCAAAAAATTGACCATCGATAGTCAGAGCAACAAAAAATGTAGACAAAGGACAACAAACAACGAGTAGTGGGGTCGATAGAGGAATAACCCTTGGTTATGGTTTTCAGTCACATCAGGCTAAGCAGTAACACTGAGGGGGTATATCAGCCATCTACAATAAAGCTAAGGAAGTGCATGGAGAAAAGGTTGATAGTCTGATAGGTTGATAAGTGCATATGGGGTTTAGGTCCAGTTTATAGCTCATGGAGATATGAAGATATACATCAAAGAAAATGAGTTATATAAAACCCATGCACCATTGACGAGTTCAAAAGTAATTAGATGTGATCTAATGATATAGTCAAAGGAGGATTTCCATGGGTAAATACCATTTACTTATTCCCGTGGTAATTGAAAGGTCAAACCTATAAAATAAGAAGAGAATGTAACAATACAATTAGATGTTCTGATGAGAAATCAAGGATGAGTAAGAAAAAATTTTGGAGATGTAAAAGTTGGGCTATGAGATAGATGAATAGAAAAATATGAAGTAGTTGTGTGAGATGTATAATCTATTTGTATGAGTTATTGATTTCAGTATTGTGTGACTTCATGTTTGAGAGAAGAATTCAATGAGTAGCAATGAAAGGGTGAGTTGAAGAATCACATAGAAGAGAGAGTATTTGAATTACTAGTATGAGCATGTTTTTATTATAGTAGAATATCTAACTGACTAAGAGCTAAAGTAGTGATAACAACATAAACAATTCAAAATAATAACATAAAAAAATCTCATATGTTTGAGTTTGAAAATGGATAAAAAATTATGTTGTATATTTGCAACTCCTCATGAAGTTTTAACCAAAATCACAAGACACAAACCTACTCTACTATTTTGTGAACATTATTTCACGATTTAGAAAAAAAAAATATACATTCATTAATAAATAACAAACATTCAACAAGTGTTTTTATCTAGGGAAAACAATAAGCTAAATGTTGAAAATGGCACCCATGAGGCTTCTGATTTAATTTTTTGTTAATTAAATTAGAAGTAAATTGTAATTCCACATCACATGATAGCTTGTAAGTGTTAGCTGAGTTAGGAAGACTTATTTATCTCATTTAATTCAAGATGAGGGTCAAACTAGAGGCATGTAGGGTGTCTTCTACGTTTTAGGAGCTCTGGTTGAGTTATTTGAGAGTTGTAATTAGTTAACTCAAGTATTTGAGTTAAAATAAGTTTAACTAGTTCTAACCGAGAGATGAGCTAGTGATTGGTCCAGTGAATTAAATATGATTTAATTCATAGTTATTGATCAATAAATTTACTGATATGATCCGAATGGAAAATGGCATCCACCAATGGTATTCATCTACCCATGTTATCCATCCACCCATGGAATTTACCCATGGTATTGTAAATGTCATCGACCGATGGTATTCATCCACCCATTGTATTTATTCACCCATGGTATTGTAAGTGACATCTATCCATGATATTCATCCACCCATGGTATGTATCCACCAATGGTATTCATCCACACATGGAATTTACCCATGTTATTGTAAGTGGTATCTAACCATGGTATTGACCCATGGTATTGATCCATGGTTTTGACCCATGGTATCTACCTATGGTATCTACACATGGTATTGTAACTCAAAAAATGCTATAAGTAACAAGCCTCGGTTTGTAAAAGGACATATTGTCTACCACAATGTAGCTTCTACAGTTATTATATGTTTTAATAAAAGAAGTTTCTTTGTGGTTTTATTTGTTGTGTGTTCTCTCTTTTTTTTGGCATTCTAATTTTGTAGATCTTGTCAGATCCATTTCAAATTTTTAGATCTTGGGGGCCTCCCCCCAAGATTCAAATCATTGGTATCGGAGCGAGGTTATGCCTCCATGGGAATGAGGGTTTGAAGCATATTTCAGTTTCAATGTTTTGCAGCAATCTTCAGCAAACTCCATGAATTTTTTGGGCGGCGAGTTTTCAGATCAGATATGAAACTTTTTCTGAAATATTTACAAAAAAAAAAAATACCCTATCTGGATTTCTTGCGAAAAAATACCCAAATTCAAAAAAAAATTGGCCAAATTGGAGTTCGGATGAAGGAGATATCGATCATTCAAAATCAGCAATGTTGCAGCAATTTTTCTGACAACAATTAATGGACGGCGGCTCTCCCGTCATTTGTTGTAGTTTTCAGTGTGTAATTTCAGATAAATGGTTACATATCTGAGCTCCCCTTGAAAAATCACCCGATTTCAAAAAAAAATCGGTCGAATCGGAGTCCGGACAAGGGAGTTATTGCTGATTTAAAATCAGCTATTTTTCAAAAATTTGTCACGACGGGACAATTCTTGCGCGAATCTGAGAGTCAAGAGTCTCCAAATAACGATTTCAAACACATGAGAAGATGCAGAATGATCATTCAACTTCCAAAAATAGGTTATAATAAATATTCTGAGTTATATTGACTTAGTTATGCTCATTTTAAATTTGGAGCATCATTTGGAGCGAGTTCCCTTTGGAGACGTGCCCTCCTACCCCGCTTTAGTAGGCACCTGCTTCACATTCATCAGTTTTAGCATAGAAAAATTCAGCTTGGGTTATTTGGAGATGTGCCCTCCCACCCCAAGCTATGTAGGCACTTGCTACTTCATCAAGAATCAGCATCACGATTATGGGTCAACCGCACAAAATCCTTCTCATTGAAGTCCATTTGTTGGGCCGCACACTATCAGTAACACAGTTGGTCACAAGCATCATAGGATATCTCTATCCTCAGATATTCTTTTTTCATGGTTTTGGTTCATCCACAAACCCACACTTCATCGAAGTCCATTTTCTAGGTCGCACATTGTCAATATCACAGTTGGTCACAAGCATTACAGGGTATCTCTATCCTCGAATCTTCGTTCATCATGGTTATGGGTTAACTACAGAAAACCCTTCTCTTCAGTGGCTATTCATATTCAACAAAGGCATCTCAGGAAGGAACTTCACGCAATGGGGACCATTTCTTCTTAAGGAGGGAGGAATGATCCGAATGGAAAATGGCATCCACCCATGGTACTCATCTACCCATGTTATCCATCCGCCCATGGAATTTACCCATGGTATTGTAAATTTCATCGACCCATGGTATTCATCCACCCATTGTATTTATTCATCCATGGCATTTTAAGTGACATCTATCCATGATATTCATCGACCCATGGTATGTATCCACCAATGGTATTCATCCACACATGGAATTTACCCATGGTATTGTAAGTGGCATCTACCCATGGTATTGTAAGTGGTATCTACCCATGGTATTGACCCATGTTTTTGACCCATGGTATCCACCTATGGTATCTACACATGGTATTGTAACTCAAAAAAGGCTATAAATAACAAGCCTCAGTTTGTAAAAGGACAGATTATCTACCACAATGTAGCTTCTACAATTATTCTATGTTTTAATAAAAGAAGTTTCTTTGTGGTTTTATTTGTTGTGTGTTCTCTCTTTTTTCTGGCATTCTAATTTTGTAGATATTTTCAGATTCATTTCAACATTTTAGATCTTGGGGGCCTCCCCCCAAGATTCGGGTAATGATAATTCATTATAAATATTTTTTCATGTCATTTATAAGGAAGGCTCAGTTGAGATTGGATTTAAAGGGAAGATAACTATCAGTTGTATAATTAAAAAATTGTACAGGTCATGCATGAGATTATCAGGAAGCCTTAGATGTATTGAAAAATCATTAATTGGGAATTTCCTAATTAATAGGGGCTAAATTATCCTAGGAATGCATAAGCAAGGCTAGTCAGGTAGAGGAAAGCAACCGGTTAAATATTGGACAGGATTAAAGTGAGACAACTAGCAGGGTGCAGAGGTTTCTTAGGAAGGGAAATAACATTGTGTTGTTTCATGATATTGAATTTATGAAATATACATATAGTGAGGTTTTGAGAATTTTCTTTCCCCATATACATCTTATGTTGTGTGATTGATAATTTCTTTCTCTTACTTGTTTATGTGATTGTGCGATTGAAATTGGTTTCCGTAATTTGTAGATTGATTCAGTATTTTGTTTTAGTACATTAAAATATCAGTTGAATCTGTTTAGATGTTTTGACATGGTATCAGAGTGCTAGGAATCACAATAGAAGAGAATAATTCAAGTTTGTATTGAACAGGTGAATCAAATTTGCAGATTTATTCTTCAGGACCAACAACAGATCAATATGTCTTTCTATGGCTTGAGACTCGAATATGCCCTTGAGGGTAATTCGAATTAATTAGCATGGAAGGATAGGATGGAGGCAGTTTTGGAGGACAACGGGTTGAAGGAATTCATAGATACCGATATTCCCAAGCCTGCAACAACAAATTCTCAAAATATTGATGCATGGAAGAAGAATGTAGCAAAGGTGAGAATAATTATGTTAGAAGGAGTTCAAGATAATATTGTATCGAACCTCCATGGAAAGGAAAATCCATATGCTATGTGGAAGGAATTAACATATATGTTTTAGAATAACAGTTACCACAGGAATCTGGCACTGAAGAAAAAATCTCAGAAAGATCAAGATGGAGGAGGGTGAGACGATACCAAAATACTTGACGAAGGTCAGTCAATGTCGAGATGAGCTTGGAAGTGTTGGTGTGATAGTAGCCCAGGATGATTTAGTGAGCCTAGAATTTCTAAGCCTTCCCAAGAGCTAGCATAGCTACCAAGACTCAGTGAATGGGAGGAAGAAGTTAACCGAGTGGGAGTGATTGTCGTTCGACATGGTACAAGAAGAGATAAAGCGGAGCACCCGAAACAAGACATCTTACAAAGACAAAGAAGAATATTTTGCATTGGTCAGAAAAAGTAAGAAAGCCAAGGGAAATAATTCACAAGGTGAAGAGGGCAAGAGAGACTTGTCCAAGATCAATTGTTTTCACTGTCACGAGTACGAGAATTATGCCACGAAATGTCCACAGAAGGCAAGCAAGAAGGAGCTTACAGTTGCAGCAAGAGGTGAATATCTAGATTCACAGTTCGAGCTTGATTTTACTCTCATTGCATGCATGGCCAACACTATAATTGGATGCATGTGGTATCTCGACAATGGTTCCTCGTTCCATATTATGGGGAATAAAGATATCTTCTGTGACTTGGAGGAGAAGGACCTCCAACAAAACATAGATTTTGGAGATGACGGGAGGTATAGTGCGACCAACATAGGTATAATTACCTTTCAGTGGGAGAATGGATACCCTCTCAGACTCAAAGATGTTTTGTTTTTTCAAGGAATAAATAAGAATCTTGTCTCCATAGTGGTATTGGAAGCCCGTGGCTACAATGTGATATTTAGTAAATGAAAGGTTTTCCTTAGACACATCACCATGGTACATATGAAACAAAGCGGTGTTAAACTCACTTGAGATACCAAATGCATGCAATGATTTGAGGAACAAAGAAAATTTTATATACTTGGTGGTTGAGAGGGAGCATGGATTACCTCTCAACATGCATCCTTAGAAGATTGTGGAGCAACCACAATTGGAGAAGCAAAGAGGAGATCGCGTGGAGGCATCCACTCAAGTAGAGACTTCTAGTAGGGGGTAATTTTGAGCCAGGTGGGAAGAGGAAGTACATGCATCCATACCTCCAAGTGAGAGGTGGGGCGATGTGAAGTCATAATCCCAAGAGAATAAATTTGGGTAGGATCCATTGAGATGTCTTGTCTCATGGATCAATACCTGTCTATGGGGGGCCCAAAATACACAGTAGTAGGATGGATCAGTAGTGATTGATGCAACCATATATCAAAGTGAAAAATGTCAGATATCGGAGCACAAATCATAGTTGGAAACAATGGTGATGGAACAGATGCAGAGTCAATAGCAGCACAAAGTTTTCAATAAAAATTGCAGTAACTAGTAACAATCAGAAACTCTCATGATAGATGCATCATATTGATTCAGTTTGGATGCTTTTCAGTTTTAGAAGTTTTAGGTGCAACAACACTAGAGAGAAGTGTTGCATGAAAAACATTCCAAAGGTACCAGAACAGGATATAGTTGAATTCATTTCTTGTTGAGAGGGAGTGTTGAAAATGGCACCCATGAGGCTTCTTATTTAATTTTCCCTTAATTAAATTAGAACTAAATTGTAATTCCACGTCACATGACAACTTTTAAGTGTTAAATGAGTCAAGAAGACTTAGTTAGCTCAGTTAATTCGATTTGAGGGTCAAAATAGAGGCATGTAGGGTGTATCCTACTTTTTAGGATCCCTGGTTGAGTTATTTGAGAGTTGTAATTAGTTAAATCAAGCATTTGAGTTAAAATCAGTTTAACTAGTTCTAACTTAGAGATGAGCTAGTGATAGGTCCAGTGATTAAATATGATTCAATTCATAAGTATTGGTCAATCATTTAACTAATAATTCACTCTAAATATTTTTTTCATGTCATTTCTAAGGAAGGCCCAGTTGAGATTGGAGTTAAAGGGAATATAACTATCAATTGTATAATTAAAAAATTATACATGGCATGCATGAGGTCATCAGGAAGAATTGGATGTATTGCACAATCATTAATTGGTAGTTTCCTAATTAATAGGGGCTCAATTAGGCCATTAATGCAGAAGTAAAGCTCATCAGGCAAAGGCAAGCAACTTGTTAAATGTTGGACCAAATTTGCTTAGATCAGTGCCAAGATTAGAGTAGGATTAGAGTGAGATAGTTAGCAGAGTGCAAAGGTTTCTCAGGAAGGGAAATAGCATTGTATTTTTTCAATATCTTGAATTTATGAAATATACATATAGAGGGGCTTTTATCATTTTCTTTCCCCAAATACATCCTTTTTTGTGTGATTGATAATTTATTTATCTTACTTGTTTATGTTCTTGTGCGATAGAAATTGGTTTTCGCAATTTGTAGATTGATTCAGTATTTTGTTTTAGTACATTAAAATATCATTTGAATCTATTTATATATTTATACACTAAAAACCCCAATTCCACTTGCAATAATCATATGAAATAAAGATGTAATACACTTTCTTTTCTCAACTGAGTTCACTCAGCAAGTGCACAACCTATCTCTCTACTCACTGAAGGCCTATGACCCAGAATTAGTCAATTTTTTCCTTGGCTTGAGATCTTATTTCCTTGCGTTGTTCCTTGAGGTATTAGGCCCCTATTATTTTTTTTAACTTTCCCTAATTTATTGCACAATTCCTTTAGGTTGATCATCTAACTGCATGCAACACATATACACTTAGAACTAGTCTACCACTGATGTTACACTACCTTGGAATCTCCATCTCAACTGGGTAACTTGAATTCTTTGCATGCACTGTCTATTTTGGGTTGATTGATTAGTTAATCAGACGATCACTGAGTTTGACTGAAGACCCACTACACAACTTGACCCTCCACTAGTTCTTCCAATAGTTGGAACTAGTTTAACTGAAAATAACCTTAGATAATTGACCTTTATTGCTACAAATCAGAAATCACACATTCTAAAATGAGCTCTAAATCCTCCAACTCAAATTTACTCAATAAAATGGGTGACACAAGCCATGTCACTAAAGTCAACATCATCCATGTTGTCTGTTGATGTGGAAATTCAATTTTTTTCAATTTAATCAAGGAAAAATCAAATTGAGAATTTCTTGTTGAATGTTTCAACACTCCCTCTCAGCAAGAAAGGGACTATCAATCACCCCTATATTGCACCTATGGAAAATTAATTTCCCTCTTGAAAATTCCTTTTTCGAAATGTCTACATCTTGTTCCTCTATCAGAATGTACTACAACAACATGATCTGCCTCTGCACATAATCCTGTAGCTGGTGATAGCAGATATCTATATGCTTGGATCGATCATGAAAATCTTGATTTTCGTAGAGCTTGATGAATCTGATTATCACAGTAGATCACAGTTGGATCCATAATCTGACCAAACAATCCAACAAGTATCTTTCACATCTAGATAGCCTCATATGTTGCTTGACTAGCAGCCATGTATTCTTCTTCTGTTGAGCTGAGTGCCACATATATTTTCTTCATGTTGTGCCAAGAAACTGTTGTGGACCCAACATTTGAAATTCCACCTGATGTAATCTTTTGGTATGATGGAATTCTCGTCCAATCTGCATCTATGAAGCCATGCAACTTCACTCCCTTTATCCATCTGTACCATAGTCAAAACTGGGTAGTGCCTCTGAGGTACCGTAGAACATGCTTAGCTACCCACTAAAATAATTTAATCGATCGAACTATGGCTTGGCTCAACTAATTCTACATAATGCATATTTGGTCATCTGTTCACAATATACATGAGTGAACCCACCAACTGCTAGTAAACAATAGCATTCACTTCCTCACCTAAAGTGGCATCCTCTTTCCTCCAGTTGGTCGCTAGATGAGTCTCCATGGGTTTTCATCTATCCATGTAGAAACTCTGAAGTATCTCGTTGTTATACCTTCCTTGAGAGACAAATAGTTCCCCATCTCCTTGCCACACTTCCAATTTAAGGAAGTAGTGCATGAGACCCATGTCCTTCATTTCAAACTCTCTTGGAAGGACCTCCTTGCAAGATTTGATCACATATTCATCACTAGTTAAAATAAAGTCATAAAAATATAAGACAATAATCAACGATTTACGTTCTACCAAAATATGATAGAGTTTTTCATCCCGTTGATATATGTATCGATCCTACTATGCCAAGCACGGGGTGCTTACTTGAGGTTGTACAACGCTCGCTTGAGTTTGCACACATGAGACTCTCGATCAAAAGTATCGAATCCTTTTGGTTGCTTGATATACACCTCCTCCTCAATAACTCCATTGAGGAATGCTCTTTTCACATTTATCTAGTGGATCTTCCACCCCAACCGTGCATCTAGAGCAAGAATTGATTTGATGGATGATTACCTTGCTAGAAGAGCAAAGGTCTCCTCAGAGTCAATCCCTTCAACTTGATAGTACCAATTGGACAGAAATATGGCCTTGTACATTTCTATGCTTTCGTTTGTTGCATGATTTACCTTGGAGATCCATCTTGAACCCACAATTCATTTATCTGTTGGTCTTGGGACCACTTCCAAAATAATTTTTCTTACATTGGATTCATACTCCTCCACAATTGCATCAACCCATACAGGTTTCTCTACTTCTTCCTCGAAAGAGGATGCCTCAGTCTCTACAAGCTCAATAATTATAGCCATGTAGCGAGTGTATTAATCTGGTGACCTTCTCTACCTATGATTATTTGAAGGAGCATCCACATTCTCCTGGCATCCTACAAAAGTATCTCAACTTCCCCAGTCCTTTTCCTGCCTTCTCTGGATGGTTCTTCTTGAGTGGTTGTCTCCACTCTCTGCTCCTCAATTTGTGGCTGCTCCATAACTTCTTGAGGTTCCTTCTTTGGAGCTAAAAGGTCCTCTTCTGGTGGGATCTAAAGCTCCCTCGTAAGAAAAAACCGCATAACCTTTTCTTCATCAAATTTTACGTCCCTTCGCACAACTATCATTCTCAAGGATGGAAAGTACACACTATAGTTGTGGGGAGTTTTTGTGTAATCCAAAACTGCCCCCAATTATTTTTTCAGATGTAGCTTCTTTATTTCATATTTGGAGATATGGCAGTAGAAAAAGGCTCCAAAAATCCTAAAGTGTGACACATTTGGATTCCTTCCCAAGAAATCCTCCTTTGGTGTAATCTTGCCAAAAATCTGACGAGGAATTTGGTTTTGCAAATAGACTGTTGTGTTGCATGCTTCAGCCCACAAGTGCAAATGCAGGCCTTGGTAATGCAACATCACCCCCGCTACTCCCACAATTCTATTGTTCTTTCTCTTATACACCCCATTTTGTTGTGGGTTGTGGGGTGTTATCAACTCTCGTTGAATGCCTTCTTTTGCAAAATTGTTTTTGAACTCATTCGACACGTACTCACCTCCATTATCGCTCCTAAGAGCCTTCACCTTCTTGTCTATTTCTTTGTCAACCAGTTCCTTGAACTCTACAAACTTGGTGTATCCTTCTTTTTCCGCATGAAGATGATCCAACACTTCCCTGAGAAGTCATCAATAAAAATGAAAAAATATCTATGCCTGGCGGTGGAGGTTGTTGATAAAGGTTCACATACATTAGAGTGGATCCTTTCTAGGGTTGCATGCGCATTGTTGTCCTGTTCATGGAAAGTGGATTTTGTGTACTTCCACAAAGTACATATTTTGCATACATCATGTTGCTCAAGTTATCCTTTGGGTAGCCTTGTGGGTATCTACTGCATGATATTCAAAGCGCCATCATGCAAGCTATTACAGGTCAATTTTGGCATCATCCCCCAAGACCAATATGATTAGGGTCTATCATCCCCTAATTCATTTGCTATATGCCTTAAGAGAATCCATTCCATTGATGGCTTCAATTGTGAGATTTCCAATGTTTTAAGTATAGAGTATATGACCCATTGACTCATCAACACTCCTCTGCATGGGCCTAAGTGCATTGCAGTGCACTTACCTCCATGCAAGGTTGCACTGCAGTTCACTTCTCGACACTTAAGGGTGCGTTGATCTCCTGAGAGTGAAATAATCATTGTTCCAAGAATCTCCACATGTCCAGTGCCTTCTAGAAGAGCTCATAGGTGTCATACTTTGAATACAAGTGTTCATCCATCACCAATGAACTTGGAAAAATGTCTCACCTATTATTAGAAAGCCATTCAATTCCATTTATTGAGAAACTACCTTTAATTTCCCTATAAATTGAGCACTCATCTAAGTGCTAGGGAGGGAGAAATTTGTGTAATATTATGTTGTTGGATTCTCATTCAATGAGAGCTGGAAGTAATACTATGCTGCTGAGATGACGCTTGGTGTGATGAGGATGGAATGAAGTTGGGTAGGTTAATGATGAATCGATCTATTGGTTGTAATATCCTCCTCCTACTTTCTTAATAAAGATATCTATTCATTTTCTCATATGTATGCTTATATTTTTTGAATTGTGTTGTCAATTGTGTATGTATTTTCAGATCTAATCAGTTCGATTTGGTTAAGATAAGTAGATCATTTTATATTTATATATTGTTTGTTGTTCTCTGTCTTTGATTGCAAGTATTGATCAATCGTCTTTAGTTGGATTGAGAGCAATGAAAACAACAGAAGAAGGAGAAAGAGAGTGAAAGGATTACAAATAGGTTTCTTTCCTTTCTGTCTATATATTTTTCTTAGAGAAAAGAATAGTTTTCTTTCTTCTATTGTTCTAAGTGAAGGAACACCACACTCAGGGAATCTAGTTTATCCGTAGATTAGAATTCTGTATTACAAATTGGCAACTCCACTGGGGAATTTATCCATCATTCCTAGTGTTTCTATCTCTATTTATCATCATCAGTGAACTTTACTTCATTTTATCAATCATTTGAATGAATTTTTTTCTTTAGAAGTGTGTTTAAGCTATTTTTTTTCCAAACTTCGTTGTGCCCAACACATTTTTGGTCAGGGTACAGTGCATTACAGTGCACTATCTCCCACTCTGGGGTGCACTGCAATGCAGTTAGTGCCCTTACAGGGTGCATTGCCCCCTCAACCAGCCAAATTCCATCAAAATTTGTATTTGCATTCAGTTTCAACCAATTGTCTGATGTATTTTCAGATGTCTGATTGCTCTTAGAGACCATTAAACATTACTTTTTCTTCCTCCTTTGGATTGTTGTTTGTTCAATGTTTCATTAGCTGTTTTCTTTATCATTGGAAAATTAAATCCAAAGTTGTAAATTTTTCATTAGATCAATTCTTTGTTTCAGAAAGGAAATTTTCGTTCCATTCTTAATTTCCTAAAGGAAAATTTTCATTTCATTCTTCGTTTTCCTATGAGAAAATTGTTGTTTCATTCCTCATTTCTTGAAAGAAAAAAAAATTTTGATTTATTTTTTCATTAGATCAATTCTCTATTTTCAGAAAGGAAATTTTTATTTCAGTCTTCATTTCCTTAAGGAAAATTATTGTTTCATTCTTAATTGTCCTATGATAAAACTGTTGTTTCATTCCTCATTTCTCAAAAGAAAACATTTGTTTGATTGATTTTTTCATTAAGTTTCTTTTTACTCATTCACATTAAAGGAAACTGAAAAGAAAAACATGCATGTGCATTTAGAGATCGTGACTATTGCATAGGAATAGATTAGGGAAAATTTGCATTTAGATGTGCTCATTGATGATTACAAATTATCTGATCGCTCTATCCCTACTAGCTATTTTTTTCAATGTCAAGAATCAATTCGAAATGAATTCTTGTCATTCTAATTGCATTCTATGAATGTTCAATACATCTCACGGTGAACCTAAAAGAAAAACTGATAAACAAGATCAATATAAAATTTATGTTAAACATAGCAGATGTTGCTAAATTGTCCACGATACATTCCTAGTGTGAAATCCCACTCCACATACATAATTATATCGGAGCTTGTCCACGTACCTTCTGGTATATAGGGTGGTGTTCTAGTATGAAAAGTATAATGGGGTGCTCTCACTGTGCGGTTTCGCATTAGACAACGCTAATAGGGACTTGGGCCTCCACGTACCTTCGGGTATATTTGGGAGGACAAATTTAGGTTTCTTACCATCCATAGGTAACCGAGTCGGCCACCTTGCAACTTGTGATAGACCGAACACAACATTCGGGGAGATTGTCTGCCTGTACTTCTTGGTTTTCCAGGAGGTATTTTGCAGTTTACAATTACTTGTTAAACCTTTTTCCTAGTATCACCATTTTATTTGTTTATTTAATTTTGTAATAAATTCAATTATTCATCATGGAGGAAGAGCCAACCCCTTTGACCCCCGCTCATTTTTGGTCGAAGCTTCATTTAAATTAGTTTCTTCCTTGTTTGACCGACTTTGCTTCCGTTGATCCTTTTGACTTTCAAGTTCCCATAGATTTGTTAGAGCATATTCGTTTTCGATGAAACCCAAGTCTCAAAACATTGGTGTATGACTCCTTAAGGATCCTTCCCTAATGGGCACCTTTTCATTATCGTCGCCTGCAACATCGGTAGAAATTGCAAATATAGAGACCTGCATTTTGATATCTTCCACTTCATATGACTTAAGGAAGATTCCCAATTATTCTAAAATTGATAGGTTGGGTGAACTATGAGGAAAGTCCTTTTACTATTTCAACCTCATTAAAAAATGAAACAGGTTATGAGGAAAGTTATTTTACTGTGTCAACCTCGTTAAAAAATGAAACAGGTTATGAGGAAAGTTATTTTATTGTGTCAACCTTGTTAAAAAATGAAACAAGTGTTGAGGATAGTTATTTTACTGTGTCAACCTTGATAAATGAAACATATTCATGAGGAAATTTATTTTACTGTGTCAACCTCGTTAAAAAATGAAACAAGTGTTGAGGATAGTTCTTTTACTATGTCAACCTCAATGAATGAAACAAATTCTTGAGGATAGTTCTTTTACTATGTCAACATCGATAAATAAAACAGATTCTTGAGGATAGTTCTTTTACTGTGTCAACCTCGTTAAAAAATGAAACAGGTCTTGAGGATAGTTCTTTTACTATGTCAACCTCTATAAATGAAACATATTCTTGAGGATAGTTCTTTTACTGTGTCAACCTTAATAAATGAAACAGATTCCTGAGGATAGTTCTTTTGCTATGTCAACCTTTATAAATGAAATAGATTCTTGAGGATAGTTCTTTTACTATGTCAATCTTGATAAATGAAATAGATTCATGAGCATAGTTCCTTTTCTTGTTTCAAGCTCGTTAAATGAAACAAGGTTCCATGATCATAGTTCTTTTCCTGTGTCAAGCTCGTTAAAAAATGAAACAAATCCTCTCCTAATTAAGACAAGTCTTCCATTTGATCTCGTAAATGGAAATTCATTCCATCCAGCTATTAGTAACCAATAGTCTACTTAGGTGAATGAAATGAAGCTTGGGGGGCATGTTCTCTTGCAAGGGGAATTCTACATGTGCTCTTGCAGGGGGCATTCAAACATATTTCAAGCACAATTTTCTTTGTTTCAAGATTGTATAAAAATGAAACTTATCTCGATTCCATTACGATTATTATTTTCAAGACTCGTTAAACTCATGAAAATCCTGAGCTTCTTTTGATATCTTTCATGCTCGTAAAACACATGAAAATGTTGATTTCTTTCCGTCTTTTCCTACTCGTAAATGAAATTGAAAGTTGGCCAAAGCATAAATTTATCCTTTTTTTCGAACTTTGAAAAACATGGAAAATAAATTAAAGGGTAATTTTATCTCTTTTTCGATATTTTATAAATGAGAAAAAAGGAACCCCCTAGAGTATTCTTTTAGCTCTTTTCAGACTCCGATAATGTGAAAATATTGTCGAGCACTTGTCTTTTCGAGCTCATAAAAGTAAATGAAATGACATCTACTCAGTATAATTTTAACCCTTTTCCGGGCTGAGATATATTATTTACAAAAAAGGAAAACCTTATTCGAACATGGATAAGAGGTTTTCTCAGGTATCATTTTACATTTTTTGGACCTGAGCGACAAATTTACGAAAAAGGACCCATGGTGTTTTCTTTTTGTCCATTTTTTAAAACTCTCTAAACATGAAAAAGGGTCAGGTTTTCACTGTCGTTAGACTCGTTAAAACATAAAATAGCGACAGACTTTTCGATCATGGAAATATCGGTTTCATTATTGCTAGACTCATTAATTCATTCAATAACGATGGATTCACCTGAAGGGTTGAATGATATATCAAGCATATGTTACCCTCCTCAAGCTTGTTAAAAAATTAAGAGGTACTGGTCAACAATGAATGGGGAAAATTTGGGAAAAAGAACAAAACACTTTATGGTAGCAGGTCGCTCTTGAACATGACACTTTCACTTCATCACTGTGGCTTTGGGTTGTGTAATATTCTTGACGGTTTATGATATCTATGGTCCATCATACCATCACTTCGGTTTTGGGTTAATTCTGCCAACTCATTTTTCAGTGTCATCGATATGTTCAAGAGAAGTCATCTAGTAATTCCTCGTCTTTTGTAGTACTCGTAAACCTTCATTTTCATGATCGCCATCCCTGAACATTGCTACATCAAGTCACATTTTGTCTCCAAAATTACTCTTGTTTCGTGATAAATTTGCTTCCTGTCGACATCAGCTCATCATCCGGGAAGTTAACTTAGAAACATATTTCTAGTGCCTTAGAGCTTGTTGCATCATTGATAGTTTTCTCACTTCCACACCTTCATCAAAAGATTTTTTTTAGCGTTTGACACCAAATCATATATTCACACCTTGAAAATTGTATTGTAGTACCTTGAGAATCATTAACATCAAAGGTGGTTTCTCTCGCGTCTATTAACAACTTACATCATTGGCTAGTAATCAGACGATGTCTTCTCATTTTCAACTTCGGATCATATATTCACATGGTTAGAATTGTACTGGAATGATCGAGTGAACAGGATAAGAAGACCTCGGATCTAGTTTCATCCATCCAAGCTATGATTTCAAGAATTGTACACATCATCCGTACGATGGCTTTACATACCGATCGTCATCCGAACATGGGCCTATATTTGTACATGACATTTTGAATTATGTACATGTTATGATATTTTATGTGTTGAGCATGGGTATGCCTCCCTCAATAATTCATGTCCAAGATGTAAGATATCACAATGTAATGTATTGAAAATTGATGCAGGTCACAGTCTGCTTCAGATTCCTACTCATCACATCATAAAGCATCTCATCCAAATATTATCATTATTTTAACTTCATGCTTTAGGGGAAAGTTGTTACAGGTCAATTTGGGCATCATCCCCCAAGACCTAGTCAAATTGGGCATCATGCCCCAAGACCAATATGATTAGGGTCTATCATCCCCTAATTTAGTTTCTATATGCCTTAAGAGAAGTCATTCCATTGATGGCTTCAATTGTGAGATTTCCAATGCTTGAATTATAGATTATATTAACCATTGACTCATCAATGTTACTCTGCATGGGCCTAACTGTGTTGCAGTGCACTTACCTCCATGCAATGTTGCACTGCAACGCACTTAGGCCCATGCAGAGGAGTGTTAATGAGTCAATGGGTCATATAATCTATACTTCAAATATTGGAAATCTCACAATTGAAGCCATCAATTGAATGAATTCTCTTAAGGCATATAGAAACTGAATTAGGGGATTATAGACCCTAATCATATTGATCTTGGGGAATGATGCCCAATTTGACCAGGTCTTGGGGGAGGATGCCCAAATTGACATCTAACAGCTACCCCCTAAAGCATGAAGTTAAAATAATGATAATATTTGGATGAGATTCTTTACGATGTGATGAGTAGGAATCTGAAGCAAAAGATGACTTGCATCAATTTGAAATACATTACATCATGATATCTTACATATTAGACATGATTTTCTAAGGGAGGCATACCCATGCTCAGCACATAAACTATTATAACATGTACGTAATTCAGAAAGTCGTCTATAGATATAGACATGCCTACAGATATAGGCCCATGTTCAGATGACAATCTATATGTAGAGCCATCGTACGGATGATGTGTTCAATTCTAGAAATCGCAGCCTGGATGAATGAAACTAGATCCGGGGTCTTCTTATCTCGTTCACTCGATCATTCAAGTAAAATTCTAACCATGGAAATATATGATCTGAAGTCCAACATGGGAAGACATTGTCTAATTACCAACCAATGATGTAAGTTGTTTACAGACACGAGAGAAAACACCTTTGATGTTAATGATTCTCAAGGTACTGCAGTACAATTTACAAGGAATGAATATATGATTTTATGTCGAACGCCAAACAAACTCTTTCGGCGAAGGTCCAGAAGCGAGAAACCTATCGATGATGTAGCAAGCTCCAAGGCACTGGAAAGATGTTTCTAAGTTAACTTCCTGTATGATGAGTTGATGTCGACAAGAAGCAACTTTATTGCGAAACAAGAGTAATGATTTTGGAGACAAAATGCGACTTGATGTAGCAATTTTTAGGGATGGCGATCATGAAAATGAAGGTTTATGAGTATTTCAGAAGACGAGGAATTACTGGATGACTTTTCTTGAACATATTGGTGACAAAAAATGAGTTGGCAGCATTGACCCAAAACTGAAGTGATGGTATGTGTTAGCCCCCCTATGAAATTTTTGACAAACAAATAGGGCGCTAAATTGTTTTTGAGCCTTCAAGGAATGCATTTCTTCTGAAAACACAGTCTCCTTGAAGCCTCCTTGTGCCTTTGCCCTTTGATAGTATCCCCTCTACTGATTTCCCTTATAAAGCCTCTCTGCTATGAAGAAATTCCCGAAGGCCCCCTTTTCCTTCTTATTTCACCCCCAATTAGCCTCCATTTTATCCCCCTTTTCTTCCCCTTCTATTTCCCTTCTTACCTCTCAAATCCCCCAAGTTCCCCTTTAAATTCTACCCTTACCCCTTTGGTGGCCATTATCCTCCCTTATTCCTCTATCGTTACCTTTCCCCAGCCCTCAAATTACATTTAAATGGGCTAGAAACCCACTTTCTGACCTTATTATAGGTCTAAGCCCCTTTCCCGCTAGCCCCGTGAACCACTTCCCCATGTGCCCAGGCGCCAGGACCAAGTGCTTAAGTCCAAAGTACTTATCGCAATCGGAGCTATCAGCAGGCGCGTTTCCTTTGTAAACTCCAAAGTCCCAATGCGATTGGGTTACAGCGTTAAGTCCTCCGCTCTGTTCTGCACTATTGATCTGATCTCCAGATCTAACGGCTGGGCGCTAATCGCAGCCCCCCGCCCAATCGCAATCGCAATGTGTTGTGTGCACCCTCCGATCGGTCCATCGCAAGTGATTGCGATGCGATTGATCGCAAGCCTTCCTCTCTGACCTCCGATTGCGATCCCTGATTACATCCCGACCGTTCATCCTTCCCGCGATCTGACAGCCAGTGCTCAATCGCATTCCCCCTCCCGATCGCAATCGCAAGTCTTGCCTTCCGATTCCCGATCGTGTCACCTCCCGATTTAATCGCAGCCATCCATCTCCCAGCCGATCCAACGGCTCAGCGTTAATCGCAACCGCCCCTCCGATCGCAATCGCAAGTCCCATCTCCCTGTCTCCGATTATGATGCTCCGATTCAATCCCGACCGTCCATTCTCCCCGCAAATCCGACGGTCATCGCAACTCCTGATCACAAGTCCTCTCCCGATCCCCCCAATTGTGCTGCCCCTCCGATTACATCCCCGCCGTTCATTTCTCCCCCAGATCGACGGTCATCGCTCAATCGCATCTCGGACCCCAATCGCAATCGGAACTTGTTAAAGGTGTGTTGCGATTCACTCCCGCTCCAATTTGCGATTGCGATTTCAGTACCCGGTCCCACATTCACGCCTTCGTGCATTGTTTTTTCGTGTTTTACTGTGTAATTCGCCCAAACGATAATCTTCGGGCTTTACACTGTGCGACCATTTCTCCACCATTTTTCACTGTTTCCACCGTTTCCTCCGCTACTCTGCCACCTCTCCTCCCGCCTCCGCAGCATTTTCTCCGCCACCGCTGCCCGGGCTCTCTGATGAGTTTATTTCATTATGCAGAGGTCACAGGAAGGCTAATTCAGCGATCAAGCGAGTCAACAGAGGCGGGTTAGAAGGGATTTGAGCCTGTAATTGAATATTTGAAGCGCTAATCCCGCGATCAAAGAATTGGGGCTTAGTTTGAAGACTAAGAGCGCACCAGCATGCCATAATTGTGCTACCTAACAGCAGGACATTTCCCCCAGAGGTACAACTTCCAACAGTCTTCTCCATGCTTCCTCGAGCCTTGAAGTAGTTAATTGCACTGACAGAACTTCTTTAAGACTGTCTAGACAGCAGTATGGAAGTATGGAGAGACTTGCAGTTTTTCCATCGATGTCATTAATTCCAGAATGGCAGCGCAGAACTCCAAGCACCAGAAAGGACCCCAAAGAAATATCCGAGGTCGATCTCGGCCTGACAGAGACTCCCCAGACAGATTACAGAGTACAAGCAATGCCGCAGAAAGCCATTAAGTGGTATGGGCATGAACACTTCTACCTTACTGTATTAATGAGACTCATTTATTTGTTTATCTACTACTGTTTCTTCCGCTTCTCCTATAATAAATCCTCGAGAACATAATGTAAAGGTTGTTGTTGTTCAACTATTGGGGTCTTGCTGTTAGAGAGATTCATTCTTGACTGTTAGAACAGTCGTGGGAGGGATTAGCAGAGTAGTTGTATGTAATAGGCTTGGAGGAGAAGTCTGGACTGTATTAGCCATTGAGCTTATTGTACATGACTGGTTTTGCATCAATTAATCAAAGCACATCTCACAGGATCTTGGTCTATTACTATTGGTGATGTTCTCCTTACTTCGTTTAATGCATTTCTGTATTGTTTCATTGTTCTTCTGGGCTTGCATCAGAATAATGGTATAGGATTCACCCTTGTTAGGTGCCCTATGTTGTCTTCTCTCCTTGCCTTCAATGTTTTCTGCTAAATGTGTTATCTGAGAATTGATTTCAGTCAATTTAACCAATGTAGTGGATGTTATTGCCTACTCTCTGATGTATGAATTGGTTGAATCAGTGCTTAGATGTTCTTGCTGGGTTTAAGTTGGAAGGTTTGGGAACACTGGGGATGAGTGTTAGCCCTGTCCACTAGGATCCTTGCACGACCAGCCGGCCTTTCTAAGATCCCTTCGTTAATCTTATCTCTGTTTTCCCCTTGGAGTTGCTAAAGCAGACCTGGAGTTAAATGACCTCTGGTCTGATCTATAAGCAGCCCCTTTGTCCCTTTGAGAGCTGCCCTAGAGTATGTCCAAGCAGGTCTGGAGTTAAATGACCTCTGACCTGATCTATAGACAAAAATTTGGTTGTCTTTCCTTCTTCCACTTTCCCTCCTTAATGTTCCATTCCATCATCTGCCTAAAAGATCCTTTAGTGTAGATGACTTGCCCTTTGAAAGCCTTGGCTAGTTGTTGCATGTAATTTCCTTTCATGACTCCATAGCCCAATGGATGGCAATGTCTTGGCCTATCCTCTTTGCTGAAGCCTCCTGCTGCTTTGTTCCTTCTCTCCCATTACTTTCTCAGCCTATGATCTCATGACTCAACCCAGCAACCAACCAACCAAATTATTTTAAACCCCCTTCGTGCTTCATAACTAGCCTAACATTTCAATCTGAGCTTTCAAAGATTTATCATTCTTTGCTCTATTTGGAGAGATCCCTCTCCGGGTCCAAGAGGGCTAGATCCTAGGGCCCCAAAGTGGTTTGATGTTGTCTCATCTTTTGGTATTGCCAAATCTGCCAAAACATGGGAACCCCAACATAATGGCGACTCCACTGGGGAACGAGACCAGTCAGCTTTGATTTGGTAAACCACTGTGGTGGACAGTAAGTTGTAAATCATCCACCTGGCGACTCCACAATTCCTGAATGATTAAAAAGACTCCATAGGTGATCAGCAGGCCACTGATTATCTTGGTTTCACGTGACTCCACTGGGAGACCATGTCGCAGTACAACATCATCCATGCCGAAGACCAAGTGACTTCGCTAATGGAAGACCTTGAACGGTTTGCAGAAATGTTTCCAGTTTTCGTGGCAGGGTGTCATGATGAAATTTCTAGTGACTTGGAAGAATTGAGGGTAGAGGACCTTCTAGGGGCTGTTCTCCTCAGCTCAGAATACGGACCCGTGCTCAGGAAAATCTTCTTGGAGCTGGTAGTTGAAAGGTATGAACCTGAGATTGAATTTTTGAACTCACAAGAGATATCATACGAGTTCAGAGACCCAAGGGCCTTTTTGGAAAGTCTCCCGCCCCCTAAGAATGAAGATATTCCACTGCTCTTCGAAATACAAGAAGAAGAGGATCTGGTTCTCATGAGCCACTTTGAAGACGCAGTGGAAAATGCAATAATCGAAGCTGCACAGGACATAGACGGCCTACCAATCATGGCAGGCCAAAAAGAAGAAAGCGTGCATCAGGTGTTCGTTGATCCTATGGCAGAGTACATGGAGGCCCTGATTTGCTCGAATGCTCTGGCATTGACCCTTAGCATGGGCCATATTCATCAGAAATGGTCACTATTGATGGTGACCACAGTTTTGAAGAACCACACGCAGAGCACCCTGTGGTTATCTCTGATAGGCAGCCAGTGCTCATATCCTTTTTCACTACTGCTTGATTGGCTGCATTGGCATTATTGTATCACCTAAAGTATCAGAGATTTCCAGTTAGAGTAGGGTACGTAGGAAGTCTGAAATAAGCTCAACCTGTGAGCACATAGTTAGTTGCTTTTATTTTCTGCAAAGTCCAGCAAGTCAGACAGTCTAATCCTGGCTTGACTGTTTTTCAATTTCTGTCTTAGAATGTAGAGGAGAAACTTGCTAGACAGTCTAATCCTAGCAGGTAGTAGTGTAGGTAGAGAAACATATGAGGCCAACAGTCTAATCTGGTCTCATGGAGTAATAAGGGTAGAAGTAGAATAGGTTTATTTTTCCTGTTTGTAAAAATTAATGATGTAAAAGGGTTTGCAAGTCCAAATGAACCCAAAAGAAAAATGATAGAACTATAGTGTGGGTAGGTAGTTGCGTGGGAGAATTTTACTGCTGATATGTTGTCTTCATATTGTGGCAGCTGATCAAGGAAAGAAAGGGATGGTTCAAGCAGCAGGCATCTGGCCTACACCAAGAGATCATTTTCTGAATTCTTGACTCCTTCAAGAAGAAGCCATCCCCATGTGGAGCCACTGTTAGCCCCCCTATGAAATTTTTGACAAACAAATAGGGGGCTAAATTGTTTTTGAGCATTCAAGGAATGCATTTCTTCTGAAAACACAATCTCCTTGAAGCCTCCTTGTGCCTTTGCCCTTTGATAGTATCCCCTCTGCTGATTTCCCTTATAAAGCCTCTCTGCTATGAAGAAATGCCCAAAGGCCCCCTTTTCCTTCTTATTTCACCCCCAATTAGCCTCCATTTTATCCCCATTTTCTTCCCCTTCTATTTCCCTTCTTACCTCTCAAATCCCCCCAAGTTGCCCTTTAAATTCTACCCTTACCCCTTTGGTGGCCATTATCCTCCCTTATTCCGCTATCGTTACCTTTCCCCAGCCCTCAAATTACATTTAAATGGGCTAGAAACCCACTTTCCGACCTTATTATAGGTCTAAGCCCCTTTCCCGCTAGCCCCGTGAACCACTTCCCCATGTGCCCAGGCGCCAGGACCAAGCACTTAATTCCAAAGCGCTTATCGCAATCGGAGCTGTCAGTGGGCGCGTTTCCTTTGTAAACTTCAAAGTCCCGATGTGATTGGGTTACAGCGTTAAGTCCTCCGCTCTGTTCTGCACCGTTGATCTGATCTCCAGATCTAACGGCTGGGCGCTAATCGCAACCCCCCGCCCAATCGCAATCGCAATGTGTTGTGTGCACCCTCCGATCGGTCCATCGCAATTGATTGCGATGCGATTGATCGCAAGCCTTCCTCTCCGACCTCCGATTGCGATCCCTGATTACATCCCGACCGTTCATCCTTCCCGCGATCTGACGGCCAGTGCTCAATCGTATTCCCCCTCCTGATCACAATCACAAGTCTTGCCTTCCGATTCCCAATCGTGTCACCTTCTGATTTAATCGCAGCCGTCCATCTCCCAGCCGATCCAACGGATCAGCGTTAATCACACCCGCCCCTCCGATCGCAATCGCAAGTCCCATCTCCCTGTCTCCGATTGCGATGCTCCGATTCAATCCCGATCGTCCATTCTCCCCGCAAATCCGACGGTCATCGCAACTCCCAATTGCAAGTCCTCTCCCGATCCCCCCGATCGTGCTGCCCCTCCGATTACATCCCCGCCGTTCATTTCTCCCCCAGATCGATGGTCATCGCTCAATCGCGTCTCCGACCCCAATCGCAATCGAAACTTGTTAAAGGTGTGTTGCGATTCACTCCCGCTCCGATTTGTGATTGCGATTTCAGTACCCGGTCCCACATTCACGCCTTCGTGCGTTGTTTTTTCATGTTTTCCTGTGTAATTCGCCCAAACGATAATCTTCGGGCTTTACACTGTGCGACCATTTCTCCGCCATTTTTCATTGTTTCCACCGTTTCCTCCGCTACTCCGCCACCTCTCCTCCCGCCTCCGCAACATTTCCTCCGCCACCGCTGCCCAGGCTCTGTGATGAGTTTATTTTATTATGCAGAGGTCACAGGAAGGCTAATTCAGCGATCAAGCGAGTCAACAAAGGTGGGTTAGAAGGGATTTGAGCCTGTAATTGAATATTTGAAGCGCTAATTCCGTGATCAAAGAATTGAGGCTCATTTTGAAGACTAAGAGCACACCAGCAAGCCATAACTGTGCCACCTAACAGTAGAACGCGTTTACTCCAGAAGTACACCTTCCTACAGAGTTCTCCATGCCTCCTCGAGCCCATAAGCAATTAAATACATAGACAGGAGCTTCATTAAAGACTGTCTGAGCCGCAGTAATGGAGGAATGGAGAAGCCGTGCAGATTTTTCATCCAGTTCATTTATTCAGAAGGCTAGCGCAGAGCTCCAAGCACGAGAAAGGACCCCAAAGAAATATCCGAGGTCGATCTCGGCCTGACAGAGACTCCCCAGACAGATTACAGAGTACAAGCAATGCCGCAGAAAGCCATTAAGTGGTATGGGCGTGAACACTTCCGCCTTACTATCTTAATGAGACTCATTTATTTTTTTATCTACTACTGTTTATTCCGCTTCTCCTATAAGAAATCCCCGAGAACATAATGTAAAGGTTGTTGTTGTTCAGCTGTTGGGGTCTTTCTGTTAAAGGGATTCATTCCGACTGTTAGAATAGTCCTGGGAGGGAGTAGCAGAGTAGTTGTATGTAATAGGCTGGGAGGAGAAAGTCTGGACTGTATTAGCCATTGAGCTTATTGTACATGACTGGTTTTGCATCAATTAATCAAAGCACATTTCACAGGATCCCGGTCTATTACTATTGGTGATGTTCTTCTTACTTCGTTTAATGCATTTCCATATTGTTTCATCGTTCTTCTGGGCTTGCATCAGAATAATGGTATAGGATTCACCCTTGTTAGGTGCCCTATGATGTCTTCTCTCCTTGCCTTCAATTTTCTATGCTAAATGTGTTATCTGAGAATTGATTTCAGTCAATTTAACCAGTGTAGTGGATGTTATTGCCTACTCTCTGATGTATGAATTGGTTGAATCAGTTCTTAGATGTTCTTGCTTGGTTTAAGCTGGAAGGTTTGGGAACACTGGGGTTGAGTGTTAGCCCTGTCCACTAGGATCCTTGCGCGACCAGCTGGCCCTTCTAAGATCTCTTCTGTATAACTTATCTCTATTTTTCCCTTGGAGTTGCTAAAGCAGACCTGGAGTTAAATGACCTCTGGTCCGATCTATAAGCAGCCCCTTTGTCCCTTTGAGAGCTGCCCTAGAGTATGTCCAAGCGGGTCTGGAGTTAAATGACCTCTGACCTGATCTATAGACAGAAATTTGGTTGTCTTTCCTTCTTCCACTTTCCCTCCTTAATATTCCATTCCATCATCTGCCTAAAAGATCCTTTAGTGTAGATGACTTGCCCTTTGAAATCCTTGGCTAGTTGTTGCATGTAATTTCCTTTCATGACTCCATAGCCCAATGGATGGCACTGTCTTGGCCTATCCTCTTTGCTGAAGCCTCCTGCTGCTTTGTTTCCTTTCCTCCCATTGCTTTCCCAGTCCGTGATATCCTAACCAACCCAGCAACCAACCAACCAACTCATTTAAAATCCCTCGTGCTTCATAACTAGCCTAATATCTCATTTGAGCTTCAAAGACATATCATTCTTTGCTCTATTTGGAGAGATCCCTCTCCGGGTCCAGGAGGGCTAGATCCTAGGGCCCCAAAGTGGTTTGATGTTGTCTCATCTTTTGGTATTGCCAAATCTGCCAAAACATGGGAACCCCAACAGTATGATGGACAATAGGTATGATAGACCGTCAAGAATATTACCCAACCCAAAGCCACGACGATGAAGTGAAAGTGTCATGTTCAAGAGAGAACTGCAACCATAAAGTGTTATTTTCTTTTTCCCAAATTTTCCCCAGTCATTTTTGCCCAGTACCTCTTTATTTTTTAACAAGCTTGAGGAGGGTAACTTATGATTGATCTATAATTCAACCCTTCGGGTGAATCCATAGCTAGTGAATGATTTAACGAGTCTAGCGATAATGAAACTCGATCTTGCCATGATCGACATGTTCAATGCTATTTTATGTTTTAAAGAGTCTAACGACGGTGAAAACCTGATCCTTTTTAATGTTTAAATAGTTTGAAAAAAGGAAAAAAAATAAAACTCCACTGCAGTGCACTTCTTGACACTTAAGGGTGCGTTGGTCTCCTGGGAGCGAAATCATCATTGTTCCAGGAAAATCCACATTTCCAGTGCCTTCTAGAAGATCTCATAGGTGGCATACTTCGAATACAAGTGTTCATCCATCACCACTGAACTTGGAAACATGTCTCACCTATTATTAGAAAGTCATTCATTTCTATTTATTGAGAAAATACCTTCAATTTCCCTATAAATTGAGAAATTAGCTAAGTTCTAGGGAGGGAGAAATTTGTGTAATATTATGATGTTGGATTCTCAACTGATGAGAGATGGAAGTACTATTATGCTACTGAGATGATGCTTTGTATGATGAGGATGGAATGATGTTGGAGCAGGTTGACGATGAATCAATCTATTGGTTGTAATATTCTCCTCCTACTTTCTTAATAAATATATTTGTTCATTTTATCATATGTATGCTTATATCTTGTGATTTTAATTCTCAATTGTGTATGTATTCTTAGATCTAATCAGTTTGATTTGGTTAAGATAAGTAGATACTTGTATATTTGTATGTTTTTTGTTGTTCTCTATCTTTGATTGCAGGTATCAATCTAGCAACTTTAGTTGGAATGAGACTGACGACAAAAACGAAAGAAGGAGAAAGAGAGAGAAAGGACTACAAGTAGCTTTCTTTCCTTTCTGTCTATCTATTTGTCTTAGAGAAAAGAATAGTTGTCTTTCTTCTATTTTTCTGAGTGAAGGAACACCACACTCAGGGAATCTAGTTTATCCGTAGACTAGAATTTTGTATAACACAAATGGCCAACTCTTTTATGCCAAAGTTCACCAACATCACGAATTTGTACCTTCTTTTCCTTTGTGCTCAATGCAACACAATCCTCCACATCTAGCTTATATAGGTTCTTCGCGCGAACCCCAATCTTCTTCACCTATCCCATGGTTATGTGTCTCAGGAATACATTTCCTTTGTTTAAGATCACATCATACCCACGATATTTCAAAAGTACAATAGAGGCGAGATTTTTCTTCAGGCCCGGAATGAACATGACATACTTGAGCCTGGGGGGGGATCTCGACTCGCTCTGAAAGGTGATTGTACCAACCCCATTCATATTGTACCTTCCATCATCTACCATCTCAATGTGCATCTGCAATTCTTTCTCCTTTAGGTCATTGAAAAAATATATATTCCTCACCATGTGGAACAAGGAACTTGAGTCCAAGTACCACAGGCTCCCCATAATTGTGTTTTCCATGCATGAAATGAGGGTAAAGTCAAGCTTGAACTCTAAATCCAAGGCTTCACCTAATGCTACTCCTGAGGTCCTCTTTCTTGTCTTCATGTGTGGACAATTCATGGCATAGTGGCTAAATTCATGAAAATGGAAGCATTAATTTTTTACAAATATTTATTCTTTTTGCTTTGACTAGACTATGGTTTAGATTGGGATTTCTTCCCTTTTCCCTTCTTTTCCTTTCCAGCGAATACAATTTTTTCTTCATCCTCACCCTTGGATGAATTTCTATCTCTCGTGTCCTACCTTATTTCCTCCTATACCAAATTAGACAATAAGCGCTCCCACTTTGGTAGATTCTCCCTCCCATTAACTGAATATTGCTAGTTGTGGTAGCTCTTGGGAAGGCCTAAAAGGTCTAGGCTCACCGAGTATTCTTCAGGGACATTAACACTGACCCCACCAATTTCATCATGACATGATGTGTAGTTTCTAAGATACTACAGAATTGTGTCATTCTTCTACATCTTGATACTTTGAAGTTTATCCTTGAGCACCAGCTTCCTCTACTCACTATTATTCTACAAAAATTATGTCAATGATTTCCACATAACGAATGGAGTTTCCTTCCCATGGAGGTTTGAGACAATATGATCATGCACTCCCTCCAATATGATTCTCCTCATTTTGGCTACATATTTCTTCCATTAAGCAAGGTTTTGGGCATCATATGCTTATGTTTTTGCAACATCTGACTTGATGTATTCTAGAAATCCATTATCATCCAATACCACCTCCATGTGATCCTTCCATGCAAAAAATTATAGTTTCCTTCTAAGGCATACTCTAGCCTTAGTCCATTTAAAGGAATCTTCTCAGTACTAAAGAAAACTTGCGACACTGATCTCCAAATTCGAACCTTTGAGAAACAAATTTGAATTTCTACTCTACTATGAATCCAACTCTGATACCCTGTATAAATTATGTTATATATTTGCAGCTTCTCGTGAAGTCTTAATGAAAATCACCAGACACAAACCTACTCTACTATTCTGTGGAAATTATTTCACAATTTAGAACAAAAACTTCAGATATGCACGAAGAAATAATAGACATGCAACAAGTATTTTTATCTAGGGAAAATAATCTGCTAAAAACCCCAATGCCTCTTGTATTAATTAGTTGAAATAGAGATGTAATACAATTTCTTTTCTCAAATGATCTCACCCTGCAAGTGTGCAACCTATCTATCTGCTCACTAAAGGCCTCTGACCCAAACTTAGTCAATTTCTGCCCTGTCTTGATCTCCTATTCACTTGTGCCATTCCTTGAGGAATTAGACCCCTATTATTTTTGGAAATTCCTCTAATTGACTTTACAATTCCTTTAGGATGATAATTTGACTGGGTGCAACACCTGTACACTCAAAACTAGTCTACCACTGATGTTACACTACTGTTATCACTCAGAAAAAGTGAAACATCATTTGACATAGTCTTAGAGGTTCATTTGTCAAAGGTATGGTCATAGAGTTCATTTTTCATTAGTTGGTAAAGGAAAAATTTTAATTTTTTCATATTAGCTTATCCTAAGGTCCAAACCCACTCCCATTCAAGTCTTTTCATGTCACCTCAGTCATTATGTCCTGATATATTCCATTTCCCAAGCTTATAAATCCAAAAAGGTCAATTTAGCCAAGATTTCTTGTTTTCGTAGCGAATTACACAGTAAAAAGGCAATTTTCGCTACGAAACTGCTAATACTTTCATAGCGAAACTGCCTAGAAATTAACTAACTACGCTACAAAAAGGGGTTTTTCTGTCTGTCTTTTCAAATTTGGTGCTAGGTGTCATTCAATCATTAGAAGTGTTAGGGTGGATGTCATTCGAGTCCGTTAGGGTTAAATCAAGGTACAATGGTCATGGTTGAGGTCATTATTACTATTTTTAGCATGTATGAGTCATGATTAAGCCATGAGCTGTCATCTAAACTTTTAAATCTTTCCCAATTGAGTATTGTGTCATTCTCCACTCCATAATTGCATGCTACTAAGTTTAGGAGAGTTGTTTAACGAAGCCAAGCTAGTTGTTGTTCAAGAAATTGCAGGTGTCATTGATCAAGCAAGGTAGAGAAGGTATAAAAGCACCATGGTTGCAAAGAGGAAGACCAAAAAAGGAGGCCATTGTCTTAGATATGAGCCGTCAGACATGAATTTTATGAATGAAGACCCAACTACCATTAAAAATTCCAGAAGAACAGGGTGTTTTCAGTTTTGCCAAAGATTGCAAGGATGTCATGTGCAGGTTTCTAAGGAGTTTTCCATCAGTTTCAATGGGACATCTTCAAAGGTGGGAATGTTGAACCTCACAATAATACCAGAAACCATTGCAGCAGCAACAGGAATTCCTAGAGGAGGAGAAAAATGGTTCAAAGGTTTCAAGTTCACTATGCAGGAATGTAAGGAATTTATCAAGCCATAGCATAGTGAGATTGATCTCACAAATGCAATCCCAAGGAGCTACATGAAAGAAAACTTCTCAATGTTGTCGCTAATCATTCAGAAATACTTCACTTGTGAAGGGAGGTACCACATGGTTTACTCATACCATTTCAGGCTTCTTGTTACACCATTTTTTGGTCACCTAACCTATTATCATTAGATGGACCCAAGTACACCATGTAAGACCAATTTTACCCTAAGTAAAATTTCTTTCACTATGTAAAATAACTTAATAAAACACATGTATTAGGTTGTTTATGGTCTAAACAGGAAACCCCAAGGGGAAATATTAAACAAATCTATATTTGTTTGGTTTTCCTCATGGAATAATTAATTAAACAATAATTTAATTATTATTCTGGGTCATATTTAACCCAAAACAAGGAAATTAATTAGATAAATCCTTATTTATCTTATTATTTTCTAGGAATAATTATTTAAACCTTATTTAAATAAAATTTCTTGTTAAATTTGACTAAATCATTTATAAATAATTGAATAAATCATTATTTATTCAATTATCATTCAACCACTTCCTTAAAATGATAAATAAATCATTTATTTATTTATTATTTACAAATAAAGGGATTTGACCCAAGTCAAATACTTTTCCCCTCCAACAAATATAATAAAATATTCCTTAAAAGGTGGATCTAGATTTGGTTAATATTATTTTAATCATGCACCAAGATCTAGAATGACCTAATATTTTGTTATAAATAGAAGGGTTTTTCCTACCATTCTTCACCTTTTGTTGCCTCTTAGATCACTCTAGATCTACACTCTTGGTCTGACTTTGAGCCATTATCATTGTCATATTTTCCATTATTTTCTTTGTGAGCTCCCTTTGATTTCCATGTTTGTCTGGGTTTTCTACACCAACAAGAGAGAGAAATTCTAGATCTGAAGTGTTGAGGACTTCCAAGAACCCATCCCATTGAGGAGAATTGGAAACACCTTTCTTGTTTTCCTCCCAGGTTCCCTTAATATAAAATTCTTTAAAACATATTATTCTTGTCTTGTCTATTGGATGCATGGAGAAAAACCTTAATTTTACTGCTTAATGTCTTTTTATGCATAGATCTGGATTTTTGCAGCATTTTCCTTGAACAACTAACAGCAGATCTGAAGATATTAGCAGCCATCTTTGTTGTTAGGGCTATAAGTTATGTGTAGCTAAAGTGGTCTTTTTTCGTACACTTCGAATAAAGATTCATACTAACATCTGGCGACTCCACATAGGTTTTCAATTATGGCTGCTGTCGTTTTTCATATTCCTGCATATCCCGCTGCTTCAAACCCTAGGGTTTCTCTTCAACATTTTTTTTTCCTATTTTTATGTTGTTTTTCACCTATAAAACCCTCAAACATTAAAATTTCTAACTTTTGTGTGTTTATGGCCCTATTGCGCAGGTAACAGACATCAGCCACAACTAAGATGACAAATTTTTCTGAAATCTGCCGCCGAGAGACCCAGAAGTGCATGTCGCACTTTCTAGCCCAAAAACTGCAACCTGGACTGCAGGATGCACTTTTCAGCCTCAAAACTGCGACCTGGACAGAAAATAGGTCAGAACCTGTGCCCTGAATTTTTTTCTGCAGATTTTCTGAAAGTTTTCTGGGTTTGTCTGAAGCTTCTATCAGGGTTTTCCAGCCTCCGTCTCTGCCCATTTAGACCTGTTTCTGTTCTTTTTTACTCAACTAAGTGGGAATCTAGCCCCCTAGGGCTTCAGTACCCTCCACTTTTTGTGGAAGATTTTTAGCTGTTGTAGGTCTCTAAATTTTCAGAGTTTCAGCCATTTCTTTTACAGATCTGATACCTCACCTTTAGATCCCTTTTAGATCAGCTATTTTTCCATCCAAATCACCTCATTTAGTTTTGTTTGGGTTTGCCTTTAGGGTCACCTCCCTTTCCCTACTGACTTTAGCTTCTTGCCTCCTCTTTCACAGCAACCTTGCCTCTGTCTCTTTGTTGTTTTCTGCACCTATTTTCAGTAGATTTATCCTTTAGATCCCTATCCCTCCCAACCTCAGATCTATTGGTTTATTTTTAGTGTGTTTTGACTAGATTTTTTTCCCTCTGTTAGACTAGTTTTTGAGAGACCCGCCTCCTTGGGTTAGATTGATGCATTGTTAGTTGTTAATTTTCTGTTATTTAAGCATTATATGCTATTCTCTGCAAGTTTATTTTCAATTACGCAACACACTTTTTCTTTTTCTCTCAAAACGTCTGGGTTTAAAATTAAAATTAATGCACGCCACACACTCACCCTAAGCGAAGAAGAGCCTGGTTAACACTTCCAGGAAAATACTTTAAAAATTTGTAAAATCCATTGACACTGCACCTATCTGCCCTTGTTTCGACATTGTAATCACTTGATTCTGCACCTCCCTGCCCTTGTTGGTCATTCTTCTTCCCTCTGTGTCGTGTTTGTGTTGTCATCATTGCACCCCCAAGGTGTATATCTTGGAGACTTATTGGCCTTCATCCTCAGTTTCTGGTCGGTCGACCTACTGCTTCCCACTATCATCGAGTTAGTCTTCCTCCGATTCTGCACTCCAACTCCTCTTCTGATTCATTGGGTTCTCCTTCTACTTCTGGTTCTCCCCCTGTCACCTTCACTATGTCTGCTCCAGGGCCTAACGCTAGCGGTAATCCCAGCCCTACTGCCAGGAATGTTACTAGCAAAACCACCACAGGAACTACCTTGGTTGTCCCCTTTCTCCCTTACATGGCAGGCCTCAATCTCCCCAATTTCAATCAGTTGATCAATGACCCTATCCGCCACGATGTTGGTTGGCCTGCTATGCCAACCAAGCTCCCCTCCGACATTCCCAAGTTTGAAGGCCTTGTTGGAGAAGATCCAACCAACCATGTCCGATCTTTCCACATGTGGTGTTCATCCAATTCCATTACCGATGATTCCATCCATCTTCGGTTGTTCCAACGCATGCTTACATGCGAAGCTTCTAAGTGGTATGTTGACTATACCTCCTCTTCCCCTACCACCTTTGCGACCATTTCCCGAGCCTTATTATCTTATTTCCAGCTCCCTCTGTGTTACGACACTGGTACCGAACTCTTGACGTCTTTCCGTCAATTGTCTGTGACCTGCCTTTCTAATCATGTCCAGGAATGGCGGAGAAGAAAGATCTTATGTCGAGCTCCTACCTTTGAAGATCGCATCTACATGGAATGGTTCCTTAGATCTCTCTTACCTGCCATCGGTAAAGATGTCACGTCCCAGTTCCCTCAAACCGAGGAAGTCGCCCTCCAAATAGCCTTGAAATATGACCTCATCTATGCTCAGTCTGGTTATGTTTATACCGTCCTTCCTGACCTCCCTAGACCCGGTGGTGCTAACGCTCCGGGGGCATATCATTCTGCCGACAGTATCATTGGAGCTCTTTCTCATCCGTACGCTCAACCTCCTATGGGCTATGGTCTCCCTCCAGGAGGGGCCAGCAACTCCAGCATTTTTCCCCCTCTAGGTAGCATGTATCCAGGATACAGCATGCCTCCTCCTTTTTCCCAACCTCCTGCTTACCTCAATTTTGCCCAACTTCACCATTATCCTTATCCGCAGCCTGGTGCTCCAGCTCCTCCAGCATTTTCACCTCTGCCTCCCTTGCCTTCTCAACCCCAGCAACAACAACTACCACCCCCTCCGGGGCAAGTATTTGCACAGCAGGATGCGACTAATCATCCCTCCTCTCAAAGGAAGAGGAAAGGCAATCAAAACCAATCTGCCCCAGGTACTCGTGGACCTAATCCTCAAGGTATTGACTCTCATACTGCTAACCAGCAACAGGGCACTCAGCCCAAGCCAGACAGGACTATTCGTACAAATAAGCCTTGTTCGTTTTGCGGTGTTTACGGTCATTACACTCACAATTGTCCCCTTTTACCACAGATGCGGTAGATGTGGGAGTCTCAAGCCACATTGTGAGGGCAACATGCCTCCCCTACTGCTCCCCCCAATGTGGCCTCTACTCAACCGGCTATGTTTACCAATCCTTTCCCCCAGCAAGGATTCGTGGCTACTCAACCACCTGATGCATAAGGGGCCACTCAACCTTCCCCTTCTGGTTCCTCTGATTACCAGATCCTCATGATGAACTCTGATCAACTTCTAACCATCAACCTTAACCTTCAAACTCGGTCTCATTAGTACCCCAAGCCTCTCGCTCCGTCTGTCCCCGAGTCACCTTATTTAGGTCCTACAGAGCCTATTTCGACATCCAATGGTCCCTTGCATATCCCTCAGCCCAAATTTGAGGTTCATACCAAGATTCCTAAGGGACCATTAGGCCGAAATTCTGCTTCTGGTTGAGTTGCTCATTTGTATAGCATAGTAGATGATTTGGCATAGTCTCCTGCTTCCATTTCAACACTGGAACTCCTTTAGCTGTGCCCTTCTCAAAATAAGGCTCTATTATCCGCCATGGGTGTTGTAGATCCTGCTGATGACAAATTGATTATTTTCGACGCCCATCAATCAAAACATCCCCCTCTTCCTACTTCTGTAGCCTTCCAAATCCGAGTCAAAATCCGTAACGCTCATGTTTCTCGATGTATCATTGACGAGGGGGCATCCACCTGTGTGATGTCTGCTTCGGTTTGGAAACAACTCGAATCTCTTGAATTGGCCCCTTCCATAATCACCCTTCGAGTTTGGGATGGCCACGCCTTCCAACCCGTTGGCCTCTTCTGTAATTTTCCTATCACTCTTGCAGGAAAGACTATTTGCGTTGACATTAAAGTCATCGACGCCCCTCTAGATTACAACATTCTCTTGGGGCGGAGCTACACCTATGCCATGTCTGCTGTTCCATCTATGGTATACTGCAAGATGTCTTTCCCTCATAATGGAAAGATAGTCATCATTTACCAGTTAACGTATCATGAGCCAAAATATCAGACCTCCCCTGAGTCAACCATCTCTTCTATAACCAATAAGCAAATCGTCAATTCTTTGACTAGTGTCTCTCCCGGCGTCTAAAAAGACTCCTCTTTTCTTGGAACCTTCCCTGGTCTCCCTCCTCCCCCTGTCTCTGATCCCAGCTTCTCGAATGTTTGCATGATGCAATTGTCTCGGGCTACCCTTAAGCGGCCCACATTGGCTAGTCAACAATCTCAACCTCGCCTGCCGCAACCTTCTCCTAGCACTTCGTCTCAGACAGCCGGACCTACCCCTTCTGGCCCTTCTTCTACAGCTGGTACCCATGATCCCCTTTATCCTCCTGGGTCGGTTCCACTTGGCCTCAACCATCTTGGCGCCGTCCCTCCTGGTCATTACCCCACTGGTCAGATACCTTTCCTTGCTCCCCCTCCCGGAGTCTATTCGGTTTCTATCATGGCCACCCTTTCTCTCCCCAACCTGACCCTAGGTATACCCATCTGGTACCTTGACCCACCAACTGCTACCCCAACTGGTCACCCCAAACCCTACCTTGCTTTGACACCGGTCCAACCGGTTCCCCTAGCCTCTTCCATTGCTATAGTGCCACCAGCACCTCAACAGGAACCCTCCCCTGTTGTGCCAGCTCCGGGAAAGAAAGGAAAAGCTCGAAAGGGGGCATCCAAAGACAAGGCCACCCCGACTGACCCTGCCCCTCCTCTACCCGCAAAGCCTTGCACCTTGTTTGATGTCATCGGTCATGCCACCCATACTTGTCCCGAGTTGCCCCGTATTAACCCATGGTTAAAGTCACGTTCCCTGAGTCTACAGTCCCTGAACCCTCTGTTTCTTCCTCATCCACAGCCTAGAACCCAAATACTATCCGCACCAACAAACCTTGTGCTTTGTGTGGTGTCCATGGCCATTATTCCCACAATTTTCCCCACCTGACGCAATACCACGCCTCTTTAGAGGTAGTTCAGGAGTATGAGGTTGAACAAAATCAATCTGCCTCTCCCATACTTGCGCAGTATGCATTAGGTCAGCTTGAGGATCTACCCGCTCCCATTGGCATTCCACCTCCTAATGTCGAGATGAAAGATCCTGCTACCACCATCCTCTACCTATCATCATCTGTGAGACCCTCGGGGAACATTCCCTTTGAATCCTCCCCTCTTGTTTCACTCAATCCCCCTTCAATGACCACCCTAGGCTCAACACCATTTAACCATCTATTTACTTTTTCTTCTGTCATCCCCTGTGATGATCCGTATGTGAGCCTTTCTTCCCATGCTGATGATTTAGGTAGCTTCATCCGTGTCTATGTTGACCTCCGTAGCATGAGCACAAGCTATACCTCTCGTAGCCCTCAGACACCACCCTCTCGTAGGTAATTGAGTCATAGCCATCCTAGCCAGACCACTCCCTCCCGTACTTGTCATTTGATGTCTACTTTTCACTCACAATGCTACCATTGTTATTCCCCCTCTCATTTATTGTCTTGTGACACTATTCCGTAGGACCTCCCGTCCACACCCTATATCAGTTACGCTGATGGTGCAAGTTTTTATTCATAGAATCTAGCCTCAGTAGGTTGGGCCATCTTTACCCCCTTGCATACACTTGTTCTCTCGAATGGGGTCTGCATTGGTACTGCCACCAATAATCAGGCGGAATATGATGTACTGCGCGGTCTCTTAGCCGATGCCCTCTCTCATCGCATCCTCCATCTGCATGTTCGTTTAGATTCCCTGCTACTTGTAATGCAACTAAATGGTGTCTATCGTGTGCATAATCCTATCCTTTTTAGACGATATTTACGAGTGAAAATTTTGCTACGTGAATTTGAAATCATTACTTTCAGTCATGTACCTCGAGAACAAAATCACAACGTAGATAGCATTGCAAACTATGTTCTAGATTGGCATTTATCACACACACTTCATACAAGACAATAACATTAAAAATCATCAAAATGATGCATATCCATAATATGTGTCGCATAACATGTTTTTAGAGTCCATCTACTCTTATACATATGACATGCCCATATCATGTTACAAAAAACTCAAAACTGGGGACACCACTTGCCCCTACAAACACACTGGGGGCACCACTTGCCCCTACATACACACTAGGGGGCACCACCTGCCCCACACCTAATCACTATTTGGAGGATCCCGAGCCAATGGCTCTACTCCCACAGCTCATAGATCACGCATCCCCTGACCGGCCATCACCATGTGCCGCATGACACCTCACCATTCTGAGGGTAGACCAATACATGGCTCTATGTACTAGTCGTCTAAGTCTTGCCAACCACGCTCTGAAACACCAGTCAGAAGCCTCTCACATCTACAACGGATGTACTCCAGGAGGGTGTCCATCTCCTCATTCTGTGCCGTTGTCGATCCACTAGGGCCTATAGCTCCTGATACTGCATGTCGTCCCATATATCTGGTCGGTTTTACCAAAGCTATATCTGCATACCAAAAGTACATGAATTAGTACCATATATACTATTCAGAAACTTTAACATGCACATAAAATATTAGTCACTTGTCACTTACCATCGGGCCCCCATACTCGACTAGGTCGAAGTGGCAAGTCCGGATCCCCACAATAACTCATCCCACTATAAGGATAGTCATCTATGTACAACGACATCTGATCCCAATGGGCAAAGAACTCAGGTTGAAACACCCATCCGACTGCCCCTCCTCCTCCTCTGCATAGTAGTCACCCCCACTAGCGCATCTTGAGCTCTCTAGGGCCCCCATCTGGAAGCTGTATACGAGGTCGCAAGGTCGGGATCTTCTCAAAAAATAACGAGCACAATACAGTCCAATACGCACAATCATGGTTTACTTGCTACTTGCAAAGCAACAGCTGTCGTTTCAATGACACCAACATCATCTGGGCCCACCCATAGTAGGTCCCACTCAACACCTTCTCCACAATCATCATCTGCCCTCTAGTGATGTGATGGAGCTCCTAGTTGCGCAGGATCCGTAGCATTGCTGCGGCCATAGCACGAGTCTCTAGTCTCTCTAAGTCCCCGATTGATATCCGAGTCCCTTTGACTTGGAAGCCTGGTCGAAAATTTCTCTCTACAAACTCCATGATGTTACGCCCCCGCGGTAACACTGGCTGCGTATTTCCCACCATCCCGAGTGGTGGGAGACCAGTCAGAAAATATAGATCCTGGATTTTCAACTCGATCCTGTGCCCCTGCACTATAAATACCTCATGATATGGATCCCAATAACTAACAATCCGGGCCAACAAGGTCTCCCCAGCTCTCATCAGAGGGTTCTCCACAAACTTCAGAACCCCAAACCTGGCCAATGCATGACAGACACCCTGATCCCCTTGGATCTTCGCCCGCAATGTACCCAGGTCCCTCTCTCTCTAGTTGATCCATATATCTGCCATATCTACACAAAAACATCATCTTTGTCAGTATACTGATAGGAAAAATTTTATCCAACCACCAAAACCCAAATCTCAGCTCCAAAACAGCATTGAAATCACCTCCATCTGACAAGTCACACTTTTTGGCCAAATCCTGGGACAAGTCGCACTTTTCAGGTCAAAACCTGCTTCCCAGGTCACAGTTTTTGGCCCAAATAGTGCGACCCGACCGTGAAGATGAAGGAGGGGTTGTTCCTGAAATTTAGGACCCTAATCTGAACTTTCAATCCATCAAAAAGAAAGAGTAGGATTAGGCCTCTTACCTGCCACTGAAGGATCTCGATTCCAAGGGTCGTTTTGTCCGCCATGATCATCATAAGATTTAGGGCCTTCTCTCCTCTCTACATTCACCACAGCTACACAAACAAATGAGTGAATTTGGAGGGAAAATGCCTTATTAGAAGAGAAACCCTCTTTTTTTCTTTCGCCTGCTGCGGCCAAACCGTAGCTCCGTTTGACAAATCGTCTGCACCGTTGGAAATCTCTCACCGAGCCCTCAAATGGGTATCTATTAGTTTTTTGTGATTTGATACTTCACCAGGACACATTTTGTCCAAGAAGGGTCTCTTCACCTCTCCTCCAAATCGGATTTCCTCACTTACACCACTTGTACTTGGGGCACCACTTTGCCTCCATACTTGCCTTTGTTCGTGTTAAATTTTGTCATGAGATACCCTCTTGTACTCATGTTTTCATGGTCCCCCATTAGACCTTTACTGTGTGGCAGCACCATCAAGTCGCCCTTGTTTAGAGCATCCGAGTTGAGTCATCATCGCATTCATGGAGTCTATCTCGAGTCCCTTTGTATCCCGCTATAGTCCTCCATCCTTCATTTCTTGGTCCCTCTCTCGTGTCACACATGATGGCCTTCAGTCCCACTGTCCCCTATCCCTCATGATATTGTGTCAGTCGCTGCCAGGTCATCCATGCCCTTTATGCTTTAACAAGGGAAGTCATCCATTCGCTACTCAGTACCCCCCATTTCATCATCATCATTGGTGTCAGTCTGTCAGTCGCTCTACTATTTTCTCTCGTGCCTTAGTTGAGGATCCCTTATTGCCTCACCTATGGTGGACCTCCTTCTATTGACATCAGCTCATTCATTCCAGAAGAGAGGTCTAGAGGGTGATGTACCTTGGTTCCAGCTTCCACTCTTGTTCGGTGCCCCGGATCAGGCAAAGGGACTCCTTATTTCCCTTTGAATTGATTGTTTCTCAACTCCAGCTCCTTTTAGCATTATCAAGATCTGTATACTTGATGGTCCAGTGATGCAGCAGCTATTATCAATGATTCTCGGGTGTGTGTGAGATGTCTCAGCCCTCATGAGGGGGTGGCCCTACAGGTAGCCCCCCACATGCCCGGATGACCTCTTCATCACAGCCTTCGATGCAACTCCATATATTTTATGATGTCGGCCTTCGCCGCTTGCAGCACCTCTTTGATTTGCATGTATCAGTCAGATTTTGCGAGCCCTTCCCCGTTTATAGGGGAATTTGGGTTGTATTTGTCTCTCATGTACTCAGATATTATTGTATAAGTCCTAGCTATTATCCCAGGCACAACATGTATGTGGGATTCATCCTTATATATTTTACCTAGCTCATGTTTATGCCAGCCTGTACTTTATGGTTCGGTCCCTTGTTTACTGCATGCACTATTCTTTTGTACTTTGTCTCGGCGGGCATAGGTATGCCTCCCCTGCCACCTTTAGCACAGGTACCCACTCATAAAAAGAGACTTGTTTCACCTGTAAATCTCATCTCCTCGGGGTCTAGTTCTTCAACACATCAGTCTACCTTACATTCCTCTCTCTAACTTCCCTTTTGATGTCTGGTGATTGAGTTCTTACAACGTACTTGGGTCATACGATTTGCTCCTAACACTCGCATGCAAGGGGACAACCTGTTACACCATTTTTTGGTCATTTAACCTATTATCATTAGATGGACCCATGTACACCATGTAAGACCAATTTCACCCTAAGTAAAATTGCTTTCATTATGTAAAATAACTTAATAAAACATTTAGCAGTATGTTATGGTCATTAGAAACCTGAAACATTAACAATCTATATTGTTCGTTTTCCCTCATGAATAATTAATTAAACATTTAATTATTCAGTCATTATTAACTAAACAAGAAATTAATTAGATAGTCTTATTTATCTTATTATTTTCTAGGAACTATTATTTAAACCTTATTTGAAATAATATTCCTTGTTAAATTGACTAAATCATTTATAAATAATTGAATAAATCATTATTTATTCAATTATCATTCAACCACTTCCTTAAAATGATAAATAAATCATTTATTTATTTATTATTTACAAATAAAGGGATTTGACCCAAGTCAAATACTTTTCCTCTCCAACAAATATAATAAAATATTCCTTAAAAGGTGGATTTAGATTTGGTTAATATTATTTTAATCATGCACCAAGTTCTAGAATGACCTAATATTTTTTTATAAATAGAAGGGTTTTTCCTACCATTCTTCACCTTTTGTTGCCTCTTAGATCACTGTGGATCTACACTCTTGGTCTGACATTGAGCCATTATCATTGTCATATTTTCCATTTTTTTCTTTGTGAGCTCCCTTTGAGTTCTATGTTTGTCTGGGTTTTCTACACCAACAAGAGAGAGAAATTCTAGATCTGAAGTGTTGAGGACTTCCAAGAACCCATCCGATTGAGGAGAATTGGAAACACCTTTTTTGTTTTCCTCCCAGCTGCCCTTAATATAAAATTCTTTAAAACATATTATTCTTGTCTTGTCTATTGGATGCATGGAGCAGAACCTTATTTTTACTGCTTAATGTCTTTTTATGCATAGATCTGGATTTTTGCAACATTTTTCTTGATCAACTAACTGCAGATCTGAAGATATTGGTATCCATATTTGCTGTTAGGGCTATAAGTTATGCGTAGCTAAAGTGGAATTTTTCATACACTTTGAATAAAGATTCATACTAACACTTCTGATACATTTTGTTGGTAATAGGTCTCTTGATTTACCTTTTTACTTATACAGAAGATTAGCTAAAATGTCAGAGAAATTTCAAGCCAAATCTGAAGGAAATGAAACCTCACTTTTTCATCATGGTTTAATCAAGTTGCTGGTATTAGAAGAGTTAAAAAGATTAGGAAGAGACTGGTCATATTTTTTGTTTGTCAGTGGTTTTGAAGTGGATGCCATCACTCCTAAAAGAACTCCTAAACCTAGAGATATACCATCACCTTTAGTGGCAGAGAAATTTGAGCTGACAGAGCAAATTGAGCTAGTGATCAAGGAGACAGAACCATCGCAGAAAGTTGACACACCCAAAGTTACACCTGCAAAACAAAAGCTAGCAGTGAGTAAACATGGCAGCAAGATAGTTACAAGAAGCCAAACAGTGGCTAAGGGTAACTTAGAATACATTCTGCATGTTATTGACATTGAGGAAACTCCCATAGTCTAAGCTAAAGATATAGATGAGGGAGGAAGGAAGCTCAAGAAAGCCAAAAAAGCTAAGAAGTTAGAGTTTGAAGGTGAGGATGCAGGATTCATGTTTCAAGCTAGGAAAATAATGACAAGACATGCTAGAAAGCTCTTGGAAAGCAGTAAAGAAGCTCAAAAGGTCACTGAAACTGTCTAGCCACCACCGAGCATCATTGACCTTTCCTCACCTGCAAAAGAAGAATCAGTCATTAAACAAAGGAAAGGAAACGAGAAAATTATTGAAAAAATAGAGATTGAGGTCCTTAAGGAGCAGTTGAAGCTGGAAAATGATGAAATATCAGTCTTGAAGAAAGAGTCAAGGAAGCACAAGGTTTAGAAGGTACAGTTTGAGAAAATGAAATAAATTTGGGAAGAGCAGGTTAATAGTGTGTCAAAGACCTTACATAACACACATCAATTGATCAAATGGACTCAGCCATTCAGAGGAGAGGTGAAACATATCAGAAAAATGAACCTGCACTTGAAATATAAGAATAGGACATTGAAGGACCAAGTCAAAGACCTTCAACATCAGCTTGAGTTGATCCATGAGGAGCTGGGGAAGAAGGGCTTAAAGATGATTATGGTTGAGGAGCCCATAGCTCAGTTGATCATTAATGAAGAGGAAACACCACAAGGGTCTTATGTTGAGTGTGAATGTGTTTTAGAAGTTTCATGGCATGCTGAAGATCAAGTTTTAATAGTTGGAGGTCACGTTTTTTAGAAAATCTTGAAATCTGGAAATTATGCAGTTTTTCACAGTTTCGTAGCATTTCCTGGACTTAAAGCCAGGAAAATGCTACGAAAATTTCTGTAGCAGCCTATTTTGCTTCCAAAATCACTTTTTGTAGTCTTTAAGGAGGGATAATGATGGTGATGAGGTGTCATGTCTTGTTTAACACCATGAAACAACAAAGGAGTAAAATTTTTGGGTGCAACAGCTTCTTTTTCAATGCTACGAAACTGTCCTCTTTTCGTATCGAGCTACTTTTGAAGGTTTTGAAGCATCCCAGTGGTAGTTTTGGATAGGTGGACACATCCAACAGGTCAAGGGATCTTACCATCATATATTTATGACTTGGAAAAAGTGTTGTGGAGACAGCTCATTAGCTAAAGCTTTTGTGGAAGATAAAGGTCTTGAATTCTTGAAAAATAGGGTTTTGTTCCACATATCTAGGGGGGTTTCAATATGTCAAGTAGTGATGAACTATGTCATAACCTATTCGAACATGTGATGCTTAGTTTTAACTGATATGTAACTGTTTTAAATATAAGGTAGACTAATGTAATAAATAGGAGTTTAAGTCCTATTAGGAAAGGTCTTCTTTAGGGTGTAGCTGTCATTTTATTGTTAAGAGACATGTTTTTTCTGTTATATGAGGTGTCATTGGAAGAATTTGACGAATCTAGCCAAGAGGCAGATCATCCCTACTGTAAGAATGTTTATTTAAAGGCAAATCATTGAAGTAGTAAAGGGTTGGAGATTTTTTGCACCATACTGCTGCTTTATGTAATTTGATTGATATCAGTAATACAGAGGAATTTTCTTCTTGGTAGACTTGAGATTCTCATGGGGTTTTTAATGTCATTTTAATCTATATCTTTATGTTTACCACTTGCAGTAAATTTCATCTATATTACTCAGAATTCATATGTTTATGCTCTGACTTCCTTTATTTGATGAAATTATTGTGTTTCCCTATGTTCTATGTGTGATTTTCCTTTGTTAAAGACCCCTATCTGCCTTAGCTTTCATGTCAAGAAACCTTGCAACTGAATCTATTGATTTGTTGACTCCATAAGCCCAATGGTAGCAAGCTTGTATTCTTTCAACCTGCAATCATAAAAACAAATTACTTTTCAAATAAAGTTAGCCATCTAGTACTATCATTATCAAATATCATAAACCCCTTTGAGAGATCCCTCTCAGATTGAAGAGGCTAATATTCAGACAAAAGCTAGTTTGAAATAGTTACATAGATTTGTCTGATCAGTAGCCAATCAAGTACACTTTTGTGATAACAACTGCCTTGGAATATCTACCTCAACTAGGTAAATATAATTCTTTGCATGTACTAGCTAGTTTGGGCTGATTTATTAGTTAACTAGATGATCACTGAGTTTGACTAAAGTCCCACTACACAATTTGACCCTCCACTAGTTCTTCCAACAGTTGGAACTAGTTTAATGGAAAACAACCTTATAAAACTAACCTTGATTGCTGCAAATTAGCAATCACACATGTTAAATTGAACCTTAACTCCTACAACTGGAATTTACTGAGTAAACTGGGTGACAGAACCCATGTAACTCAAGTTAACATCATCCAAGTTGTTTGTTGATGTGGAAATTCGAATGTTTTCAATTTAATCAAGGAAAAATAAAATTGGGAATTTCTTGTTGCGTTTTTTAACAAAGAGAACTAGTCTACCAATGATGTTACACTGCCTTGGAATATCCATCTCAACTAGGTAGATCAAATTCTTTGCATGCACCAGCTAGTTTGGGTTGATTTATTAGTTAACTAGATGATCACCGAGTTTGACTAAAGTCCCACTACACAATTTGACCATCCACTAGTTCTTCCAACAGTTGGAACTATTTTAATGGAAAACAACTTTATATAACTCACCTTGATTGATGCAAATTAGCAATCACACATGCTAAATTGAACCCTAACTCCTCCGACTCAAATTTGCTGAGTAAATTGGGTGACAGAAGCCATGTAACTCAAGTTAACATCATCCAAGTTGTCTGTTGATGTGGAAATTCGAATGTTTTCAATTTAATCAAAGAAAAATAAAATTGGGAATTTATTGTTGCATTTTTCAACAAAGAGAGCATATTTGAATTACTAGTACAAGCATGTTTGTATTATAAGTAGAGTATCTAGCCAACTAAGAGCTAAAGTAGTGATAGAAACAAAAATAATTGAAAAGACTTAAAGGAACACAGCTCATTTATTTGAGTTTGAAAATGGATAAAAAATGGATCTACTAAGCAAAGCAGGTTGGTGCCTACATATCAGGGAGTGGATGCTTCCTTCAAGTTAGTGGTTGTAAACATCAGGGATCTGATGCTTCCTTCATGTAGGTTATTGTAAATTTAAGGAATGGTTTTCTCCTTCTGTTTGGTGCAATAAAAGTTGATGTAATAGTATGTTGCAACTTACAACAATATTTAGAAATAAGTTTTGTGGTTTTCTCCCTTTCTCGGTTTCCATGTACATCTGGTGTTTCTATCTGGATTTCTAAATGAATTGAAATATTGTTTATTGTTAATAATTTTTAAAATTGACCATAATATTGATTCACACCCTGACACTATCATGTTTTCTAACATTTTATGGAGGGTGGAAATTGTAAGGGGTTAGTGTTAGTTACATACCGATAAAAATAATGAAAAATTTAGGTTTGTAACTTCATTATCTTATCTCAACAAAATAGAAGGTTTTTAGAGTCATCTTGAATGCTACAAACCTTAGCTTTGTTATTGCTTCCATTTATTTTTATATTATTATAGACCCTAGTTACACGGGTTTAATTTCTACAATGATATCTATTTTTGGGGGGGTGTTGAGTATTTATATCTCTTAACGGTTATTCTGATGCACATGATATTTTAATGGATTGAAGCCCCTCATTTCATTGTTTCCTAAACTCTATCATTGTCAACCATTTTTGAAAAATGATTCGAAGTTTCATGGTGTGTACTATATTGAAGTACACATTAATATGTTGCCTATGATATGGTGCATTGCTTGAACATGTTATTTGAAAAAATAAGTTTTTTGGTGCTAAGTGTACAAAAAATATGCATTAGTGTGTTATATACTATAAAGTGCACTACAAGAATCCTTAATCTTGAGAAAACAAAAATAAATAAAATTAGGTTTAACGATGCATTTTATATAGTATATATACTAATATAAAATATTTGGTTGTGTGTTCCTTTAATGGATAGAATATTGTTGATAGAAGAATGGGGAAATGAACTTATGGCAATATTTATAAGGAAATGTTTCAAGCAAGACAATTTGTTGGATCAAAAGGTGGTAAATATGGAGTTTCTTGTAATGTAATTCTCAACTATAGCACCTAACATGTTTCAAATATTTGATTTCACATATGTTGAATGTTGCGTAGGAACTAACAATGGGGAAATGCCCTTCTAAGATATTTTTTTATGTAAGATGTAATTAATGATAAATTGATGTTCTTATTCTTTAGAGTGGTGCTAGAAGTTAATAGCAAGGATAAAATATTTAGGAAAAGTATGATGGATGTATTGAAACGAATATATATTAGATATTCTTTTCACTTACAATAGAAAAAAAATTCCAATGATTTCAATAAATAGAAACCCATTTAGTGCTTGTTTCCATGGTATACTTTTCAATTTATATAATTATGTATATTATACTGCAACTCTATATATACTCATTTAAACTTTATTTCTATGTTTTTAGATTGAATATGAAAAGGTGGAAGGATCAAGCTAATTAGTAAAGATATTACAAATAACCAAGTAAAATATCCCTTACAAGTGATAAAAAAATAGGCACGTAAGTAATTTTGAGCAATGGAAATAGTTTGAGTGATGAATGATGATCAATATAATTGAGTGTCTGAATTTTTATATTTTTACATGTTTTTTTCCTATTTACAAAGCCCAAGGAAAACCCGAAGTATTCCCCCATTTCAAGGATGTTATCAAGGGTAAACCATAGAATATTTAGGGTACAAGGTTAGTAAATAATAAGGATCAAATCCATCACAATTTAGTCATTATGAGCTCAACATGTCACTTATAGGAATTGCACTTAGATGGGGAGGATATTAATCATTCCTCACAACCACTTGAACTAGACTCAATTATTATTATTATTTTGTATCTATAAGAATAAAAAAATGGGTTAGTCTCATACTTGTGTGACACAAGGTCGATTCCAATCATCGCCACTATAACCTCTAGGTGAACCACGCTGCCCCAACATGCAGACCATGAGTAAACTCAAGGGTTTTGAACCTATAACCTCTTGGAACATAATACTTAATTTTCAAAGCCATTAATAATTGAACTACCCCTAGGGGGCTTAATTTTATTTAATATTATTTTACATTTGACTGTTTTTTTCTCCTCAGAGAAGCACCATGGATTTTCTATTCTGATTGAAATCAAAATGTACATCCATTGATTCCTTTTAAAGTAAGAACTAATTTGCAAAACCATCCAACTCATATTCGAGAGGATCCAAAAAGAGAAGGAAACTATTCTTAGATAGTTGTACCCTAACACTAGTAATACAAAACAAGTATTTCATATTACCCACATAGGCTTATTGCCAATATATCAAACAAATTCAATCTGAAGCCTAAACCCATAATAATAAACAATGATTAGTAAAAGTGCTTTTGAAACACATATATGACATTTCAACATGTGATATAGAGCATACTATGATCCCTTAGACCAAATTGATAAACTCTTTTAATAACTAATTTGCTTGCTAGTTCAAGCTCATATATATGTGATTAACAAAAACCAAAACAACGAAATTATATAACTCCATTATCCTTCACTACCATGGGATCAAAGTAAGGTTATCAACATGTTTTTTTCCATGAAACCATCCTACCACAACCTTTGAGTCCCCTACCACTTAGACATTTCAAATGCCCAATTCTTTTACAAAGATAAGAAGAGCCTAGAGCACTAATAGTTTGGCCCTGGTATTTGTTCTAGACCTTGCACCCAAATTTATCTAATAAAAATGATTTTAAAAAAGAAACAAAATCATTCATGTGCCACACCAAGGTAGAGATCCCTGGTTGGAACCATCAAAGTAGCTCAAGGTGATGACTTGATAAAAAAAAACTAGACCAAATTTAGATCTAATTACATTGCACCAGCGAATCGAATTGCCAACAATTAGGAATATCAAGTTCCCAAAATAACTCCTTTGAGACCATTTTTAGGAAAGAACATTGTACAAATAAATTATTAGCCAATTTTTCCTTTGAGTGACACAACAAACACATGTTCGAACCTTGCCAACCTCACTTTTGATCATTATTCCATGTTAGGATCATATTTCCATTGACATCTATGTGATAATATGTGTTTTCAATGGACTCTTCCATTTCAAAAAGCATGTCACCACCATTTGACTTTCCCATCCAACAAACCATGAGATATCACATCATATCCTAGTTTGTCCATGAAAGTGTCATATGCTTGGTTTTAGGTCTAGATTATTTATCTTCCTCATTATGCAAAATCATTGTTTGTGATCTAGTGTATGACTATAATTGTTTTATTCTATGACAATTATATTTTGAAATGCTCATATGTAAACATTTTGTTTAAAAATGGAGCGTTGTCGAAATTGCTATGAAGATATATTATTAATAATTATAAAACTCTATATTCACTTTTTAATTATTATGGACATTTATGTAAAAGGTCTATTATTCATATGGAATAAAATATTTTTATCTTCTATTATAATATCAATTAGTAAAATATTACATTGTAATTAAGTGTAAAAATTATTTAGATTATTATAATCAATACACTGTAATTGACTATTATATTTGTTTTAATAACATAATACATCAAAATAAATTATTAATCAAAACACATAAATTAAAATACAAAAATCAATACTATTATAAAAAACTAATTTCTAATAACTAATAAATATTCTATTAAAAAAAACTAATTTCTAATAACTAATAAATATTCTATTAAAAAAAACTGCATTTTCATACCTACAACATAAAATAGGTCAACAATAAAACATATTGATGAAATGTATTCACTTGAAAGTTAATGCTGTGTTTCATACCTCATTGTGAATTAGTGAATTCAAATGGTTTAATTAGTATACAATAATGAATATTGCACACCTGTAAAGTTAATGGTAGATAATTCATCCTTGAGATTTTAAAAATACATGATAGGAATAAATGCTTTTATAATATATTAGCACATTGGTATCCTTCATATTTTAAAAATACATGATAGAATAAATGCTTTTATAATAGATTAGCACATTGGTATTGATAGGAATAAATGCTTTTATAATAGATTAGCACATTGGTATGCATTAAATGATACTCACACCAATATGTTTAAATGTATAAAATATGCATCAAGGGTTTTATAATATCTTAAACTTACTAGTGTGCATTGTATGTAATGTATAAAAAAAATGTGCTAGTGCTCTCAATGTATTTAAAACAAAACACACAAGTGTGCACTATATATGTGCACTAATACACCACCTTGTTTTAAAAACCTCCACTACCACTTGTAGTTGTCTAAAACTAGTAAATCCTCTTGCTGAAAACTTCATTGTCACAATGTGCTGAAAAAAAAATTCAAATTTCTTAATATTAAATTTTTTTGAGTTGTCTTTAATGTGATTTTTTGGAGTTTTGAGTGGATTATTTTGGCTAGAATCAAACTGAAATTTTTGAAGTGAAACTTTTATTTGTGTTATTTAAACTCATTTTTGGACTGCATTTATGGATTGAGTACTTTGAAAAACCCCACTTTGATTGTGCAGATTTTACCCATCAAACTTGTGATTTCAATGAATTTTTCTAGAATAAATAAATTAAAAAACTTTTCACTCAACAATCTACACAGTTCTCCAGAAGTTCTCAACATTATGACTTTTCACAAAGTCACATTAAAAACAACTCCAACACATTCACTAAAACATTTGTTAAATATTATGATTTGGAATTTTATTCAATAATTTTTATCAACACGACAATAATCACTTCTAACAAAGTTTCAAAGTGTTAACAACACTTTCCATAAATTGATATTAAATTTTGAAAAAAAAAAAATTCATATATGAATTTTTGTTATCATAATCCACATTGAATGACTAAATTTTAGCAATAGCATTCATATGCCCTAACTTGAAATGGGTTAGGGTGGTTTTGCCAATTTGATGAAATGGGTTAGGGTGGTTTTGTCAATTATGTCTTATTATTTTTCATCAATAGCATTCTCATGCCCTAATTTGAGATGGATTATAGTGATTTTGTCAATTATATCTTATTCTAATTTCTAATTCAACAATTTTTTACTATTATTCCTTTGTTATGATGATCTTACCAATTATTTACAAATCTAAAGATATTAGCGTATTAGATAGCTTCAATGAATCTTTTCCATCTCTTTAAAACAAATAAAACAATTATTTAATTCTAATGACTTGGTTTAAGAGATATGAGCAACTAAAACTTACATTAAATTTTATAAAACAACTTAAACCATAAAATACTAATTTTTTTCAATTTTAAAATATAATTATTGCACAACTTTAATGTACAAACACTTGAATTCAAATGTTTTGGAAGATGTGTATAATAAACTGAATTAATTATTGATATATTTTCATATTTTGTTTTTTTTTAATTATTTCTTTAATGTTTTTTATCTTTCCTGAAAACCCAGCGTTTTTTTAAAATATTTTTTTAATGTTTTTTTAATAAGAAATTACCAGAGTTTAAATGTATCATGTTTAAATGTATTTTTTTGCCAATAGTTTTTAAGTGTTGCTTTTTGGAAAGCTTTTTGGTTTATTTTCCGATCTAGTTTGTCTAAAATCCTGCAAGGATTCATTGAAATCACAAGTTTAATAGGTGAACTCTTCACAATTAAAGGTGCCCCAAAAGTTTTTGAGGGTGCTGAATCCATATATATAATAAAAAACCAATTTAAACAATACAAATCAAATTTTAACCACAATTTTTTTTATTGAATTCTGACCAAAAATCCACTTATAACTCCAAAAAATAGCACCTACAAACTAGTCCATTCTTTTGTCTACCAGTGCACTTTCATTTAACAGTGGACCCTCCTTTGTTGAAAAAAAAGGACTGACTAGTTAATGAAGAAAAATTTCTTGATTAGATGGATAATGACAAAATCGATGTGAGGATGATGGGTGAGGATATGGATGGAAAGTAATTAGGGCCCTTGATTTCTTGCATGCCAATGAGAGAAGTGGGCTGTGGATACAGCGGGTCACCAACATAATGGATATAAAAAAAAACACATTATTGTCAATGCAAATGTATATTTATTACCTTGTTTGGTTACTTTTGACTTTCTTTTGATATTATGGGAACCGATGTCCATGCATGAGTCAAAATATAATATAGATGCTATTTTGGTCACCTTTGTTTTTAAAATTCCCATAAATATATTCACACAATATGAATATGCGAGACTTTTGTTTCCATGTTCTAGATTTATAGTCAACAAGTCAACTTACCTTCTTTCTAATGGGATTGAATTAATCTATGCTCATTATAATTCTATAACATGTGTTCTAGATTTATAGTCAACAAGTCAACTTACCTTTTTTCTAATGAACATTGGATAAATTATGCTCATTTTGAATTAATTTATGCTCATTATAATTTTATAACCTACATTATGAATATGTAATAAGTAGGTTATAAGGAAATATTAATGTAAGTTAAAAATTACAGATTTAGATTTCAAAGAAAACATGTATACAACTCGGTAAACCAAATAGTAAATTTGTTATATTAAAAGAAATCCCTCATCACAAAATCCAAATAATTGCCAACCTCAAATTAACACTATAATGACCTTAAATTAGCATTACTATCAATGATAAACCTGTTAACTCACACAGCATAATTGAAATGCCAATTTGAAGTATTAGGATTTTCCTGTGAAGTTAGAAAGAAAGACATTAAGCCCCAAAAACACAAAATTTTTGATATCTTGACAAGGTAATTAAGGTAGTCATTCATTAATACCAGAGCAAACAAACTCGTTTCTAAGGCTCATAAAATGAGCAGTCAAAGCAATTTTCATCAAACTCCAGGTGGATTACCAAGCCCAAGATTTATTCATGGTAATTCACCTGAATACAGTCAGTGTCTTCACCTGATCAGCAAACCAGCATTCATTATAAACCAGTTAGTTTGACGTTCACTAACACACACTTGCTGCATTCTTCAGAGTCTTCACCTGATCTGTAGGCCAACAATCATTATAAACCAGTCAGTTTGATGTTCACTAACACAGTTGCTCCATTGGTATGCACAGGAGCTTGCAGTGTGGATCCAAATATGTTTTTTCCCACGCTCAGTATCCAGAGGGAGAGTGACAGTATATGCAATAGATATATAAGGTTACTATTGTCCTCTGTAACCCGACCTCCGGAGCTTAGCAGGGAAGATTAACTCTTGCCAATTCCAACTTCTGCTAACGCGTTTCTGAAGGAGAGGCATGAAATTTGACGGTATTCCATGTCTGGATTCATCAACTGATATTGAGGATTCATGGCCGGAGGTGCCTCCATGTAGTATATCTGTCGGGGACTCTGTTCATAGACAAAATTCTGATTCGAGTATGGCTCTGTATCTGCAAGAGGAATGGGCGTAGTGGGTTTGTAAACAATTCTTTTATCGATGGGGATGGGCTTCCATGGCAGCTTGGAAACAGGATTAGGACTTTTAGTCGGAGTCCTGTGTGGCTCTGTGGGGTTTAAACCGTTCTGCCTCTGAACGTCCGCGCCTGCCCGAACGATGGCCATGGAATTTGATAAGGGCGCCGCTTCAGGGCTGTAGACCTGAGCGGGTCCGGTCATCTTTTGCAAGGGGTTATAATACCCTCTGCTTCCAGGCACAAGTTGCCCCATTGGACCAACGGCACTCATGGGCTGTTGCAGCTTGGAAGATCCTGCATGCATGAAGTAGAGGGTTTGATACTGTTGATCCCCGTGAGGTTCTTTCATTTGCCAGCAGCTCTGCAAAACGAAATGGGATCCCGGGTCGTGCATGTAGAACTCGGGTGGAGAGGGGTTCTGCAGAATCTCTTTCTGTGGAGGTATATAGGCCTGATTCATAGGACTCGGCCTGGCCATATCTTGACTTGACAAATTCACAGCTCTTACAGGATTTGAACATATTCTCCTACCCGGTATATTAAGAGTGGGGCCGATCGGGTCCAGCGATTGCCTCAACTGGGGCTTTTGAAATTCTTGAATCCGAACCTGCAGCTCCGGCTGCAGAGGCGCCGGGACCTTAATCAGCGAACTTGAAGCTTCGGCAAATTCCAATCGGTACTGTTTCTGACTCTGGATATCAGAATTTTCCCTCCGATCAGTGGTCTTTAAAACCCTGATCCCTGGAATTGGGCTTGAATCAGGCGAACCCTCTTGCTTCCTCTTCTCCATGAGGGGCCCCAAACTGCTCTGCGACGAACCGTTGGGCTTCTTTGGGAACACAAAGAGCCTCATCATGGAGAATCTGCAACCCATCTTCTGTAATCTGTCATACTCCGCCATCATATTCTCCATATCTTCGTCATTTGTAACAGAAACCAGAGCGTTCAGATCCTCATTCGGAAGCTGGTACTTGAACGAAACGGCGGTTCCCCACTCATTCGAAAGCTTGGCTTTCATGCTTGCAAATTTGATTCTGCGACTCACCACCAGAATATGGGTGCCCACATATGAAAGCTGGTTATCGTAGGAGCGCTGTTGGATTTTGCAGCCAGAGCTGCACATCAATCGGAATCGACATCCACTGGACAAACCTCTGGCGCCCCATCTCTGATCTGAATCGGTTTCTCTGGGCCGGAGCGAAGAGTACCCAGAGTCCGGATACCCTGAATTCATGCCCATTCTCCTTAATCTACCCATGAAATCTATATGTATGTCACAGAGCCGAGCCGATGTCAAAACACAGATAACTATGTGAACCGTGCTCATGCCACTCACACTAATGCAACAATCCTCAGTAGCAGGGAAGAATTTAAAGAAATTAGAGGCCTGGGCTCCACTGCAAGCACTGGGAAATTCAATTAGCACTTCGGAAACATGCGAACGCGGGATTCCCGGGCCCAATATGCTGGAGGAGAATTTGTGCAGAGTAACTGTAGCCCGGCCTTATCCATCTTTTTCAAAAAGAATTGATTATTTTGTTTGCCCTGGCGTACGACAGGAAGGAGAGAGGAACTGCCGATAATGGCGGTTTTTTAAATTATAAATGTAGCTATCACGACGGTAATGGCGCGGGTTGGTGTGTTGTCTTTTTCATTGGCCTGTAGAGATGGCGGAGGGCAACCAAGTCCGGCACTCATATTCTCCGACTCCAAACCCACATTTGACTTCTTGCAGACCAGGTAAACGGGTCCATCAGCAATTTCCATTTGGAATGGAGTTCTGAAGATCCTCAATTTCTGTACAATAGAACTCTAACTCTAGTGAGGATTGTCTAACTGATGGAACTTAAAAATAGAAGGTTTATGGTTCTATTCCCTTTTATATTTTCTGGGGAATTTGGAGATGTAGGAACTCATTTTGTTGTGGACATTTATCCTTGTGGCAGGATTGATTCATATTTTTCAGAAATTGGTCTTGTCACATAAAAGGTTACAGAGATCATTATGTTACAGAGATCATTATCAAACATGTGGATTTTTGGAAAAGATTTTATATTGGTTTTTTTAATGGGGCAGTTCGTAATAATCAATTTTAAGGTTAAGCTAGACATCGAATTAGTGTATGAGATTCCTTTGTTTGTGGGACAAGGGAGCCATCTCCCTACAGCGATTTGACTACTAAGTCTACGAAGGCATACATACTCTACCCGCTCTAGCTTTTAAACCTATAACCTCTTAAGAAGAAACACATGCTCTTAACTTTTAGGCCCACTCAAGCCTCCTTGTTATTGAGCTTGATTCATATTTCCATTTTAATTGAAATTGTGGAAAAAGTACTAATACCCATGTTCTAAGATCATTGCTTTATGGCATATCTTTCTGTGCTAATTGGTTTCAAATTGAGTCAATAGATATTTTTGAAGTCTCCAAAGTAGTTATAGATTGGATCCAGAAACCGTCTTCTCTAGAACCTGACATACAATTACATACAAATCAATTGAATGAACTTGGCATACAAATCAATGGGATGAATCACATTAATATGTTGGTTGGTATATTTTAAAGGCTGACCTTTACACATATCTACAAGAGCAGAATGAGGTTGAAGATGCATTATCAAAGGGCGGTTGCATTGACATTGCTATTAGTATCATGTATGTATTAGGCTTATACTAGACCTCTACTGTGTTACATTTTGTTTCCTTATGTTGAGTTTGGATACAAATAGGCACCTTTTCCGGATGGTGCAAATATGGAGAGTTTTTTTTTTTTTTTTTTTTTTTTAAAAGCAATTCAAGCATAGGTGTAAACCATCATCAATATATTAGTGGAGTTTAAGTTTATGTAAATATTTTTTATTAATAGAAAGCATGTTTGTTTGTTTTTTTTTGAAAAAGGAAACTCACCATGATTGATATTGCGGTTAGTTATAAATGATTGATAAATATTATAAACATAAATTTATAACTAGTTTAGATATATTTTAATTGGGGATTTATCAAGCTTTGAGAGGGATTAAATTTCTTTACATCTTAAGATATTTCCATCTCAAGAGATTTGATCTTTTTAGTGCTTGGTAGAGACGGAGTTAAGATGGATCTAGGCTGGTTTAATTCCCCCTTTAAATAGGCTATATTCCACATGAATACCATGGGTAATAGCATAGGTTCTCATAAACCTAGAGCTCAAAAACCACCTTTAACTTGACCAAGTCAAGTTTACCTTAAATACTCAACAAAAAATAATAATAATAAATAATAACAATTTATATTTTAAAATAGGGTTATTTTTATTTTATTTTAATGGAGTTAAAATGATTACATTACATTACATTGATTTTTTTTTTTTTTTTTTTTTTTTTTTTTTTTTTTATGTATTTTGACCAAGTCAAAATGTTTACACGATAGGACAAGACAGGACATTACAACATCTCTTGCACTCTTGCATACTAGGTTGGAGAGCGCCTCTCGGCTCAATAAACATTAAAGTCGCTAAAAGTAAAAAATTATAAAATTAAAGTAAATGATAATTTTATTTAAAATTTTTATTATATATATATATATATATATATATATATATATATATATATATATATATATAATTTTGAAACATGGATATTCACTTTTAATTTATAAATGGGTTTAGTTACAATACCATGGCTCAATAATACCACATACTCAAAAAATTATAACTCATTTCTTATGAGAATTGTTCATATGCCATTTTTTTTTAAATTAATGAATTTAATTAAAAAGACAAACAAAACATAACTAGTTTGGAAATAAATCTCAGTGTTGAATTTGTGTATACGACTAATAATATTTTATAATATTTTATGGAGGTTAAATCTCTATCATCCACGAAATAATTATTCATAATTAAATTAAAATTGTGGAAGAATTATTCCAATATAGACATACTTATCTAAATAATTATTATAATAAATGGAGTTATGTGGAGCCTATAGCATGTAGTCTTATTGAATATTTAGTAGCACCATTGTAAAAGTTAAATGGTAAGTATCTTAGGAATTTTTGTTGAGAGAACTATTCACGAACAATGATAGGGGAGGAGTTGAGGATGGAATTCACTTTGTGGGAATCAAAATTTCCAAGGGGCATCCAAGCTTGCACAATTCCGGTGATAAGCATCTCATTGTGGGTGGATCATTTTTCTTCCATCCAATGAATGGGCTCAGCCTAGTCACAAAAAAAAAGGTAACTTTGACTTAGCCTAGTCACAAAATAAAAATGGTATAACAATCCCATTATGGGTGGATTGGTCTTCTTCCATTTGTTGTCCTTTGAGATAATTGGGGTCAATAATTATACCAAAGCATCTACGATGTTTTGTTTTGTTTTAAGTTTGGAATTTTCAGATGACCTATGCATAAAACAATTTGAAGCAACTGTGTTTAAACTTTTAGATAGCATTAATTAACAAGACAAAGGGTTGTTGCTTTATTCCACACAGTAATTTAGATTTTGCAGATGATTACGTTGAATATGTAGGGATATGTGATTATTTTAATTATTCAAAAAGAACATTTGAGTGATCATAAGTGTGAAAACTTTCAAACAATGTCTAAACATTTAACAAAACATATTTAACATTATGAAGATGGTGATAATTTATTGATGAGAGGGACTTACATAAACAAATAGCTCAGTAAATCATTCTTTGATATAGATAATAACTTCAGTAAGAATCTAAGACAACTGAAACTCAATTAATGTTACCTAGTTATCTTCATAACAATTAAATACATGTAGAAACAATATGAAATGATAAACATGAAGAACTTACAAGGGGACAAAGTTGTATGAAACAAATCAAGAATCCTTATTTTATTATTTATGATCAAAAGCTTGTACATTGTTGCTTACAAAATGCTCATCCAAGGGTGCAACCCTTAATAACTCGAGAATGAGAGTTATTTATACTAGTTCTAAGACTAAGAAAATATCCTATCTGATTTACAAAAATAATATAATATGATGGAAAGAAGGAAAATGTTGAAAGATATGTTCCTATTTTGGAGGAGATTGATGATAAGTAGGCCTACTAATAGGCTACGCTAGCTATAATGTTGTCATGTGAGCTGGTGGATTTTGCTAACTGTCTTTTGAATTAATCTTTGTATCTTTGGCAGAGTTTAAACTGTAAAATCCTTTATTACTTTAATAATTGGAAAAAACCCACTTTTCTCTTTAAATGGTGCAAACCTTTTGAATATTAGAAAACCCTTTACAAACAAACATTTTGGATAGAATGGCAAAAACGATGTGGAGCGGAGATAATGGCAGAGGTAATAAGTGGTAGGACCTACTAATCGCAATCGGGAGCTTTCATGACTTATCACAAATAGGGAGGTCAAAAGGATTATCGCAGATCGTATATCGGTTAGTCGGAATAGACAACATATCATTTGGGAATTGGATAATGCGATATGTGATGGGCGATGGGGGAAGAGATGACGTGGCAGTGAGAAATGGTCCCACTTTATATCGCAATCAGGGAAAGGAGTCGGTATCGCATATCGGGGATCAGGGTGAGTGATATGAATGAATGGCATGGAGGAATTATGATATGCGATCAACGACGGCTTACGTAATAGGTAAGCGCCCCACTTTAATCGAAATCGGGGAAGGCGGAGGTAAGTGGAAACAATGAAATTTACAATATAGCGATGCGAAAAGGTAAGGTGGCTCCCTTTTGAAAATTTAAAGCGGAAATGGAATGCGCCTAGAAGTAAAGAAATATATAAGCAACCCAAAGCATATAAGGGTTTTCAAATGTTTTGAGGTTAAAGGGGCGCAACACAAAATGGAAGTGTTATCGCACTCGGGGATTTGTGGGATATGGAAATTACAACATGTGTTATGAAACTGCGATATGTGATTGCGATAAAGGTAAAGTAGAAAGATAAAGCTGGTGTACCAGCCGGGAATGTAGACTTATCACATTTCGGGGACCGAAAGTTATATAAAAAATGTTTGGCAAAGAAGTTTGCGATAGACTGATGTGCAAAGGCAAGGTGGGTCCATCAATTAAACATGGTAATGTGGTAGGCAAACGGTCAAAGCGGGGAGTGAGTTTACGATTCAAATCATTTATGCGCCATAAACTTTAGGTCTGAATGTTTATAATTTAATAAAAAATTAATCCCCTTTTTAAAGAAATTAATCATAATTAACTTATAAATTTATGAAAAGGCGCATTTGAGCTTGCAGCCATATATTTTTCATTTTTGTACACTACAACCTTCATTTTTCTTTGGATTTATTTTTGCCTCCTTTTTTTAGGGCAATCTAACCTAACATTTGATCTTGATATGGATGTATAAAACACACAATAAGACTAACATTTTTTAATTTCTTTTTCTTCCGTCCATATCCTATCTTAGCATTTTTTGAATTTATTTTGACTATACATGATAACTTATCAAAACTAAATAATGTTACAACATTGGCTCCAGATGGGGACTGCTTCCCCCTGTGGGATGCAGAGAACAAGCAGATCCAAGTGCCTTCTCCTCGGGCTATGGAGCCTTTAATTTGAAATCAAAACATACTTGAAATCTTTTTAAAATAAAATGGTAATATACAATGATGATTCAAAATCTTCTTCAGTAATGTATGTAATGTTTCAGAAATCTGCCATTGACAGGAAGTGTAGTGAATTGTCCTTCCAAATTTTGTAGAACAAATATATTGATTCCTTTCACTTCAGCAATGCTGAAAGGTCCAAACCATAAGTTATCAAACTTTCTATGTTTACCTCTGTCTTCCCTTCTTTTAGGTCCCTATATTACTAGTTTAGCCCCTTATTGTTATTAGTGTAGCCCTGTTATTGTTATTATTGTAGCCCCCTCTAACCCCAATATTTTTATTATTGTGCCCTTACATTGTTATTATTAGGTCGACTAGGATTACATTGTGGCCCCACTAGGATTACATTGTGGCCCCACTAGCATTACATTGTGGCCCCATGGACTACTATATTTAGAAAGGAGGTTTTGTCATTTGTATCTGTTGGGGTCCTGTGTTTTGATAGATTGGCTAATCAAAAGACAAGGCAACATCAGAACCAATCTTTAGAGCTCTAGGATCTAGCCCTCCTAGTCTCAGAGAGGGATCTCTCAATATTTTATAAGGATGTGTCTTGAATTGTTTAAAGTTGATTTTAGGCTAGTTATGAAGTGCAGGGTTGTATGTTTGTTTGGTTGGACAAATATGTTTCATGTAGTATAGATAGAGCATGGGAATCTACAAGCCATTGGGCAATGGAGTCATGTGAAAGTCCAAATAGTTCTGAATGAGAAGGAAGGGAAACTAGAGGGAAAATCTAACTTGGTTAAGGATCTGTTGAATAATATAAGTGAACTGGGATGAAACTTAAGGACTAAGAGTGAAAAGAAAACTAAACCCTTTCACAATGACTTAAAGGACTCGGGGAACGCCCTATTTCCTCCAGTAAGCTCACTATTTTGGACTTAATCAACATAAACACTCAAAGAAAAGGAGAAATGAAGACTAAAACCATCTAAATGAATTATAGGATTCGGGGAACGCCCTATTTCCTCCTATAAGTTCACTGTTGAGGGCTTAATCAACATAAACACTCAAAGAAAAGGAGAAATGCAGACTAAAACCATCTAAATGAATTATAGGATTCGGGGAACGCCCTATTTCCTCCTATAAGTTCACTGTTGAGGGCTTAATCAACATAAACACTCAAAGAAAAGGATAAATTCAGACTAAAACCGTCTAAATGAATTATAGGATTCGGGGAACGCCCTATTTCCTCCTATAAGTTCACGGTTGAAGGCTTAATCAACAAAGACATAAAATTGCATTCAAAGAAGAGGGAATGCCTTAGACATCTTGGACTGCAATTATAGGGACCTTCAACACAATGATTACATTAAGAAACAGAGGGTATGATTAAAACAAGCCTCTCTGTCAAACTGCAATCATCAATAATTAAAGGGAGATTTCAGCTACAATATTCAGTGGCAAAGAAAGAGGGAACACCTAAAGAGTCTTTAACACAACTGAATTAACCATTTCTGAAATGAAACAAACTAAATATTCAAGAGAGTTATTAGACTACCCTGTCATGTTCAATAGTGGAAAACATATAAACAGTGAAGGATAAACAGGTCAGAGGTGCTTCCAAGATACATTTCTCTGCCTAGAATTTTTATCCTACTGCAAGTCAAAGCATAATGGAACAAAGTGATGAACAAGGAATAAAATTAACAAGAAGAGATTAATTCACCGAAACCAAGCTCAGGGATCTAATGGTCCAGCCTCCTTCATCCACAGAAAAAAACGAAAAACTTCCACACTCTTTCAGAACACCAATGCTTCTTCAAAGCAGCAATATGTATTACTTTTGAAATCACCAAATGCCAACCTTTTACAATGAGGAAAATTAGGAAAATTAGGTGAAGAAGGTTTTAATGATCATCATAGATAGAAGAAGGCATTCGAATGCCCCATCCTGTGTTATAAAAATTACATTAAGTTCTAGACAGGATCAATAACTTTGTAGCTTGTTGAGACCATTTTGATGTGACATACAACACCCTACAGAGTGTCCTTTGGGAAGAAATACTATCTGCAGTAGTACTGTTATTTTCTTAGGTGTGAGTTAAGTGAAGAATGGGCTATGGGGACTCCCATACTTCTAAACAACTACTTCTGACAGTTTGTATCAGTTTCTCTAGTGTAATAACTGCTTGGCAGGCTTGTGTGTATGGATATGGGTAATGTCTGTGTCAGTCAGCTTCTGCATCAATCACTGCTCTATCTCTTTGTACTTTAACCTGTTTTAACCTTGTTTATGCTTTATGCTTGCTGATTGATAGATCTGCTTCTATACTGATGCTCTCAAAGGTTTTATTAATCCTCTGTGACCTGTTTGCTACCACTAAGTATGTGATCTTCACCATTTCTGAGTTTCGGTGCACGGATGGAGGGTTTTTCTGAGCTAGAGGGTTGCTGAGGGTTTATGAATCTGATCCAATGATTGACACAACCTCGTCTTCTATTTCTGGTCCTTTTGATGTTGTTTCTTGGCCCTGAGATAATTTTCGGAGCCTCTGTGTCACTTTCAAGACTGTAAAATGTTCACCCTTCATCAGCCATGGAAAAACCTGCGAACGCACAATAAACAGTTATAAAATCCTGCGGGCTTGGTTTAGATTTCTTGCAGAGGTTTTGGGGGAGGAGGAGCAGTGAGGCGTAACGTGATTGCAGCGGAAAATTGGGAAAAAACCATGGCAGAGTAACTGACTAAGTCGATGGAGGTTTTGGGTGCAAGGATGAACGTGTATCGTTAGATCAGGATGATCTATGGTGGAGATCGCTAGATGAAGTCGTTTGGGAGGAGGATGAGAAACAATGTGTTTGATGTTGTGATATAACGTGGGTTGTGCGATCTCAGAGATCGACGGCTAGGATTAAAAGCTGAAGTCACATTGCGGAGGGTGGTTTGGCAGAAACCGGGATGGTTTTCGTGCAACGAAAAGGGGGGAAGGCGGTATTTTTGTTTGGAATGTGATTCCACTCGGCGAGTGATGCGTGTACTTTTAAAACCACCCATATCACATAATTTTAAAATGTTAACTCCCGGGCGCAAAATTTATGTGATATGTAATGTGGACTGTTGGATGATGGGCGGAAAATCCGATGGCGTAGAGTGAGCGAAATGGGATGCAAGATGTGCAAGGAAAAAAGGTGGGTAGGGCCCATGGTGACGTAAGACGTTTATCGTGCAGTGGAAAGGTATCGGGTCATCGGGTTAAGTCCCAACCGTCAGATCTCTGGAATGAACGGTCGAGATTGAAGGACGGAGCGGAAGTGTTTTAAAAGGGAAATAACAGTTTTTAACGCGGAGGTTTGTGTTTCTAAGTGCTCATTTGCGGGGCTATAGTCACATGAGGCGGGGGATTTAAAAGCCATAAGCCCTTGGGGGCTAAAAAAAAAAACTTATAATGCAAAAGGGTGTTTTGGGCCAAAAAACAGGATTTTTAAGGCCAAGTAAGGGTTCCAGTAGGTGAAATGAAGGGATTTAAACCAAATCAAAGGGAGATATAAGGTTTAAAGAGGATTTTGGAATGGTTTAGAGGCTAAATGAAGGTATTTTTAGGTTTTTTATGAAAGGGAAAAATGGGTGAAAATGGATAATTGAAACGATGGAAAATGGAGTTTTAAGCAGTCTTTCTCTTGGCAAACAGCAGGTATTTTAGGATTAAAAGTGAAACAGCAGTGAAGATTAACTCAAAGGGTAAGGAATCATCATAAGAATTCAAAGATGATGGATTTTCAAAGGAAATAAATCTCTTGAAGGCTTGAAAACAAACTTAGCCACCACTAGGTATATCAGAATTTATAGGTGGCTAACAGTGGCTCCACTTGGGGAGGACAGCTTGCCCTTTAGGTGTCCAAAACCTCAAAAATCTCTAGATTAATCAGACCAGTGCCTCATCCATTTGGAAAATTTTCTTTTCTTTCTTGCTGGTACTTTTTGCAATTTAGCAGTTCCTTTAGTGACCTGCAACATGAAACTTCTTTGAAACAAACATCTCTACCTACCCCAAGCTACTTGTCCTAACATTTTCTTCCTTTGAGTGCACTTGGACAGGCATCTTTTTCACATATTATTTTGCAAACAGAAAAATAAACCTATATAATGCTACCCTTATTTCTCCATGAGTTCAGATTAAGCAGTTGAACTCATAAATTCACTACCTAAACTAATATCTATCAGGATTAAACAGTCTGACAGGTTTCCATTCTCTATATTCTAAAACAAAAATTGAAAACACAGCCAAACCAGGATCAGATTGTCTCATATGCTATGGGTTCATGGCATAAAGACAAGCTACACATGAACTAAAACTTGCAGAGATTCAAAAACCAAAATTTTGAAGGCTAAAGATCTGAAATTTAAATATATTCTTCCTTCTTGTTGTGCCTCAGATTTTGATCTTCTTAGAATCACCTTTCTTTCTTCATTGCAGCTCTGGTTTTGACCCTGTTAGAGCTTTTTTCTTCTTCTTTGCTGGTTCAAGTTTCGAGCATGTTAGAACCAATTCTCTTTCTTCTATCCTAATCTGTTCTACTGATAAGCCAAGATTAAACAATTTGGAAAATCTTCTTCACTATCTTATCAGCAGTAAATTGAAATCTGCCCAATCATGATTAGGCTATATGATTGGACAGTAGTGTTCCTTAAAGTAGTGGCATTTGAGCTTGCACACTTTCATATTTTCCTTTCTTTTGGTATGGGGCTATACCTCTCTTGTTTTATTTCTTCCCTCTTTTGTATTTTTTATTGTTTTTGTACTTTTCTCATTTTTCTTCTTTAAAGAAATAAACAAAAAGACTAACTAGATGCTCAAGAGCTGAGCTTTATTGACATTCCTACCTACCCTAATCTAATTTGGAATATTTACATGCTTAGTTGATGAACTCTCTTTTCCAGTACAACCAGTCCAGTAAATGATTCTATGATTGGTACTTTCTCATCTCTTTGGGAAAGCTGGACAAACAGGGCCACTCCCATTCCTTTTTTTTCTTAGCAGCAGTGCTAAAAAATCTTCTTGCTTTTGATAACACCTTGCTGCTAACAACATTTATCCCTTATTCAAAAATTTCCAAGAAATGAGCATAGGGATCTTGAAATAATACCTGGTTGTGCATTTTTCTTCACTGGATCAAGATAAATATTTTCTTGAGAAAGAAAGACTTTGTCATCTTTGTCATCATCTGAACTAGAGGAATCATCATATATTGCAGTGTTTTCCTCTTGTATTCCTGGTAAGCTCTGGTTCAGTGGACTATACCTTATGAAGAGATCATCGTATTCTTGAGCAGGGGTATCTTTTATTACCTCAATCCTTTCAGGATAAGGTTCCTTATATTCATCCTGCTCAAGAAACTCCTCTTTATTCTCAACCTCATCATCACAATTGATAGATTGCGGACTCCCAATTATGTGAAAGCTATTTCTGATGGATTGGATTGGTTGACCAATGCTTTCAAGTTGATGATAGTGAAACTCATGACACCAATCAACTGTTGGTTGCCTTGCATGATTAGTCTCTGCTTGAAGCTCATCATCATCATCAGACTGATCAAAAATTGGAAAATCATTAGAAAAAACAATTTCACCAATCAAGCATGTTGGGTTATCAGTTGGATTTTCTTTGAGCTGATCTACAAGTTTGTTTTCTGCTTCAAGACAACAAGGTTTAGTAGGTAGATGAGCAGAGGAATCTTTTTCTAATGAAGATTTGAGGGCTGGCTGTCTGTTCAATATTAGATCAATTTCTTCCTTTTTCAAGAGAGAAGGAATTTTCTTTTTGCTTAGGGCAGATGTACAACAGTCCTCTTTCTCTTGTGTTGGCTGATTTTGAGGCCTGATGTCTTCTTGAGCCTCTTCTAGGGGATCTTCACTTGTGCTTGCAGGGAAACCTTGAGGATTTTCTAATGTTTCCTGATCTTCTTCTGTCTCAAACAATTCCTCATGATTACTATGACACTTAGTGTTGAACACCATGGGAGAAAATTGAGCAGCAAAGAAATCAAGACAAAGGTAAAACTAATGACAAAGACAAAGGTAAAGCACCTGAATCCGCTCATTATGTTCTAGCACATTGTAACAATGGAGTAACTGAAGACTTGTTTGATGTCTACCATTTTACTTCAGGAAGTGATTGATTTTGTAAATTGGGAACAACCTGTCTGTGACATTTGAAAAATTTTTTGAAGAATTCTGACAAAATTCAGGTAAAATGAGTGTTCATGAGATAAATAATAACTCAATACATGGGGCTTAACATGATCAGGCTTAAGTTGCAGTGTTCAGGATGTCTCTCCATGATTCTGCCTCCCACTGATTGATCCAAACTTCTGTCACCAGTGAAGTAAAATCCGCCTCAAGGCCACTCAATTCACTTGTTTGATGTTAAACATGGGTGAGCTTCCTTTCCTTGGTCACACTTGTGTGGAGGGAATAGAAGAAAGGAGACTCTTGAAGCTGAAAGGTTCATCTGCTCCTGCTCAAAACTTTGCATTCAGTTCACATCATGATGAAGGTACATTCCCATCAAGTCTTTTATGGCATGCTAGATTTGGACACTTAAACTATGACAGCCTTCGTTTGTTGAAGAAAAATGGTGTTGATGGACTGCTTACAATTCCTAGAAAACCTAAGGAATGTGATTCTTGTATTCTAGGAAAGCATAACAAACAGCCATTTCATGATTCACACTCCAGAGCACATAGAAAACTTGAACTTGTTCATTCAGATTTATGTGGCCCTATGCCTATTGCTTCTGCAAATGGAAACAAATACATGATGACATTTATTGATGACTACACCAGAATGTGTTGGATTTACTTACTGAAGAATAAGTATGATGCTTTTCAAACTTTCAAGAATTTTCATGCATGGATTGAAAATGATGCACAAACACATATTGGCTCTCTACGTACTGATAATGGAAAAAAATACACTTCAAACGAATTTGAAAATTATCTTCGTCAACATGGAATCAAACATCAAACAATTGTGCCATATAATCCACAACAGAACGGTGTAGCTGAAAGAATGAACATAACTATTTTAAATATGGTCTGCTCCATGTTATTTTTCAAGAATGTAAAATTGATGTTTTGGGCTGATGCAGTTCTATGTGCTGTTTACATAAAGAATAGGTGTCCTTCAAGTTCAATTAGAAACAAAACTCCCTTTGAAATGTGGCATGGCCACATTCCTTCAGTAAAGCATTTCAGGGTCTTTGGGTCCACCTGTTATGCCTTAACACCCAAGGGTCAAAGGAACAAACTTGGTGCTAGAAGTTGCAATGTATATTCTTGGGGTACTCCAATACCTCCAAAGGATATCGTCTCTATGATGAAGCAAATAAGAAATTTGTAATAGCAAGAGATGTCATATTTCTTGAATCTTCCAAGAGTGACAAGGTTGTTGAGCGGCAACTTGATCGCCTAGATAGATTCACACATGCAAAGTCCTTCCAAGAATTTGATAATGTGATTCCACATCTTGAAGGGGGGATTCCGATATTGAATCAAACTGTGGAATCATGTCCCGAAGCACTCTCTCCCCCACATGAAGAAACAACCACGGATGACACATTGGATGATGTGATTGACAGAATTGGGAGATTGAATCTTGAATCAATCCCAACTCAGTGAAATGACCAGCCTGGGCCATCTCAGAAAGGTCCTCCCAAATGGCTGACAAAGACACTGGAGAATGTTCATCCCGATGAGGTTGGAAAAACAGGAACAAGAAGTTCCACTCAACAAATCGAGGGTGATGTAGATAATTCTGATTCTCCTGTTGATATGGATATTGCTTATAACTGTGAATTGAGTTTGTCTACAGATCATGAACCAACTTCCTTCAAAGAAGCCGCTTCTCATGATGAATGGAAAGAAGCGATGCAGAAGGAGTATGATGCCTTGATAAAGAATGGCACTTGGAAGCTGGTTGATCCGCCTTTGGGAACGAAACCAATTGGTTGTAAGTGGGTCTACAAGAACAAGTACAAAGCAGACGGCTCACTTGACAAGCACAAGGCCAGGCTTGTGGAAAAAGGTTTTGCACAAAAAGAAGGAATCGATTATGAAGAAACTTTTGCTCCCACAGCAAAATGGACCACCATCCGGACTCTCTTTGCCTTAGCAGCTCAGAATGGATGGAAATTCCATCAGATGGATGTAAAAACAGCCTTCTTGAATGGAGATCTAAAGGAGAAAGTTTATATGTCCCAGCCAGAAGGATTTGTGGTAAAGGGTCAAGAACACAAAGTTTGCAAACTTGTAAAATCCTTGTATGGCCTCAAGCAAGCACCACGAGCCTGATATGAGAAATTAACCGAGCATCTTTTGAAACTTGACTTCAAACATTTTGATCTTGATGATGCAATTTTGTTTGTTAAGAAAGTTGGAAAAACAGTTGTATATCTTGTGGTATATGTAGATGATCTTTTGATAACAGGAAACAATGAGAGCTATATTGCATCCATGAAGAAAGAGTTGAAGAAAGGTTTTGAAATGACTGATTTGGGTCATGTTAATTACTATTTGGGTATTGAAGTAATTCAACATCCTAAATTCATATTTCTTTCTCAAAAGAAGCACATTGGAGATATATTGAACAAATTTGGCATGGATGACTGTAAACCCTTAAGCACTCCAATGGAACAAAACTTGAAGCTCACATCTATTGAAGGGAAGGAATTTGAGGATGCAACTAAGTATAGACAACTTGTAGGAAGTCTTATCTATCTGACCACCACCAGACCTGACATTTCATTTGCTGTTGGAATCCTCTCAAGGTTCATGCAAAAACCTTGTGAAGGACATTGGTCTACTGCAAAAAGAGTGCTAAGGTACTTGAAGGGGACTCAAGACTTTGGACTCAAATATACACAGGTAGGCGACTTCAGCTTGATCGGATACTCTGATTCAGACTTTGATGGCGACAAAGAAACAGGGGTGTCTACTACAGGTTACACCATGAGTCTTGGATCAGGAGCTATCTCATGGAGATCACGTAAACAGTCAGTTCCAGCAGATTCCACGACCGAGGTAGAATATGTGCCAGCAGCTGAAGCAACAAAGGAAATTGTGTGGCTCCAGAAAATCCTGGAATATTTGCAGATGAAACAAATGTACTCCACACCACTCATGATCGACAACACTTCTGCAATAAAGTTGGCCAAGAACCCAAAGTTCTATGATCGAACAAAGCACATCAATACAAAGTACCATCTAATTCGACATTATGTTCAGGCCAAAACCATCCATCTACATCATTGTTCTACAAATGAGCAAACTGCTGATATCTTCACCAAAGCACTTGGAAGAGAAAAGTTTGAAAAGTTCAGATCGATGCTTGGCCTCACCAACATCCCTTCGAATTAAAGGGGGGAATGTTGACACCTAATCCTATGGGTTGGGTGTGCATATGTAATATTGTATATTATTTTAATATTAGGAAATAAGGAAGGCCAAGAGTCATTGGGAGATGAATCCCAATAGCCTCACCTCCATGTATAAATACATATGCATTCTTCAGCTAATACACATTCTGATTGAGGAGTTACCTCCTGGTTTGAAACTTAGTTTGGATACAAGGCTCATGAGTTGTTTTTTCTATATTATCAGGATGCCACTCTTCTTGTCTAAACTGAGATGGGTTATAATCTAGAGGGGGAGTTCCCATATGTGCTGGTTCTCCTTCCACATCAGATTCTGCGTTTTCTAAGTGGCTACTTGTTTCCTCAAAGCACTGCTCACTATAAGTTTTTTCAATTTGGTCATGAAATTATCTCAATAGCATAGTACAAGATATAGGTATGCAATCGTGAATTTTTTGACAACCTTCCTCATCATCTTCTATAAAGTCTTGATCATCATACATGTCTTGCTCATTGTCTAGGTCTTGTAGAGGTTGAGTTTGTTCTTGATCAGGAGAAAACATGGGTTTCTCTAGATAATCAACATCTGTATCAGCCTCATGCCTTTCCAGCTTCTTATTAAGTATGTACATCATTTTTCCAATCAGGTCCAATAATGTGTCTAGTTTAGCTTCTCTGTCTATACTTGATTCCATGTTTGTTAGTTATAAAGAGGTCACCGTGTCTTTTCAAACAGTTCAGAGTCTTCTTCTAGTGGAGTCACTAGGTCTTTTGGGATTGTGGAGTCGCCAGATGGGAGATTTTGAGCTTTGCTATCCACCATCAGCATGATTGGGATTTCCCAATGCATTCCCAGGGGATTTTACAAGGACTAGTAAAATAATAGGCCTACTGGAGGTCAGTGGAGTTGCCAGGTGGAAGTTTTAGCTCTCTTGGAGGTAAAATGGTCTATGGTTCACCACCAATGTTTATTATGAAGCCAATCTGAAATGTTTTTAGGTTTTCTAAGTTTTATCTGGTCATCTAAGGACTTACTGAGTCTACAAGAGTTTGCTAGACTATTATGTACTAAATATGTCCCACCGTGATCGCCATTCTGTTGGTGTGAGCGGTGGGATAAGTCCACAGGGTATTCTTTATCAAATTAAGGGCCTAAAGAGTTTTAAGAAGTATTCAAGCAACTATATACTCAATAGGTCCCACTGTGATCGCCATTATGCTAGGGTCCTGTGTTTTGATAGATTGGCTAATCAAAAGACAAGGCACCATCAAAACCAATCTTTAGAGCTCTAGGATCTAGCCCTCCTAGTCTCAGAGAGGGATCTCTCAATATTTTTATAAGGATGTGTCTTGAATGGTTTAAAGTTGATTTTAGGCTAGTTATGAAGTGCAGGGTTGTATTTTTGTTTGGTTGGACAAATATGTTTCATGCAGTATAGATAGAGCATGGGAATCTACAAGCCATTGGGCAATGGAGTCATGTGAAAGTCCACATAGTTTTGAATGAGAAGGAAGGGAAACTAGAGGTAAAATCTAACTTGGTCAAGGATATGTTGAATAATATAAGTGAAATCGGATGAAAATTAAGGACTAAGAGTGAAAAGAAAACTAAACCCTTTCACAATGACTTAAAGGACTCAGGGAACGCCCTATTTCCTCCAGTAAGCTCACTATTTTGGACTTAATCAACATAAACACTCAAAGAAAAGGAGAAATGCAGACTAAAACCATCTAAATGAATTATAGGATTCGGGGAATGCCATATTTCCTCCTATAAGTTCACTGTTGAGGGCTTAATCATCATAAACACTCAAAGAAAAGGAGAAATGTAGACTAAAACTGTCTAAATGAATTATAGGATTCGAGGAACGCTCTATTTCCTCCTATAAGTTCACGATTGAGGGCTTAATCAACAAAGACATACAATTGCATTCAAAGAAGAGGGAACGCTTTAGACATCTTGGACAACAATTATAGGGACCTTCAACACATTGATTACAGTAAGAAACAGAGGGTATGATTAAAACAAGCCTCTCTGTCAAACTGCAAACATCAATAATTAAAGGGAGATTTCAGCTACAATATACAGTGGAAAAGAAAGAGGGAACACCTAAATAGTCTTTAACACAACTGAATTAACAATTTTTGAAATGAAACAAACTGAATATTCAAGAGAGCTATTAGACTACCCTGTTATGTTCAGTAGTGGAAAACATATAAACATTGAAGGATAAACAGGTTAGAGGTGCTTCCAAGATACATTTCTCTGCCTAAACTTTTTATTGTACTGCAAGTCAAAGCATAATGGAACAAAGTGATGAACAAGGAATAACATTAACAAGAAGAGATTACTTCACCGAATCCAGGCTCAGGGATCCAATGGTCCAGCCTCCTTCATCCACAGAAAAAACCAAAAACTTCCACACTCTTTCAGAACACCAATGCTTCTTCAAAGTAGCAATATGTATTACTTTTGAAATCACCAGACGCCAAAATTTTACAATGAGACTTCAAATATTCTTTATAGGAAAAATGAGGAAAAGTAGGCGAAGAAGGTTTTAATGATCATCAGAGATAGAAGAAGGCATTCGAATGCCCCATCCTATGTTATAAAAATTACATTAAGTTCTAGACAGGATCAATAACTTTGTAGCTTGTTGAGACCATTTTGATGTGACATACAACACCCTACAGAGTGTCCTTTGGGAAGAAATACTATCTGCAGTAGTACTGTTATTTTCTTAGGTGTGAGTTAAGTGAAGAATGGGCTATGGGGACTTCCATACTTCTAAATAACCGCTTCTGACAGTTTGTAGTATTTTCTCTGATGTAATAATTGCTTGGTAGGTTTGTGTGCATGGATATGGGTAATGTCTGTGTCAGTCAGCTTCTGCATCAATCACTACTCTGTCTCTTTGTACTTTAACCTGTTTTAACCTTGTTTATGCTTTGTCCTTGCTGATTGATTGATCTTCTTCTGTACTGATGCTCTCAAAGGTTTTATTAATCCTCTGTGACCTGTTTTCTGCCACTGAGTATGTGATCTTCACAATTTTTGAGTTTCTGTGCATGGATGGAGGGTTTCGCTGAGCTGGAGGGTTGCTGAGGGTTTATGAATTTGATCCAATTATTGACACGACCTCGCCTTCTATTTCTGGTCCTTTTGATGTTGTTTCTTGGCCCTGAGATAATTTTTGGAGCCTCTGTGTTACTTTCAAGACTGTAAAAAGTTCATCCTTCATTAGCCATGGAAAATCCTGCGAACACACATTAAACAGTTACAAAATCCTGCGGGTTTGGTTTAGATTTCTTGCAGAGGTTCTGGGGGCAGAGGAGTAGTGAGGCGAAATGTGATTGTAGTGGAAAATTTGGAAAAAACCCTGGCAGAGCAGCTAACCAAGTCGATGGAGGTTTTGGGTGCGAGGATGAACATGGACCGTTAGATCAGGATGATCTACAGTGTAGATCGCTAGATGAATTCATTTGGGAGGAGGATTAGAAACAATGCGTTTGATGTCGTGATATAACGTAGGCCGTGCGATCTCAGAGATTGACGGCTAGGATTAAAAGCTGAAGTCACGTTGCGGAGGGTGGTTTGGCAGAAACCGGGATGGTTTTCGCGCAACAAAAAGGGAAGAAGGAAATATTTGTGTTTGGAACGTGATTCACCTCAGCGAGTGACGTGTGTACTTTTAAAACTGCCCATATCACGTAATTTTAAAATGTTAACTCCCGGGTGCAAAATTTACACGATATGCAATGTGGACTGTTGGATGATGTGCAACAAATCCGACGGCGTGAAGTGAGTGCGATGGGAAGAAAGATGCGCGGGGCGGAAAGGTGGGTATGGCCCATGGTGACATAAAATGTTTTTCATGCAGTGGAAAGGTATCAGGTCATCGGGTTAAGTCCTGACCGTCAGATCTCTAGAATGAACGGTCGAGATTGAAGGACAGAGCAGAAGTGTTTTAAAAGGGAAATAACAGTTTTTAACGTAGAGGTTTGTGTTTCTAAGCGCTCGGTTGCGGGGCTATAGTCACATGAGGTGGGGGATTTAAAAGCCATAAGCCCTTGGGGGCTAAAAAAAAAAAAAACTTATAATGCAAAAGGGTGTTTTGGGCTAAAAAACATGTTTTTTAAGGCCAAGTAAGGGTTCCGGTAGGTGAAATGAAGGGATTTAAAACAAATCAAAGGGAGATATAGGGTTTAAAGAGGATTTTGGAATGGTTTAGAGGCTAAATGAAGGTATTTTGAGGATTTTTATGAAAGGGAAAAATAGGTGAAAATGGATAATTGAAACAATGGAAAATGGATTTTAAGGTAGTCTTTCTCTTGGCAAAGAGCAGGTATTTTAGGATTAAAAGTGATTTAGGATTAAAATTGAAACAGTAGTGAATATTAACTCAAAGGGTAAGAAATCATCATAAGACTTCGAAGATGATGGATTTTCAAAGGAAATAAATCTCTTGAAGGCTTGAAAACAAACTTAGCCACCACTTGGTATATTAGAATTTATAGGTGGCTAACAATATCATCCAAGAATTGTTCATTCATGTAATGTATTGGAGGTTTCCCCCTCAAAGTGGCTTGTTTTTAAGGTGTTGATATCTCTTTTCTTCTATTTTTGGAGCTGGTTTCACAACATTTGGGATCAAAGCTTTGGATTCTAGGGTTTCACTACTCCAAACAGGTCATCGTGGAATTTTCGCTATAACGTTTTTTCTACAAAGGTTTAGAAGCTGAAAATTTTAAATTACGAAGCCGAAATCTGGAGGAATATTATCGCAAAATTTTAGAGCTTGGTTTGCAATATTTTCGGAGATATGATCTATGGAAGTTAGGTATTTTTGCAGGGTCCTCAATTTAACCTAAACAAGTCATTGTGGAATTTTCGCTATAAATTTGTTTCTATGAAGGCTCAGAATCTGAAATTTTTAAAGTGCGAAGAAGAACTCTTGAGGAACATCTTTGCAAAATTTCAGATCTTGGTTCGCAATATTTTCAGAGATATGGTCTGTGGAAGTTAGGACTTTTTTAGGCTCCCGAATTTCATCTCAAAGAGGTGATCATGGGAAAATCTTCATAACTCTATCTCTGAGCATCGGATTGGAATTTTGTAAAAAGTGGACGCAGGAAAATAGAATTTAGTTTCCTATCTATCAATTTTAGAGCCGAAAGAGGAAGCAATGACACGTGGAAAGTCATACAAGTTTTCTCTACTAAACTAGTCCATAATTAGGTCATGGTAGGAGATTGGGCACAACTTTGTCTTCAAGAATCCAAATTAGGTCAAACTTGTGGCATTCAAAAGAGGATTCAGAGGGCTACCTCTGTACCAAATTTCATATATTGAAGATTTGAAATCATAGAGATAATTCAGTTTCAATATTGCACTCCTCAAAAGCAAGAAAAATGTGTGTATTTTTTTTCAAATTACATAAGTCTCGTTCGAAAAAAATTAGTTGGAATTTATTCCAAGGGCATATTGAAGAATAGATATCAATATTGGGTTCTAAAATGGCCCCTAAAAAGAATTCAATACCCATTAAGCCTTCAGAAGGCTCTACTATGATTCATGAAGACGAAGAAACACAACATGAGATATCAAAATTACAAGAGCAAGTGCACCAAATTTCCCTATCGCAAAGAGAAACAAAAAATGAAATGGAAGTTTTGAAGAAAGTCGTGGAAACTAAGATGGATGGTTTGAAGAAAGGCGTGGAAGCTAAGATGAATATTTTGGAAGATAAGATGGAAGGCATGGAAGTGGGCATGGAAGCTAAGATGGATGTCATGGAAGCTAAAATCGATGAAAAAATGGAAAACATAAAAGTAGACATTGAAGGTTTGGCAAAGTTGATACAAGAAATGTTTCTTAATGGTGAAAAGATAGTAGAGGAAACTCATGATGAGAACAAAATAAATGTTAATCATGCTTTCATAAACTCTAATGTTGGATGGAAGAACCACCATATTCCAAAGATGGATATGAGGAAGTTTGATGGCAAGGATCCCGTAACATGGATACTACAGATGGAGCAATATTTTGATCTCAATAATGTGAAAAACACACAAAAGGTACGCATTGAAAATTTACATTTAGAACAAAATACATTTGTATGGTATCGATGGCTTTGCTCCCGTAAAACAATTGTCACTTGGTCAATTTTTATGGAGAAAATGATAGCACATTATGAGGATACAAAGAGCAACACCTTCTTTAGCCAATTAATAAATCTCAAAGAAAAGGGTTTAGTGGGGGAGCACATTGAGGACTTCCAAAAATTGAATATAAGGGTAACTGATATTCCAGAGGAACACAGGATTGATCTCTTCATAAGTACTTTAAAGGATAGCATCCAACATGAAGTTCGCGTTTTGGAACCTGATTCATTGGAGAAGGCATTCAGGTTGGCAAGAAAAATTGAATGTAAAATTATGGCGACAAGGAAGCCTACCACTCACTTCTATAAAGAAGGAAGTGTTGCTACGCCTAGATTTCCACAACCTACAAGGTTGACACCACAACAATTGGAAGAAAAAAGGGCAAAAGGGCTTTGCTACAGTTGTGATAGAAAATACACTAAAGGTCATAAGTGTGCTGAGAAGAAATTATTTTACATAGATTGTGAAGAGGAAGAAGAAAATGAACAAGAAGAGGATATACACCAGGAACCAACCTTAGAAGAGGAAGAAATGAGTCTGACCATATCATGTAATGCATTGGCAGGAATTACCACTCCTCAAACTCTCAAGATAGAAGGACATATCAAGAAGAAAAAGGTAATAGAGTTGATTGATTCAGGTAGTACCCATAATTTTATTCATTGTAAGGTAGCCAAGGAATTGAATTGTTTCCTATACCCAGCACCAGAATGTCAAGTGATGGTTGCAAATGGAGGAGCTATAAATTGCTCTGGAAAATGCCATAATATCAAGCTAACCATGGGGGAATATGTATTGACTAGTCCAATGCTTTCCATTCCTATGGGAGGTGCTGATGTTGTACTAGGAGCACAATGGTTACAATCTTTGGGGACGGTAGCTTTTAATTTTCAAGAACTTTTCTTGAAATTCTTTTCAGAAGGAAAGGAAGTCGAATTACGGGGTATTGAAGGGAAGCCAGGAAGGATAATAAGCTCTAATGGCATGACAAAGCTTCTAAAGAAAGAACAACGAGGCGTAATTGCACAATTATGCTCACTAGAAGCTCCAACATCAAAATCATCTATTTCTGCAGATCTCCAACAAGTCTTGGACAATCATTCCAAGGTGTTTGAAACTCCCAAAGGACTCCCACTTATTCATGATCATGATCATGCTATTCATTTGATTCCAGGAAGTGTTCCTCCAAACATCAGGCCTTATAGATATCCTTATGTCCAAAAGAGCGAAATTGAACGTATGATTGTAGAAATGTTAGAGGCTGGTATAATTCAACCTAGTCAAAGTTCCTTCTCTACTCCAGTAGTATTGGTGCACAAGAAGGATGGATAATGGCGCATGTGTCTAGATTATAGGGAGCTCAATAAGCTCACCATTAAAGATTAATTTCCCATTCTTGTGATTGATGAATTATTGGATGAATTACATGGAGCAATTTATTTTACCAAGTTGGATCTTAGTTCAGGATATCATCAAATTAGAATGAAGACTGAAGATAATCTGAAAACAATATTTTGAACTCATGAGGGTAATTATGAATTTTTGGTCATGCCTTATGGCCTTACCAATGCACCTTCTACATTTCAAGGGTTGATGAATTCCATTTTCAAACCCTTCCTTAGAAAATTTGTGCTAGTATTTTTTGATGATATACTAATCTACACTAGGTCTTGGAAGGATCATGTTCAACATGTTGACATGGTGCTCAAACTATTGCAGGAGAAACAGTTATATGCAAAATCATCCAAATGTTTCTTTGGAGTACAAGAGGTGAAATATCTGGGTCATATTGTATCTCATGAGGGTGTTAAGGTAGACCCTAACAAAATTAAATCCATTAAGGAATGAAAAGTCCCTACAACTATAAAGCAGTTGTGAGGATTTATCGATTTAATAGGGTATTATTGCAAGTTTGTTAAGAATTATGGGAGAATAGCAGCACCTCTAACAACATTATTGAAGAAAGATGCATTTTCATGGAATTCTAAAGAAACTAAGGCCTTTGAACATCTTAAAGAGGCAATGTGCCTAGCACCAGTCTTAGCTACGCTAGAATTCACAAAAACCTTTATTGTGGAATGTGATGCCTCAGGAAATGGAATTGGTGTTGTTTTAATGCAAGAAGGAAGACCCATTTCTTTTGAAAGTCGTCCAATCAAATGAAAGTATTTACAGAAAGCTATTTATGAGAAGGAAAGGTTAGCAATACTACATGCACTAAATAAATGGCGACCTTACCTAATGGGAAGACACTTCAAGGTAAAAACTGATCATGATAGTCTTAAATATTTTTTGGAACAAAGACTATCTTCAGAAGAGCAGAAAAAATGGGTCACAAAGATGTTAGGTTATGACTTTGAAATAATCTACAAAAAAGGGAAGCTAAATGTTGTTGCAGATGCACTCTCAAGAAAAAATGAAGAGGTGGAAGCATTTCTTTGTGCCATTTCTATTATCCAACCAGATTGGATAACCAAAGAAAGGGATGAATGGAAGAAGTACGAAGAAGTGTGGACACTCATTCAAAAGTTGCAGCAAGATCCTACTACATCTAATACATTTATTTTGAAATATGATTCCTTATGGTACAAAGATAGCTTATATCTTTGTAAGAATTCCCAACTAAAACAAAAGATTCTTTTGGAATTGCACACTTCTCCTTTGGGAGGACACTCAGGATTTTTAAAAGCTTACCAAAGGGTGAAGAAAGAATTTTTTTGGGATGGCCTTAAATCTGATTTTCAAAAGTTTGTGGTAGAATGTTTGGTTTTCTAGCAAAATAAAGTTGAGACAATTAAGACCTCAGGTCTTCTACAACATTTATCCATTCCAAGTCAATGTTGGGAGGAGATTTCAATGGATTTTACCACAAGTTTACCTAAGTCCGAAGGAAAGGGTGTCATCATGGTGGTAGTTGATATACTTACCAAGTATGCACACTTTTGTGCATTATCTCATCCATTTAAAGCAAGTATAGTTAAGTACACATTTATGAAACAATTCAAAGTTACATATGGAAACCAAAGGTTATTGTGGAGGACAGATCCTATTTTGTTTGGAAATGTTTGGAGGGGAGTTATTTTCTGTTTGGGCATTTATAATTAGCTCGCAGCTCATCTTAATCATCCTCAATCCAGATGGTCAAACTGAGATAGTGAATAATTTTTTTGAAGGATATCTTCATTGTTTTTTACCTGATAAATAAACAAAATGGGTCAAGTGGTTACCTCTCGCTGAATGGTGGTATAACACTTCCTTCCATACTGCAGTAAAAATGACCTCATTTATGGCACTTTATGGATATCATCCACCGTCCATCACATCATCTTTAAGAGAAAATTCTAAGGTTCAAGTAGTGGAAGATCACATTGAGCATCAACAAGAAGTTCTCCAACTCTTAAAGGATAACCTAAATTTGGCACAAAATCGAATGAAACAACAGGCATATTAACATCATAGAGAGAGAAGTTTTGATGTAGGAGACTGGGTATTTTTACAGCTACAACCATATAAACAAATGTCCTTCAAGCAAGCTAAGAAGGATAAAATATTATCACCAAAGTACTATGGTTCGTACAAGGTGTTGCAAAATATTGGTACCATGGAATACAAATTCTTTGTTTCCTATAAGCCTTTCTTACAAGTGTAGGAATCTTTCCAAGTGTTTCAAGTTGAAGAATACAGGTGGAAGTCTTCCAAAATGAAGCAATATTTTAACTTGATGAGGAAGGAAAAATCATATTGGAACCTGAAGCGGTCACAGAAACAAGAACTCGACAGCTACGAAATCAATCAATTTCAGAGTATCTCATCAAGTGGAAGAACTTACCCACTTAAGATTCTACATGGGAGGATGAGAATTTTATATAGAAGCACCCAGAGCTACTCAAGCTTTGAGGAAAACACTTTTTTGAAGGAGAGGGGCATGTTAGGTCCCTATATTACTAGTTTAGCCCCTTATTTTTATTAGTGTAGCCCCCTTATTGTTATTATTGTAGCCCCCTCTAACCCAAATATTGTTATTATTGTGCCCTTACATTGTTATTATTAGGTCGGCTAGGATTACATTGTGGCCCCATGGACTCCTATATATAGAAAGGAGGTTTTTTCATTTGTATCATCCAAGAATTGTTCATCCATGTAATGTATTGGAGGTTGGCCCCTTGAAGTGGCTTATTTCTAAGGCATTAATATCTCTTTTATTCTATTTTTGTAGCTGGTTTCACAACACCTTCTAGCATCCCATCTCAAAACTAGATCACCTTCTCTGAAGTTTCTTTCCCTGGCCTTTCTATCAAAAAGACTCTTCATATTATTATGATACTTTCTCAATTTATGTTGAATGTCATCTATGTTTTCATTTAATTCAATAATTTGATTGATCCTTCTAGAGAAATGATCAGGTTCATCAATAGATTCTTGTAGAAATTTAAGAACAAGAAAAGACAAATTAGAAGGAAAAATGGCCTCTTTACCATAAACCAGATAGAATGGATATTTACTTGCTCATATTTTGGGATGAATCCTATTTTCTCAAATTGCATACATAAGATGGATGTCCCAATTTTTCTTATGATCTTGAAGATTATTTTTTATTACTTTAACTAGGCTCTTTTTAGATGACTCTGAAAGACCATTTCCTTAAGGATAATAAGGGGTTGAATGATGTAGAAAAATATGATATTTTTGGTAGAATTAAACTATATTTATAACACTGAATGTTGTGGCATTATCAATCACTATTTTTCGAGGGCAACCAAATCTAGAAAGAATGTTTTCTTCAATAAATTTGATCACTACTATATCTGTAGAATTTCTGACTGGAATTGCCTCTACCCACTTGGTGAAATAGTCTGTGGAAGTTCAAATCCATCTGTGTTGATTTCTTGAAGGTGAGTGAATTTCTCCTATAAAATATAGTCCCCAGTGAAGGAATGGTGTAGAAACAACAACTGGAACGAATGGAAGAGCTGCTAGTTTTTGCTTACCAGCAAACATCTAACATGGAATGCAACTTATGAAATTTGCTCCTACTTGTGAGAACAAGGTAGACCAATATAAACCCGCTCTTAGTATCTTGTATGATGTGGCCCTCCAAGCATAATGCCCTCCATAAAACCCTGCATGAAATTTCTCAATGATTCCTTTTGTTTCAGTTTCTGTTAAACAAAGTAACAAAATGTTGAGAGGATCTTTCTAGTACAAGTTGGAATTGATAATATAGTATTTTATAGATTTCAATTTAAGTGTTTTGCACTGGCTCTTTGAAAACTCAGTAAGACACTCAAAATTGATCAAAAAATGTACAATATTTGCCTATCAATTTGATAGTACAAACTTTTCATCAATGTGAATAGGAACTGTTTGAGTTGAAGGAGAAGGTTCTTGTGGGTTCTTTCCTTGAGAATATTGGGAAGGATCTTGTGGTTTCTCCCCTTATGTATTTAAGGAAGGTTCTTATGGATTCTCCCTTTATATATTGAAGGAAGGTTCTTGTTGATTCTACCTTTCTAAATTTGAAGAAGGTTCGTGTGTATGCTTCTCAGATATTTAAAAAACATAATTTATGCCTAACACTTTGCAATTGGATTCAGCTAACAATTTAGCTAAACCTTGTCCCTTTACTAACTTAGTGGTTTTAATAGTGAGGCCGAACTCAAGGATTTGATTGATCCACATTCCTCTTCTACCATCAATATCTGGTTGGGTAAGAATAGTTTTTACAACATTGCTAGGGACATAAACAGTAATATATGAGTGAACGGCATAAATTATGAAAGATTTTAGGGCTTGAACCAGGGCATAGGCCTGTTTTTCAATAATATCATAGTTGAGTTCAAAATATCGCATAACCTTACTGAAAAATGCTATGGGTTGATCACCAGAATCTTTATTTTTCTGTAAAAGGATAGCAACAAGGGTTGTTTCCGAAGCAAAGGAGAATATACCGAAAGGTAAAGAATAATTAGGGTTGGACAAGGTAGGAGCTTCAGAAATGGATTTCTTGATTTGATCAAAATAATATCTAGCGGGAATAGTCCATTTAACATCATGATTCCTTTTAAGCATGTCAGTTATGTCTTTAAATATTTTAGCATAGTTAGGGATGAATATTCTCAAGAAGTTAATTTTTCCTAAAAAGGATTGGATTTCTTTATTATTTATTGGCACTGATAATGATTGAATAAAAAATACTCCTTTAGGATATATCACCACTCCTTTCTTTGAAATGATGTGTCCCAACAACTTTCCTTCTTTGATGGCAAACAAAGGCTTCTTGGGGTTGAGAGATATTCCAAATTTTCTGCACCTGTCAAAATCCTTCATCAAGTGTTTTATATGTTTTTGATATGAATTAGAGAAATCGTTAAATCAAAAAGATAAATAACAAAAAAATTATTCACCTTTCCAAAAAAGAAAAATCCATAGCTCTTTGGAATGTTTCTCCTACATTTGATAACCCAAAAGGAATTTTGGCATACATGAATGTTCCCCAGGGTGTGGTAAAGGCAGTGTTTTCTCCGTCTTTTGGATTTACCATTATATGGTTATAACCAGAAAATCCATCAAGCATTGAAAGCCTATTAGCACCAGAAACCCTTTGGAGTAGTTGATCCATATTTGGTAGTGGATAGTTATCTTTTAGAGATGATTTGTTAAGGTTTATGAATTCCACACAGAGTTTAATTTCTCCATTTTTCTTTTTTACAGGAACTAAATTAGCTACCTAATCAGAGTATCTTAAGGGAACAATTATTCGGGCATCTAAAATCTTCTTAAGTTTCTTTTCTATGGTAGGAAGCAGAACTGGATTAATTCTTCCTAGTTTTTGTTGATAAGGTTTTGCTTCAGGTTTTAATGGGATTTTATTCTCTATCAGAGATGTGTCATAATTTTTCAGATCAGTATAAGACCAAGAAAAAACATCTTTGTAATTCTCAAGAAGTTTAATGTATTCAGTTTTAACTTCAGGAGTTAGAGATGCACAAATTTTAATGTTTTTAATCTCTTTATCAATCCCAATATTAGTTTCTTCAATATCATCTTCTGGAGAAGCAGAGAGTGGATCTATAGGAACATCGTTTTGATCAAATAGATTTTCTAAAGAACAAGGCCTCTAGGAATAAAATTATTTGACAGTTGTATAATATCATGATCACCTACTTTTGTATTTAGATCTGAATTTTATTTTTCTTTAGTAGCTTCATTCATGTCTGATTTATCTTCTTAAATTTGTAAGACAAAATATTCATCGATAACTTGGAGAAAGGATTTCAGTTGTTCATCATCTTCAAATATTTTCCAATACTTTATATTATCTGGAATGGATGGCCTATATTTGACTTGAATTTGGTATTGTATCTAAATTTGGTCTGGTATATTAAAATAACTGGCAGAAACAACTAAGGAATTTGCATGACTGTTTTCATTTCTAGGAATGAAATTTATATTAAAAGCATTAAAGGATTTTTCAATTGTATCCAAAACTTCATTTCTGTAAGACCTAAGCCTAGGATTATTTGTTTGAAAATGATTCCTAACCTATCTTACTATAAATTATGAATTAGTAAAGACGCTTAAATTTTCCACGTTTAAACATTTAGCAAACTGTAATCCTATAATAAAAGCTTCATATTCAACAACATTATTTGTGACTTCAAAATATAACTTGCATGATTGAGTGATGTTCTCTTTCTCAGGTGATATTAAAACAATAACTGCTCCAACTACATCTTTGGTACAAGATCCATCAAAGAAAAGTTTCCAAATATCAGTTTGAACAGATTTAGGAGTTTCAACTGACATCCTCAAAGTTGAGAATTATGTGAAGAATTTGAAGATAGTTGGAAGCAACTAAAATCTTGGTCAACTGCATAAATGGGATGTTTTCAAGCTTTATCTTCTTTGTAGACAGTGTTTAAGAATTTGACTTCCCTTTATAACCTAAGGTTTTCTCCCGAATATACATGAATAGTGGCAAAAGACATATGCATTTTAAGACTCCCTCCTAGTTTGGCACAACATGATCTTGATAAAAGCATTCCAAAATTAGGGTGAATATCAGTGACTACTATGTCTAATACAACACTTTTGACTAGTAGTTGGTGTAAGGCTACCACTAGGTCTTCTATAAGTCCTAAACATTGCACTTTTTTAGAGTCAAAGGTATATAGGTCATGAAAAGTTCAAGTGTTTTCCAAATTAAGTTTCTTCATAATAACCTTTGGTATTAGATTGTATGAAGCTCTAGAATCCAAAATAAAATTGTATAGTAAAGAGTCATGTACTTTCAAAGTCACGTAGAAAGGTGGTATGCATTCATCGATCATGTCAGAACTAGGACCAAAAGCTATTATGGGTCTCTCATTTTGCAGACTAATAATGTCCCCTTCAGCATCCACATTAGAGTTTTGTATCCATTTTGAAACTTGAATCTTATATCCAGGGTTTTTAGAAAGTTCTGAAAGTGGAACAGGAATTTTAACTCTTTCTATCTCTTTTTCAACATTAAAAGCAGTCAATATAGTTTTATCAATTTGTGTAGTATCATTTGGATGATTTAGAGGTTGAATAGAAGTAGTTTGAGTTTCAACATTTTTCACTTGAGGCTCAATTATGATAGGGTTTTTAGGAGGTCTACCAGGACCTGCTCTAGGTCTTAAATCATACCTTCTGTTAAGTTCTGCAATTAAAAACTCAGAAAAGGCTTGATATTTAGAGAACTCAAAAGTCTCTTAGCCTTCTTCAGAGATTTGAATTTGAGGGACAGGGACGATGGCAGTCTGAATAGATGTATTTTCCATGTTATTAATATCTTCAGTGATTGATAAAGTATTATCATCAGGTTGTTGATCACCAATCAACAACGGTGTAGGTAATTGTTGATCATTGTTTGGTCTTTGAAGAGTTTGTAATTGAGGGGCATTTTTGAATTGACCTTGAATCTATGTTTGGGGTCTAGCAACAATTTTTTGGACTGTTCTAGGTTGTGTTTCAATCTTAGAAATCGTATTTGAAAGGTTTCTAAGAAGTGATGTGATTTCATCTATTTTTGAGTCTTCATTTTTAGATTTAGACGAAGAAGAAACTTCTTGATTTGATTTTAATTTTCTTTGGGCTTTTTCAGCTTTGGCTTTTAGCCTAGCCAAGGAAGACCAATTTACTTCAACTTCTATAGAATTTTTTTGCATGTCTTCTAAGGTACGAGATGTTCTCTCTCTTAACATGACAACAAATTCATCTTCAAAGGCTTTTGAAAATCTAACCTTCATTGCTTCTATAGGGGGTTTACAATTAGGAGGCATCTTGTGATAAAGTTTATTAAATATTTTGATGAAATCAGCTACTGGTTCACCATAATTTCTTTAAGCTCTTCAAACTTCGTTAAGAAATAAACATGACCCTTTTTCACACCCCATTGATTTTTAAATATAGTTGTCAATTCCTCCCAAGATCTAATAGAATGAGATGGTAGCTGTCTAAACCAAATCTTAACATTTCCTTCTAGAGATTGCACAAACAATCTCATATAAAATTTTTCATTTTCTATGTTCATGTTATCAGAAAAATCTAGAAATGTTGCTAGATGATCTTCAACTGACAAACCAATTTCTCCATTAAATCTGGGGAGATGTTTTAGATACCCAGTAAGAAAATCATTGAGTATATTAGGGAGTAATAAAGAAACATATATTGCTTGTACAATGGGTCTAAAACCAGCCATACTTGAAGATGTAGATGTAGAATATTAAGTAGTGGTGGTTGTAGAAGAACAAGTAGAATTTGAATATGAATATGGGGAAGAAGGAGGTCAAGAAGGAGGTCAAGAAAGAGGTGGAGAACGAAATGGATTTGAAGATATTATTAGGAATCTTAAAGGTGTTTGAATGAAAAACTTTTGAACCTCTTCTTCTCCTTCTTTGTGCTCAAATAAAGGATTAGAATAAAGAGAAAAGAGATCTTTTGGTTGTGCAGAAGTAGATGGCGCATAGTATGTGACAGGGGATATGAAATCAATAGATTTGAATCTAGGTAATTTTAGATCCAAATCCTATTATGATATATGAGATTCAGAAGGTGCCTTAGGTAATTTATAAGACTCCAAAGAATGAACTAAATATGCAGATTGAAAACCTACTCCTTTGGATACTAATTCATGTACTCTAAGAGGTATATCTTCTAATTCTAGAGGAATAGGTACAGATCTGAAAGGATTGGGAACTGTTGTGGTCTCCTATTGAGGGACATAAGAAGGGGTTTGATGTCTTATTCTGGAAGAAGCTTGTCTTACCAGTCTCTCTGGATATGATAAAGGTAAGACAATTTTAGAGTGAGAATGAGACCTGGTATGCTTTGAAGGAGCCAGCTTGGGTTCAGTGAAGTTGGCAGGTGAAAGTTTTTGACCTAACTAGACCTTTAATCACCTTTAAAGGAATATGGTTTTATCGTTGTCCGAGGGAAAATAAATCAAATTTTGTTCCCCGACAACGATGCTAGTTTGATGTTGTCCTTTGAGATAATTGGGGTCAATAATTATGCCAAAGAATCTATGATGTTTTGTTTTGTTTTAAGTTTGGAATTTTTGGATGACCAATTCATAAAACAATTTGAAGAAACTCTGTTTAAGATTTTAGATAGTATTAATTAATAATACAAAGGGTTGTTGCATTATTCCACATAGTAATTTAGATTTTGCAGGTGATTAAGTTGAATATGTAAGGAGATATGATTATTTTAATTATTCAAAAAGAATATTTGAATGATCATAACTGTGAAAACTTTCAAACAATGTCTAAAAGTTTAACAAAACATATTTAACATTATGAAAATGCTGATAATTTATTAATGAGAGGGACTTACATAAACAAATATCTTAGTAAATCATTCTCTGATATAGATAGTAACTTCAGTAAGAATCTAAGACAACTGAAACTCAGTTAATCTTACCTAGTTATCTTCATAGCAATTAAATACATGTAGAAACAATACGAAATGATAAACAAGAAGAACTTACAAGGGAAAAATTTGTATGAAACAAATCCATAATCCTTTTTTTATTATTAATGATCAAAAGCTTGTACAATGTTGCTTAAAAAATTCTCATCCAAGGGTGCAACCCTTAATAAATCGAGAATGAGAGTTATTTATACTAGTTCTAGGACTAAGAAAATATCCTAAAGTGATTTACAAAAATAATATAATATGATAGAAATAAGGAAACTGCTGAAAGATATGTTCCTATTTTGGAGGAGACTGTTGATAAGTAGGCCTACTAATAGGCTATGCTAGTTGTAATGTTTTCTTGTGAGATAGCGGCTTCTGCTAACTGTCTTTTGAATTAATCTTTGTAGCTTTGGTGGAGTTTAAACAGTAAAATCCCTTATTAGTTTAATAATTGGAAAAAACCCACTTTTCTCTTTGAATGGTGCAAACCTTTTGAATATCAAAAAACCCTTTATAAACAAACCTTTTGGATAGAATGGCGGAAATGATGTGGAGCAAAGATAATGGTGGAGGTAATAAGTGCTAGGACCTACTAATCACATCAAAAATTGCAATCGGGACCTTTTGAGACTTATCACAAATCGGGAGGTCAAAAGGCTTATCACAGATCGTATGTCGGTGAGTTGAAATAGACAACATATCATTTGGGAATCGGATAATGTGATATGAAATGGGAAATGGGGGAAGAGATGAGGTGGCAGGGAGAAATAGTTCCACTTTATATCGCAATCAGGGAAAGGAGTCGGTATCGCAAATCTCATATCGGGGATCAGGGTGAGTGATATGAATAAATGGCATGGAGGAATTTTGATATGCGATCAATGATGACTTACGTAACAGGTAAGGGCCCCACTTTAATTGCAATTAGGGAATCAAGAAGGCAGAAGTAAGTTGAAACAATTAAATTCACGATATAGCGATGCAAAAAGGTAAGGTGGGGCCCTTTAGAAAGTTTAAAGTGGAAATGGAAATGTGCCTAAGTAAAGAAATATATAAGCAACACGAAGCATATAAGGGTTTTCAAATTTTTTGAGGCTAAAAGGGCACAACAAAAAATTGAAGTGTTATCACACTCGGGGGTTTGTGGGATATGGAAATTACAACATGTGTTATGAAACTATGATATGAGATTGCTATAAAAGTAAAGTGGAAAGATAAAGCTGGTGTACCAGCCGGGAATGTAGACTTATCGCATTAAGGGCTTTCTGGACTTATCACATTTAGGGGACCATAGGGTATATGAAAAATGTTTGGAAACGAAGTTCGTGATAGGCTGATGTGCAAAGGCAAGGTGGGTCCATCAATGAAACATGGTAATGTGGTAGGCAAATGGTCAAAGCGCGGAGTGACTTTAGGATTCAAATAATTTATGTACCATAAACTTTAGGTTTGAATGTTTATAATTTAATAAAAAAATAATTTCCTTTTTAAATAAATTAATCATAATTAACTTATAAATTTATGAAAAGGCACTTTTGAGCTTGCAGCCATATATTTTTCATTTTTGTACCCTAAAGGCTTCATTTTTCTTTGGCATCCTAACATTTTATTTTTGCCTCCTTTTTTTAGGGCAATCTAACCTAACATTTTATCTTGATATGGATGTATAAAACACACAAGAAGCCTAACATTTTTTAATTTATTTTTCTTCCATCCATATCCTATCTTAGAATTTTTTGAATTTATTTTGACTATACATGCTAAATTATCAAAACGAAATAATGTTACAACACCATCCAATAAATAGCCTAGCCCCGACCTAGACTCAACCTAGTCACAAAAAAAAACTAGATGGTAGAAAATGGAAAAATAACTAGAAACACATAATTCTCTTTACTCTAAGAAAATGCCCCTATGTAACTATTCCATATGTTCAAAAATACAACAAAACATTTTTTTTTACTATATGTACCTACATGGATAATTTCATATATGATATCATGGCACAGTACACACACACACACACACACACACACACACACACACATATAACCATTAAATTTTATATACATGTTGAAGTTAATTCTTACAACAAGATTATTAAATCTCCTTAATGTAATCTATCATTCCCGCTAACTCCCCTAGTGACTATACACCAACTCAGGCAGAATTGTGCCAATGCGGGTTAATAAAAGCTGACATCGAAATCTCTGTAATATTTGTTGTCCCACTAACTATCGGTACAGATCTTGAACTTCGCACTTCAATCAACAATCCTCCTTGAAAACCTAAGATCGATGGTAAAGATGTGATGAGGGTTGTGGAGGTAACCAAAAACCATCCTCTGACACTGCTAGGGTTCATTTGGTCTCTGTTGTTTTGATGGCGGTTAGCTCTACAACTTCGAATCATTATGTCTGATTAACGAGTAAGTCATGCTCGAGCTCCTTTGATGGGTCATAGTTAGGTTATGTTTTGATAATTGATAGCTTCTGTCTCCACATCATAATTATAAATTTTTATTGGTTGTTATGTTTGGTTCCTTTTGTAGGTTAAATTTTGATTTCCCAAGCTTACCTTGTTGGTCCAGGTACTGCATTTGAGTTTGGCGTATTAATTCTCTTTTGGATCCATTTCAGACTTAATCATTGTTACAATTAGGTGTGTCTTCAACTTAACCCTCGGTGGTTTGAATGGTAGGAATTTGATGGGTTTTGTTTTTCGAAACTCAGGTAATTTATGACTAAACCATTCATTCCCACAATACTTTTACTTTTATCTTGTATCACCTTGGTTTTCAGTCCTTTCATTTAAAAATTTTACTTTATGTTTTGACAGGTGACTTCAAAGTTTGTTGTAACCATTCTAATGACTACAAAGTCTCAGGTTTCTGCCTTTTTTTTTTGTTTTCACCGATACCAGGTTAGCTTCCGGGCCTTTCTTGGCTGGAATATTTGTTACTTTAGCTACAAATTTGAGCCTTTTTCTTGAAAAACGTTTTAGAATTAATGGGTTTCTTGATTGGGTACCTTATAGTATGTATTTAATGATATATATAATTTCTTTTTTCACTCAGGAGTGTGGCCATGACCTGTCTTCTCCTATTTTGAATACATGGTGCAACCTACAAATTTTCCATTGTAGTTGTGTTTTCTTTTGTTGTATAATTGATAAATTACCTTAGGGGATCAATAATTTATGTTAGATGTTGGAATAGAATCCCATTATTTTGGAAAAAATATAGTTGTTAATATAAATTATTCTGGCTTCTAATTGTTTTTAGTATACAACTCTTGTTCATTTACTTATACTCGCTCTACTGGAATTTCTGTGAAGTTAGTTCTTGCATGGCCTTTATCACAGTTATTCTTACTATTATAATGAATCTGTCAAGTTTTTTCTTGATTCCTTAGACTGAGTATGAACATGAATAGTACTATGGGTTTCTGTGTTTATTTTATTTTAAATTCAATAACATTGCAAAACTTAAGGGATTGTTTTCTTGGGCAGTCAGGAAATGGAGTAACCTTGGAGACTAACTATGTAGCCCTCGGTTCCTTTGTATGTCCACATGGTTTTATTATACCTAATTTGGGAACATAATTCTTACTAATTGTTTTCACTCAAAACTTGCTAGACATAATTAATTGTTTCCTTTTCATCCATGTCCCACTGGATTGGCTTGAAACTCTACTTAGTTTTCTTTAACAGTAACCCTTGGCCATTTTCCTTTGGAATTTTTCTGCCACTTATACCTGCAACAACAATAATCTAGCCTCGCCCACAATATATGTATATATTTATTTAATAATCCTAAGCATAAAGGATTAAATGTATTATTTTTATTTCCACACACACCTGGTGTTTATTTGATCCAGGTGGATATTGGTGGCCACTCGCCTATTCCACTTGGGGCCCCACCATTGCTTCTTTTAGTTTTTAATTTTCCTTAATTGTAGCACAGTTTACTATTTTTAAAATTTTTTCTAGTCCTGAAATTTCGAAGTTGTTTTGAGGGCCTAAACGAAGTTTTTTGGAAAAACTGTGAACAACATGAAATATGATTTGATGTTGCTCACATCAAAAGTTGTAGTCTTCAAATAGATCTTTCTAAAGAGGTATTGTGTGCATCAAACAGAGATCGTATGCCAAAGTTACATCCCCTGGAAGATTGATGTACCAATTTACCCAAACGGGACCCATATTTTTGGTGCTTCATCTCCTAGGGTTAGGTTTGTGGATGTTTCAGGTTTTTCATTTTTTCTCAATAATAAATAGGCCCTCAAGCCTCATTGTAACAGAGTTTAGAGGCTTGTAGCTGCCACATCCCTTCTCAAAGATAAGTTACCAACACCCTAGCTAGTTTATTTCCATTTTGTCTGTAAGCATATTTCAGTTATTTTTTATTAATGAAATGAAGTTTTATTTCTACTGCATCTCTAATTTTATGTGTATTTTTGTATTTCATTGTGTTCCTAAATAAATCTGGATTAGTGGTATCATAGAGGTCCGCTTTTTCTCGATTCTTATTTGCATGTCCCCAACGAGGTCAGGGTATAAGGAGTTAGGGCTCGATCTGGTTGAACCTTTGCAATATTAGCCTCACAAACCTCGATAGCTACCCATGGGGGAAGAAAATAAAGATGAGGAAGAAAGGGATCCTATCAAAATATTTCTCGAGGAAGCCCTCGAGAAACAAAGAAATGAGATGATGGATAACTTTGTCGAAATCCTTCAACGAATACTCACTGGTGGCGCATCTACATCCATCAGTCACTCTCGAGGTGCCACTCCTTTTAAGGTACAAGTAAACTTTGACATTCCCATATTTGAGGGCCAAATAGATGTAGATGTTATAGATAGATGGTTGAATCTATTAGAAGGATATTTCTCGGTTCATGACTTTTCCGATCGGGAGAAGATTATTTTTGCACTCCTCAAAGTCATCCCCCATGTCAAGGACTAGTGGGAAACCTACTGTGAGAAAAATGACGAGGGGGAACCCTCTCTTTTCTCAGTCATACCCTCTTGGAATTATTTCTGAGACACCATCAAGGAAAAATATTATCCCGCGGGGAGCTATGAGGACAAGTACATATAATGGACTACGCTGCGACAGTAAAGGGATCAATATGTGCATGAGTTGACGAATCTGTTCCATACCCTGTGCACAAATTTTGATATCAAAGATTCAAAGAAACATTGGTGCTGAAGTACCATATCTTTTTGCACAGATATGTGAAGGAGGAAATGGAGTTCCTTGACATATCCTCTCTTGGTACAGCATATCGGTATGCTTCCAAGATTGAGCAGAAATTCAAACATAAGAAGCGAGACTTTGGATCTGCAAAACAAAAGCAAGGGAAGGGTGCCCCAAAACCCCAAAACAAAGGAAAAATGCAAGGCATGTTGGCCAAAGCCAACCAGCCAAAGCCACAAGAAAAGAACAACATTGCGAAGCTGAAGAACAACACGGGGAAGTGATGTGAATTCCATAAGAGCTCCACTCACAACACGAGTGAGTGTCAGGCTAAGCAGTCACTATTGGTCGAGATGAAGGCTTCTAAATCAGATGCATGCTCCGAATCTTAGTCAGAACCCAACAAGGGGAATGGCAAAGGGAAGCCGATTATCGATGCGCAACCCAATGCCACCGTTGCCACCACAAAGATCCAGAAGGATGAACCAAAAGATATAGAGGAGGAGGATCATCTCTTTCACTCCCAGATGTGGGTAAAGGGTTCCCTGCTATAATTCATTATCGATAGTGGGAGCCAAAAGAACCTCATTTCATCGGAGATCATGAAGCGGTTGGGCTTGCTGACCACAATACACCCATAGTCATGCACCATTGGGTGGCTTCACCAAGGACGAGATCTCTGCGTCAGCCATCATACATCATCAATCCCTTCATAGATGAGTTATTATGTGAAATTTCTCCTCTTGATGTTTATCATGTATTATTAGGCCAACCATAATTAGGGAAGTGAAATTTTGTGTATGAGTCCTAGCCTTGCGTTGTTATTGTTACTTTGGGAAATAAGTTATACAGGATACGAGAGGTACCATTGCCTATCGTTATCTCTTTGGTTACTACAAAACAATGCAGTAAGCTCATTTCCAAAACTGAGAAATTTTTTTTCCTGATGATTTGTCCTTGGGGAAAGAAGAAGACTGTGGCCACGAACTCTAGAGAAGGCTCCTCTACACAAAACAAAAAATGAAAAAGGTCGTGGAGGAGTACGAGTACATCTTCACCTCACCCATAGGGGTGCCTCTGCACTGTCAAGTCAATCACCCCATCAATCTGACCCCAGGTGAGCTGCTGCCCAATGGACCAATCTATCGGTGATTTGTTCTGGAGAACGATAAAATCAAGAGGCAGATTCAAGAGTTGCTGCAGAAAGGTCACATATGGCCGAGTTCATCACCCTATGGGAGCTCGAACAAGTTTGTGCATAAGAAGGATGGGACTTGGAGACTCTGTATTGACTATTGGGCATTGAACAATATCATTGTTCGTAATAGGTACCCAATCCCACAGATTGATGACCTTCTGGACCAACTCAAAGGGGTGAAATATTTCAGCAATATCGACTTGAAGTTCGAGTATCACCAGGTACCAATAGAACCCTCTGAAGTGTGGAAGATTTCCTTCATAGCTAAGGAGGGCCTTTTTGAATGGATGATCATGCCTTTTGGGTTGACGAATGCTCCTGCAACCTTCATGAGGCTGATGTACGATATCTTGTGACCATTCACCAACTCATTTGTAGTAGTGTAATTGGATGATATCCTGATCTTCATCCAGACTTGGGAAGAGCACCTCCACCACATCCGATAGGTCCTCCAAACACTGCGGCAACATAAGTTGTGTGCCAATTTGGAGAATTTCACTTTTTGCATGATCGAGGTTTAGTTTCTAGGATACATTGTTGATGAGTGGGGGGTGCATGTGGATCCAACCAAGATCCAAGTCATTCAGGATTGACCAGCCCCAACCGCTATAACAGAGCTTCACAGCTTTTTGAGTATTGCTAATTTATACCGTAGGTTCGTTTTGGGATTCTGTCATATCACTTGGCAGTCAAGTCACCAAGGGAGGAGCAAAATAAAATTTCTTTTGGCCAAAATATCAACAGAAGGCATTTGTAGAATTGAAACATCATCTGTACTCTGCCCTAGTGTTCACATTACCAGACTTGCAACATCCATTTGAGATCGAGATAGATGCCTTTGACTATGCTATTGGGGTAGTTCTTAGTCAACAGGGGCACCCAGTGGCATATCACAGTGAGACACTATCCGACACAGTCTACAAGTATCCCACTTATGACAAAGAAATGTATTCCATTATGCAGGATTTCCAAAAATTGAAGCATTACATTTTGGGGAAGGAAATAGTCATCCACATAAATCACCGACCCCTGTAATTCATACAGACGGAAGGGAAGTTGAAAAATAATTTCCATCAGAAGCGATCAACATATCTGAAATAGTTTCATTTGAACATCAAGTATAAAAAGGGTAGCACCAACAATGTTGCAGACTACCTCAACCAACCACCGATTGTCGTGCTAACCACCGTTCTCAACTTTTGTGGGAATGAGACTTCTAATTGGTTATTTCTCTACAAAAGTGATCCAGAATTCGGCCACACATATAAGACACCCTTGGAGGGTACGCAAGTTCCAAATTTTCACCTCCAGGATGCACTGCTATGTCACTTGGGACACCTTTGTGTTCCTTCAAGCAAGCCTGCCAAGATTATTTGGGAAGCGCACTACAGTCGAGTCGTTGGGCATTTCGGGGTTGAGAAAACAGTGGAAGTACTATATAAGTATTTATATTGGCTGAAAAATCGACAAGATGTCGGGAAGTACAACATATCCTTCACTTCTTGCACTATTTCCAATCTGACCATTAAGAAGCAAGGCCTCTATACTCCACTACCTACCCCGATTCGACCTTGGGAATCCATCTCCATGGATTACATGTTGGGCCTTCCCTCTACTAAGCATGGAAATGACTGTTTTTTCTTGGTCATTGAAAGATTCTCAAAGATGGCCATTATGGTGACCTACAAGAAGAATATCAGAGCAGAAGCCACTGCTAAACTCTTCTTTGAATGAGTGTGGGTGAACTTTGGGATCCCATAGTCTATCATATCAAACCAAGACAACAGGTTCCTCATCACATTTTGGTCCAGCCTATGGTCAATGCTAGACACCAAGCTCACCAAGTCCACAGCTTTCCATCGCCATACTGATGGCTAAACAAATGTCGTCAACATGATGATTGTACACATTCTGCACATGTACAATTCAAATAATCCATGCTCATGGGATGAGAGCCTTACCTATGTACAACAAAGTTATAATCAGGCTCTCCACAACACAACTTGCCACAACCCCTTTCAGGTGGGCTTGGGATTCCAGCCACTATGTCCCATTCACATAGCCATGCCATTTGTGGCTACTCAAGCCAATTCAGCTCATGTTTATTCTGAAGCTGACAAGGTGAAAAAATTCATTGAGCGCATTCAACACATCTACCAACATGTTCATGACATATTGGACAAAGCCAATGATAAGTACAGGCAACGACATGATCAACATCAGGTGCCACACAACTTCCAGGTGGGCAACAAAGTGTGGCTACATTTGCAGAAGGAGCACCTTTCTGGACCCCACTGCAAGCTTCGCCTGCTCCGATATGGTACATACACCATCACCAAGGCTATAGGAGCCAATGCCTTTGAGCTTAGTATTCTACCATTCCTTGGTCTGCATTCAGTGTTCAATGTGGACCGCCTTTGGCCCTACTTCCCACCTCTACTAGACACCTCCGACATTGCAGAACAACTCACACCAACAGAGTTAAACCCAGGCTACATGGAATAGCCACCACAGATCGAATCATGGACATGAAAATCAATAACACTCTCTAGCAGAAGATCTAACTGTATTGGGTTTTCAAAGTTGGCCAACTCCTGCACCAAGGTAAATGGTTCACTAGGGACCAAGTTCAGTAGAAGTTTCCTCATCTCATGGAGGAACTCAATGCAACGGGGACCATTGCTTCCTAAGGGGGGAGGAACGATCCAGGTGGATATTGGTGGCCACCTACCTATTCCACTTGGGGCCCCACCATTGATTTTTTTAGTTTTTTAGTTTCCTTAATTGTAGCACAATTTACTATTTTTAGCAGTTTTTCAGGTTTTGAATTTTCGGAGTCGTTTTGAGGCCCTAAACGAAGTTTTTTGGAAAAACTGGGAGAAAAATGGAAGTTCCTTTGATATTACTCACATCAAAATTTGTAGTCCTTAGATATATCTTTCTAACGAGGTATTGTGTGCATCAAATGTAGATCGTATGCCAAAGTTAAGTCACCGGGAAGATTGATATAGCAATTTACCCAAACGGGGCCCATAGTTTTGACACTTCATCTCCTAGGGTTAGGCTTTTGGATGTTTAGGGTTTTCCATTGTTTCTTAATAATAAATAGGCACTTGAGCCTCATTGTGACAGAGTTCAGAGGCCTGTAGCCGCCACATCTCTTCTTAGAGATAAGCTACCAACGCCCTAGCTAGTTTATTTCCATTATGTTTGTAAGCATATATCAATTATTTGTTATTAAAGAAATGAAGTTTTATTTCTGCTGCATCTCTTCTTTTATGTGTATTTTTGTATTTCATTGTGTTACTACATAAATCTAAATCATTATTCACCAGTCTATGAATTTTATTCAAGCAACAATTGCGATGCACTTTATTAATTTACTAATGATATTTCATCAGTATATACAACACACACTTCATTTTCTCTTATGTCTACTAGAACATTAAAGGAAGCTTGTACAACACCATCAAAACACTTTCCTCTTTTTACTGATTAGTAAAATTAAACAATATGGATTACAATATTGTATACAACAAACAACAATTTCCATTTTTATCACTAGTAACATATAAACAACATAAACGGTGCTACCACTAATATCATTCAAACACTTTTCTTAACAACATAATATTGTCTATTTTACTCAAAGATGCTTTCTGAACCATCATAACCAAAAAATGAGGAGTTATTGTCTTGATGGGGCCTAGAACCATATTCATATATGGCTGCGAGAGCTAACAAAACCCACTATTACCTATCCTTTTGGAAACAATTTGCTATGTGTGAAAATTTCTAAACATAGAAACCCTATTGCATAATATTGATTTATTTATCCTACTTGTTTTATTATTCACAAGTTATTTAACTGAAATATTCCGAAAAACATCAAAGTTGTTGGGTGTGGAGCCTAATTATCTTGTTTATTTTGTATCACAACGTTGGACCCCTGTACCTTAATGGGGCGGCATCGCCGCCCATAATTAAACGCCACCTGGGGGATCTAGGGGGGGGGCAGCTACAAATTTATGGAGCCCCCCCCATGGCGGGGGGTTTCAGGGGAAGCGCCCGCAAAGCTAAAAAAATATGTAAGTTTTCCATTTAAAAGTATTGTAATTTCTAGTCAATCTAGGGCATTCATTAGGCAGATGATCTGACAGTAGAAGTTATGTTTAATTTAGGGTTTTTTTCCCTAGAAGGAAACCCCTCGTTTTGTATGAGGGTATATTATTGATGTTGTGTATTGTATGTGTATTCTTAGAGCGAGAAACAGATAGGGAGAATGTGAGAGAAAATAGAGGATATTACAGTGGATCTACTGTAGGTTGTGTCTCTTCATTTTGATGGATAATAGAAAGGAAGGACTAGCTGTTCGGGGTGGACGTAGCCCAAACTGGGTGAACCACATACATCTGTGTCTCTGTGCTTTTATGTGTTTCTTGTGTTTGTGTTTCCACATATATATTTTATGTGTTGCATTGCTTCGTAATATATAATTTTCTAAAAAATGTAAACACAATCTGCAACCTACACATATATATATCATTTACTGAAACATAACACACAGATGAAAAAGGACACACTTGGACAAATTTCCCCAGAAAAAATCCAATGTGGGAAAACCAGTGCAACAGCTCTTTGAGGGTTTTATTATTAAGCAGAATATGAATACATCAAGGGAACCAGTAGTGGTTTTCCCGACAGAGAATTTCACGGCAGTTGTACCTTATCACTCAGAGACAGAAAATATGGTTGATTCAAACCCTCAAGGGAATTACTGAATACAAGCCCTTTCTAGCCTACTGGAACCCCAACGTTGTCCCTCCAGCCTCCGTGTCAACCTTTCCTACCCAGTGTAACCTATTTGCAACACCGGCTGCCCCTACGTCACCATTATGGGCTCTGCGCTACCTCTATGTTACCCTGAAGCCTCTGTGTCAGCCCCTACGTTGCCTCTGCGTTAGCCTGGCTGGGCTGCATCCCTTCTATTGGCCTCTACGTTGCCTGGTACATATCTGCCTCTCATGTTTATGTTTTATCAACCTCAGATCAGAACATCCCTTTCCGATATGCCCCTCGCCAGTACTGCAAGCTCACTCGAAAATTCTCAGCAAACCACGCCCCAAAATTTTGACATAGCTCAAGTGCTACTACAATGTGTGTGTTCTCCAACTAACCCCAAGCCTTCCTTTAATAATTTTCTCATTGAGAAATCAACGGTCATGATCTAATCACTAATCAATGACTAAGATTAGAGAAAGCTTGATCCACGTCACTTAGAACATTCTCACCACATGTGTAAATTAATTCACTTTAAATTTTCAATTTCCCTAAGTTAGACTTAAGGTCCTCATTAAAAAATTTAATTATTTGAGTAACTTTTACACTGGGTGGAATTTTTCCAAACGTTTTTGGATCTTGGATATCTCATGTGCTGTAGCTCATCCACAAATTTTTGGAGCTAGAGAACATCTGATGTTACCAAAAATCTCAACACTCCCTCTTAGCGAGGAATGTGCTCAAGAAAAACTTCACCATGAAGCATCACCCTGATCTCTAGCATCAGTCCCCCGTACTACTAATGCTTGGCCTGCTGCCCTCCATCCACTACGTTGTTGCTTTCTATATTTCTACCCTGAAATCTGCCATAGTCACTGCCACATTTTTACTGTAACTCCCTTTCAAATTGTTGCATCATGTTGCCTATAGCACTGCCACTGCTAACTGCTACACTGTAACTTAGCTCCTGAGAAGTAAGCAAATGAATGAAAATCACCCAAAAACTGACAACTAAGGTAGTATGGATGCATCACATCACTAAAGAACCCGTTGTTACTGCTATGAGTTGTTCCTCTAGATACTTTGCACTGCTTCTGCTCTTCACTACGTAAGCACTTCCCCTCTGTGTTGCTGAAGTCCCATCAGCCTCTGCGCTAATTCTTCCATGTTGATGTTTCCACTGCACTGCATTGGTATAATATCTAACGTCCTAGCACCACCTCTGCTTCTCCATGATCTTCTACACCCACTTCTCCAGTCATCTTGCTATTTTCTTAAAGCTCTCATAGCTCATATGTGATTCAAGAGTTTTGGCACCTCAAGGATCTTGCCACCCACCATGTATAGCTCAATCTACAGATCTATGTTGCCCCACCTCTTCTCTCAAGGTACATGAGCACTCATGGCCACATCCTCTTTGATGCCATTGTCCCATTTCACTGTTGTTGCCTTGGAACATGAATCTTCCTTTCCCTTCTTCTTGGGAAAAGTGTTGGCGAAGTGTCCCAATTTGCCACATATGAAGCACCAGAACTTGGATAGATCCTTCTTCTTCTTCCCTTGCTGCAGTTATCACTTAGATTCTAGGGCTACATCTTCCTCCTATTTCTTTATCTTGAATCCTCCTCTGTTGAATTCCCTATTAATTATTCTACGAATCTCCTCCTATCGAAGGATTTCCCACATGTCCCCCCAGTTTGGAAGTTGCACTTTGCCCAAGTTAATTTGGACAAAGGTCTCCCAATAATCAGTGACTCCATTCATGGCAGTCCTCACCATGAGCCCATCATCCGGAGTTGACCCCATGGAAATCAACTGGTCTTAGAGAGTCTGCAATCTAAAGAGGAAGGGATCGATCTCCTCTCCCTTGTGCATCTAGAACATCCGCATATGATTCTCCATAAGAATATTCCTTTGGATAGAGCTACCTCATTACAATGTGGTTAGTGTTGTCCACACCTAATTTTTTGTCTTCTTATCGATAATATGCGGAACCATGTGATATTTCACTACATCCATGATCAAATTCTTAGCCGCGCCTTATTTTCATTTAAATTCTTCAGATAATTAACATCGGTTGGCACAACTAGGATGTTCTCAGCGTGATCTCTGATGTCGCACTCCTCTAGGACTATTAGGATTCTTGCTTTCTAGATAGAAAATTTAGACACACTATCTAACCTATCCTGATCTCTCAATCTGTATGGGGCCATATCTGATCAAACAAGTAGAAGCAAGTGCTCTTCTCCCTTTTGTTGTTGCTACACTCAACAAAAGACCAGATCTGGGTTTCTTGGAAATGGACACCATCTAGAGAATATGCTCCCTCTGACAAATGATTTCCCTCCCGGAAATCCTCCACCAATTTTTTCAAATCAACCCTCTATGATCACCCTCCTGATCGAATCTCAAATTTCTTGGCAAGAAAATCTGTTGAGGGGCTATTTCCCTTTACTTTTTCAACTTTGCTAGCCATTGTTCTACACTAATAGAACCGATGCCCCACCAGAAAATTTGAAGATCATAAGCTGCACTTCCATCCCATAGCGTCACTCCAACTTGGACTATGTGTCAGCCACTGCGTAAGCCCAACATGAGCCTGACAAGATCCATGTCACCCACTAGATCCTGTGTCATCTTGCATGAGCTCTGCGTGAGCATACTGGCTTTGCATCACACTTCTTTTGGGTCTACATTGTCCCTCTGGCGTTGTGCTACCTCTTCTTGGATCTATCAACTTCAATTACCCTCCTAAAGAAAATATTATTTAGCCTCTTGCTGATGGCTTCAGCTTGATCTGCAATCGCTTTGATACCATGTGAAAATTTCTGAACACAGAAAGCCTACTACAGAATATTGATTTACTTCTCCTACTTTTTTTATTATTCACAAGGTATTTAAATAAAATATTTAGAAAAACATCATAGTAAACATAATATGCATCCTACACATATAAAAATCATTTACTGAAACATAGCGCACATATGAAAAAGGACAGACATGATTTTCGGAAAAATGTCCCCGGAAAAATCTATTGTGGGAAAACCGATGCAGTAGCTCTTTGAGGGTTTTATTATTAAGTAGAATCTAAATAAATCAAGGGAACCAATAGTGATTTTCCCGAAAGAGAGTTTCACAACAGTTGTACCTTATCACTCGAAGAGAGAAAATATGGTTGATTCAAACCCTCAAGGGAATTACTACAAATGAGCCCTTTCTGGCCCACTGGAATCCAAATTTGTCCCTCCAGCCTTTGCGTCAGCCTTTCCTACCCAAATTATCCTTTGCACAACATAGGATGCCCCTGCATCACCCTTCTGGGCTCTATTTTTCCTTTGTGTCACCCCGAAGCCTTTGCGTCAGCCCCTGTGCTGCCTCTGCGTCACCCTGGCTGGGCTGTGTCTCTCATGCTGGCCTCTGTACTACTTGGTACGAATCTACCTCATTTATTTATTTATTTATTCTCAGCCTCAAATCAAGACATCCCTTACCAATCTACCCCTCACCAGCACTACAAGATCACTCAAAAATTCCCCATAAACCACGCCCCAAAATTTTGACTTAGCTCAAGTGCTACTTCAATGTGTGTGTTCTCCAACTGACCCAAAGCCTTCCTTTAATAATTTTCTCGTTGAGAAATCAACGACCATGATCTAATCACTAATAAATGACTAAGATTAGAGAAATATTGATCCACGTCACTTACAACATTCTCACCACATGTGTAAATTAATTCACTTTAATTTTTCAATTTCCCTAAGTTAGACTTAGGGTCCTCATTAAAAAATTTGATTATTTGAATATATTTTACACTGGGTGGAATTTCTCTAAACAATTTATGGGTCTTGGAGATCTCATGTGTTTGAGCCCCTCCACAAAGTTTTGGAGATAGAGTACATCCGATACTACCCAAAATCTCAACACTGTGCAAACCAAAGTCTCACCCGAGGCAATATTAGGGGATGATAGAACTAGGTTTCTGCATCCAGAGGGACTATGGAATGTGGATTTAGGGCTTCTCTTCTCTTTAACACTTATCATAGCTTCGCAGAACAAATATGCTAACTACACAATCAATGTTCAATACTTCTAGTCAACTACCTTTAAGAGTGCGCAATTCTGCTTGAACATGCACTAATTAACATAAGAAACTATAATCCAGACTTCGAGATGCAAATATATATAAAAACCCTAACTCAACAAAGATAATATAAAAATATCAGATAAAGAAAACACATAAGTAAACAAAAAAAATCTGTCCTCAAAGTCTTCTTTTATTACTTCAAATCTAACACTTTCCTCCTTGCGCACTTAGCTGCAGACTTTCTAAGGTCTCCGCGTACTCAGCTGCAAGAGCCTTCCATTTCAAAAAAAACAAAGAATACAGACTCAATAAAATTTTACATCCAAATCCATTGAATGATTAATTCGTGACTTGATATCTTTCAAGACTGTCTTAGACTCCTTATATAGCTATCTCTTTTACAATACCATGGTCCGAAAACCATGGGCGAAGCTCAATGTATACAAATTATTCCCATCCCTTCAAAAAATAAAGGACTTTGACCCTCCCCAAATCCCCTAATACTCTATTACATCTACACACTGCATGCTCCACTCCTCAAAATGTGGAGTCTTTATCAAAATATTCAACCTAGGGGTACCCTGTCCAATAGGCCCCCAACAAAAAAAATTGACTTGTCTTGAGACACTCTGCTGGTGCACCCTCAATATTCGTTTTGATGCTACTCAACACATCCTTCAATGGCGGGATTGTCTCGATGCACTATTTTTCATCTTCTGATACTTCGGTTAGTAACTTCTCGATGGTTAACCCAACCATTTTCTTCTTCCAATATGGAAAAACAAGAATTGGTGTAGTGACCATCTTTTCCTTAGACACATCGAGGCTCTTCTGATAGTCATCATCCCAACAGAATTTGACATCCTTATTCAATAATTTTTCCATTGGCACAGTGATCTACATGTAGGCCTTTATTAAATTTATATGATAACTCGTATAGCTGAGCATCATATGTCGCTTCTTCACATTCGTTGGTGGCTCCAAATTTATAATCACAATGATCTTCACAAGATCTACCATCAATCCTTGTTTTCACACAATGTGCCCCAAAAATATACCATGTGGCACAAAAAAAATACATTTCTTCAAATTCAAAGATAGTTTATACTTCCTATAGGTATCCAAAATCAACTGCAGATTAGAAACATGTTTTTTAACCATCTGTAGATTGTCCAGTCATCAAATACACCTCCATAAAGTTGTGGATATATTCGATGATGACTCTGGAAAATATTGTTGGCACCTTATTCAATCCAAATGGCATGATCATGTACTTAAATGAGCCCCATTTAGTTGCAAAGGTGGTCTTGCTCCTATATTCTGGTGTGATCTTAATCTAATTGTATCTAGAGAACCCATATGTAAAGGAGTAGGCTTCCTTCTCTCCCACATTCTCCAAAACTTCATCAGTGAACGATGTCAGAAATGGATCATGGACACATGCATCATTCAATTTTCTTATATAGGCAAAAATCCTTATATCTACCTTTGTATTTTTCTCTTGGACCACCATAGGGCTAACCCACTCAAACTCCTCAACTGGTTCGATAATGCCAAAAGCAAGCATCTTGTTGATTTCTCCCCTTACTTTCTCTTTATATTTTGAGTTCAAGCGATATGGGCATTATTTTATCGGCTTTGCATCAGGATTCAAAGTAATGTGCATGACTCCCAAATCTCCTACAATGCTTTTCAGCACATATAAATTCATTGGAAACAACTCCCGGTACTCATGCAATATTTCAACGACCTTACTCACCGTATCATTGTCCCAATAGTCTCCAATATTTGTGAACTTGGGCTCTGCTTCTGACCTTATGTTAACTTGCCGAGTCTTTACAAGTTTTGTTATGCCCGACATCTCTACCTCAGGACCTGAAACCTTGCATTTTCCTTCGGATTCAGGAGTATTTACATTGCACAGAGCCTCCTCCTCATCCTTCGCAGTCACCTTGTAACATTCGTGTGCTAGTTCCAATTGCGTAGCCCAGTCAAGTTGTATCGAAGTCGTTGACTCAGTGGTTATTTGGAATATTCCTATTCTAACTTTTTGAAGAGCATCATTAATAAAATATCAACCATCTGCAAAGCTATAGGTCAATAAAAACCTTTCAGTCATCTCGTACCAATCTGTGGTGCCATGGCGCAACTTTTTTTCAAGATACCACTACTGAGGTATTATATCCATGGTGTGGAAGAATGTGTGTACCCATTTAGGTTGAGGTTCTTTGCCCCAGGCCACAGTCCAACGAGGAAAATTATTGTGAGGATCATCCTTACCATTGTACTTCTCCACGATCCTAGTGTCTGCATGACTAAACCTGAGCCTCATCACTCTGCATTATTCCTTCCATCCTTTGAAATTTTCTTTGTGCATGCCCCACGACCTAGCTGGGGTGGACCTCAAAGTAATGTCCAAATATTCATATTGTTGCTCTTTGGGCACCTTCTTCTCAAAATCATCAAGAAATAATCTAATATCCCCAGTGCCATCATAGTAGGGCAAGTCACGCAACTTTGATGTTATGCAATGAAGTGATCTGGTAATTATATTACACCACTTAGTAGAAAATTCATGCAATCGATTCTGCCAATTCTCCAATTCTTTTTCAGAGTCCAAAATACAAGAGCTATTGTGCTCCCAACTTTTCCTTCCATCAGCGGTCAGATTGATCCAATCTTCATCCTACACAATGATCTTATAGATGTTTTTGATATCACCATATTCATTCTGAATTGGTTCTGAATATCGCGAGCTTTCAAAAGGTTCCAAAGGGACAAAGACCCTAGTACCATTCTTTCCAATCACCATCTTATTGTTCTTAAGATTAATTATGGCCTCCATATCATAAGCCCAATAAAATCCCAACAAAGCAAGATACAGATTGCTATCATCAACAATCTCAATGACTTCGAAGTCTGATAACACACTTACACCATCAATGTCTACTTCGACGCCATGCAATCAGCCCATAGGAATAATTTTATATTGATTGGCCATTCTTAGCTTAATTAGTGAACACTACGGGTTTTTCATCCCATTCGTTCCCATGTATAATTTGGAAAAACATTTGAATCTAATCCTAGGTCAAGAATGACTTGGTCCATTTCATAATTGCCTATCTGTGTGGTTAACTGCATTTCTCTGTCGGTTCTCTTCTTATTTCTATATACCTTGTTCACTACATGTTGTTGAGGTGGTGGCTCTTATTTTCTATCATAGTTGTTTGCTTGAGGGGTTCTGACCCAGGTTTGAAGTTAAGGTTGACCAACAAAACCCTCTTACTACTGGCCCTTTCGGTAGTGACCTGCTTGCACAAGTCAAAGTCCCACCCGAAGCAGTATGGGGGGGGGGTGCTAGAACCAGGTTTCCACACCCTAAGAGAGAATTAAATGATGTGGGTGTCTTTAGATCTAAAACAAATGTGAATGGACCTTCACAACAAAAGCCCTAACCAGAAACCCTACCCAAACAGTTTTAGGTCAATTTGCATCGGTTATCCTGTGCGTGCACAATTACAGATCCACAATTCCTTCCAATAATCCTTAATACATAACAACAGTGTTCAATAGAAATAAATATAGACATTCATCATTCATTTAAGTTAAAATATAGTTGCACAACCGATCCAAACATAGACAAACAGTAATAAAAAATAACATGCAGAAACAAATCACAAATTAAATGACAGATGCATTTGATACTTCCATATCATCCAAAAAATTCCTTTATTCCTCCATAGATTAGATATTCCTTACATCACCTTCATTCTACCCACGCACACAGCCAGCGGGGTCTGCACATAGCAGGACTAAGGTCTCCAAGCACACAGCTAGCAGGAGCCTTCTAACCTAGACAAGTTCGCTCAAAACATCAAAACATATTCAGATCTCTTACATCATCATCATCATGTCCTCTATCGACTCGATCTAGACTCCTATTTAAAATTTTATCCTGCTCTCATCTAAGTTCCACAAATTGTTGTTTGCGGCCCCTAGTTCTACCCTTTGACCCATTACAAATCATGAGGGGCTTTAAACCACCCTAAAGCCCCTTGACCTATGTTGTGCATGACTAAACTTACAAAAAATATAGTATTTTTATCAAAATTTGGTCATAAGGGACCCCACTCCAACAGGTCCCCAACACAATCTTGTGACTCACCCCAAGTCATAACAGTGCTGGGGTCTTCATATTTTTCTTCAATTATTCAATAGTAGCAGCAAAGGGCGCCAGGATGCTCGCACTCTGATTTGCTGTACTCTGTGCAGTATCCACCAGCTTCTACTAGGTCAACCCTTCTGCAGTTAGATTGATACTTTGCAGGGCCTGATTCGGGTTCTTCAAGGCTGCATCCAGGTCCTGTGACGTCTTCATCGCCTTTTCTGCCCACGACTTCATGTGCTCTGTCACAATCTTCTTCTTTCTCTACAACTCCTCTATACTTCATCACACAAGATTTGATTGGTCTACAAGCGGGCCATGCAATGAGCAGGGATAAAATTGGGCAAAGCCTCCTGGAGTTCATTGAAAGCCTACTCCTTGGCATGCAACTCCTAAGAGCTCTTTTTGACTAGTGGGTCTATTTTCGTAGAGGTCCATAGTCCCATTGATGTTTCAAGCAATGTGGATCCCTTGTCAACATTAGCCGAGATGTTTTCTAATGCTTCTTTCACCAATGCTACCCATTGCGCATGCACCCCCGGGGGAGTCTCTGGCTGCAACTTAGCTTGTAGTGTAAGGATCTATTGCTCAAATTCTACCTTAACGGTCTGCACTTCTAACCAGGACACCTTCAATGGTGCAACCAAGATTTCAATTTTTTCCTGCGGTGTCGTTGATGCAGGAATGGTGACCTCTGGGAGGTCATCGCATAGCCTTTCGATCAAATGTTCCAACTCTACACGTTGAGCTACATCTGCCTGCTGCATTGTCTCTGCGTGCAGTGATTCTTTGATTTTAGCTGCAACTGTCTGTTATGATTCACTCAACTGCTGCTGCACACACACCTCCCTACACTGTAGCTCGTCAGAGATGATAGTTTGGATAGCGTGTAGCTTTCCACTTGGAAATTTAGATAGATTGATCCAGGCCTCTGGGAAGGCCTGCACTTGCGTGCGTAGCTCTAGCTGCTCCATTGTAACTGCTATGCCTAGGAAGGGTCAGATTCTTCTATCTAATGTGGCGATGATCATTGATGTAGGCAGGCTCGCTTGAATCGGCCTCACTTGATTCACGCTTGCTTATATGTTGTCATTTTTCAGCTGCAAGAACTGCAATCTGGATTGTAAGGCTTCAATCGCAGCCTTGTACTACTCTTCCATGGCAGTCCATCTGTCTTTAGAAGGAGAAGCGACTGCATCTGCAATTGTTTCCATGTCCTATTTTGTCAGAGTGACCTCTTTTGTGCTTCTGTTCTTGGAGCCTTTTCTCTTCTTTCGCGGGCCCTTGGGGGCTTCTGCACCTCGCTTTGTATCACATGGAGACTTTGTGCCACTGCAATATAATCCATTGAGACATCCAAGGTCGAGATCGGCTTTTCCGCCAAGATATGGCTCCGTGTATTTTTCTGCTTCAACATCCTTTTTTGTGCCCATCTCTACATATTTTTCAGTGCCTATCCCGACATATTTTTTTATGTGCCACTCTGCTTCCTTGTCCTTGTCTTCTGGCACTGTATCTTTGCAGGAAGTGGACACTGTAACGGGTTGGGTGGAACCTAGTCCAACTTTCCATGCTATCAGCCAGGTTGCAATGACCTGATATATCTTTGCTTCAGTGACTTTGAAGGGCCAGTTATACCACGCAAGATCGTTGTGCGCCTGGATCTGCACATGGTGCATGGTAACCTAAAATGCGATGATGCTTTTGTACTTGTCATACAATGCGAGGGACATTCTAGTCTGTGAATATTTTCTGTCGCCAGTGCGCCTTCAAAAAGCACCCATAAAATTTTATTTTCTTTCACACACTTGAGATGGGTGGAGTCCCACATATTTGCATAGCACGCCCCTTCGCATACTACAGGCTCCATTTCTAGGAGGACTGCATCCTATGGAGTCTTCCATGTTATCAACGCAATGAGAAATAATAGCCAGGTATAGGAAAAATGTTTCCCCTGCTCTTGTTCTTACATTTTCTAGGAATTCCTCACTGAGGTATTGGGACCAGTTGTAGCTAAACCCCTTCTTGCATTTCCTTGCCAAGGAAATCACATATGCATGGATTGTTTTTGGGTGACAGTTACACATCAACTTACATCCCAAGACTAAGGTTCCTAGGTTCATACCTGATTCTACAATTGTGTGTACCAAGAATCCTCTAGCGTCTCACCTGACATGGTAATCCTATTTTACCTTTGTAGCCACCTTAAGCTCATTTCTCTTTCCAAAACAAGACATGGGATGAGGCCCCTTCTTGGGAAGGCTAGTGATCCGGTGGATTCGTGCGGCATCGATTAGAATGTGTCCCTGCATCCACAAACAACTGTGATGTACTAACGTTAACAGCTCACGCATGCAGATGCTAATGATACAGTACCTCCCAAAGTGGGGAATCCTTAGAAAATTTAGGATCTCGATGTTTCTTAGCCCTCATTCCTATGGCATCGGCTCAAAATTCACCACATCATCATAGATAACCCTCTCCAAGTATTACTCTAGTGCTAGATCGAGGAATGTTTCCACGTTCGCCAAATTGTGATCATCGTACCTGATGCTCGGGAGCTTGCCAAACATATCATCAAAGAGGGGAATGACCTATGTGACTAGAGGCATCTGAAGGTAGTCCCGCACTAAGTATACATTCTTTGGCGCGTGCATAGAGGGTATGTGCGGCTTGAAATACGGTGGCTGCCATGAGATTGGCTCGACAAATGCATCCTCCTCGGTGGCGCTCATTGGCTTCTTTGTGGGGTTGCCCATCGGTGACCTATCTTTCGCAACTTGGTGCGGGGAAGTCACATTCTTAGGAGAGGTCTACGGATTGGAGGAGGAACACTTCATTATTTTTCCCTTTCCTTTAGCCGGTGTAGACACGACTTCTTCAACCTTAGGTATCACTTCATGGACATTGTCTGACCTCGTCTCAGTCGATGCTGTGAGGGGCGCAGAGTGCTCCTCAACAGGTGTGATCTCCATTTGTGGCTGTAGGGGAATTTCATCTCTACGCGAGGGCTTCCCTGTTCTCTAGCATGCATCATAGGCTCGACAGTATGTATGTGCATCATTGTGCAGTGTGGTCCACCATAACCCAACACACAACACCTTCTACACAGTAGCCTTCCCAGCATAGTGACCTCCTGCCACCCCTCCATTAGCCTCAGCTAAGATATCACGTCTCTCATGTTCCAAAACATCTTATAAATACTTCATCTTCTCCCGGCTTATACAACTGACCTGTAATCAAGGTAAAATTAGTCGCGTATGCAACCAAATCCTTCTTCTCTTGTACCGAATATTCAGTAGGCGTGCTTCCAGTGGTTAGAAAGTGAATAATATCAACAAATTTCTCATCAACCACCTTGATAGCAAAGTGTTGTGCATTAGGTAACCCCTCCTCTAGACTGGTTGGTTCTTCCCAATTTTTGATGCATGATAAATGATGAGGTCCAAAGTTTAGTCTTCTAGGCTTCACAATGATTTCAAAGTCATACTCCTAAAATAACAACAAACATCTACAAATCTTCTCCCCCAATAGAGGCTTATTGACCAGGTATTTCAAAGCAGAATGGTCAGTGAAAATTTTGGAGTGTCCTCCTAGCAGATAGTGCCTGTATTTTTGTAGAGCATAGACCATGGCCAATCCTTCCCTTTTTGTCGTTGAGTATTTGCGCTCTACACTGGAGAGCTTCCTACTAGCAAAAGCAACAGAGTGATCAATGTCTCCTTCTCCTAGCTGCTAAAATAACCCCAAGCACTATACCACATGCACCCACATGTACATGGCACATCTTAGACTAGTCTGGGAATATCAGAATAGGTGCGGTGACCATTTTCTCCTTCAGCAGCTCAAAGTTATTTTGACATTCTTCATCCTAAAAAAATTATACATCCTTATTTAGTAACTTCTCCATTGGCGCAGTGATCAGAGCATAGCCCTGAATAAACTTCCTATAATATCAAGTGTCTCCTAGGATGGAGCGCAATTGTTTCTCATTAGTGAGAACTTCTAGGCTGATGATAACTGATACCTTGGTTGGGTCTACCATCAATCCTTGTTGACACACTATATGCCCCAAAAAAATTCCAAAATGCATGCATAATATACATTTCTTCAAGTTAAGAGAAATCTGGTGCTTCATACAAGTGTCAAGCATCATGCACAAGTTTGACACATGTTTCTTTACCAAAAAAAACACTGTCCAATCATCAAAATACACCTCCAAAAAACTGTGCATGAATTCTTTGGACACAACCACTACCACGTGCAAGAAAATCACAGGTGCATTCTTCAATCTGAAAGGCATGACAGTGTATTGGAAAGATCCCCATTCTATTGCAAAGGTGGTCTTGCTGCGGTCTTAAGGCACAATTCTGATATGATGATACCCCAAAAATCCATTAGAAAATGAATAAGCCTCTTATCCTCCCACATTATCGAGGATCTCATATGGAGTAGGGAAGGGGTCATGCACACAGGCATCATTTATCTTACGCAGATCTACACAAATCCTTATCTGTCCTTTGGTCTTATTTTTTTGAACCACCATTGGGCTTACCAAATCAGACTGCTCTACAGGCTCAATGATGCCTGCAACCACCATATTTTCTAATTCCTCTTTTAAATTCTTCTTATGCTTTGGATTCAATCAGTATGGTCACTACTTGACAAGGCATGCATCTGGTTTCAATGTGATCTTCATAACACCTAGGTCTCCTAAAATTCCTTTGAGCTCCAAGAACTTTGTAGGTAACAAGTCCTGACACTCTATCAGTAGCTCCACAATATTACCTACTGTGTCATCATCCCAGTAATCCCCAATTTTGGCCAACTTGGGATTCTCTTTTGTCCCAATGTTGACTTCCTTTAGCTTCAGAGGTTTAGTTACATCTACCATTCCCAATGGGGGCCTTGCGACTATGTGCTCCCCTTCAGACTTAGGGATGTTGAAATTTCTTGGGTCATCTTCATTATCCTCTATTGATAGGTTCCTCCAATTGACAATGTATTGCATCTGCGCATCCCATGCTAGCACAACACATTCCCTTCGAGGTTGGTAGTCATCAAAGACAAGAGCATCTATATCTTGTAGAGCTTCATCCAATTATTCCGATCCCCCAAACAAGCTAAAGGTTTATGAGAAATCATCAGTCATTGTGATCCAATGGTGAGTTCCTCGGTGCAGTTCTTTTTTAAAGTACCAAGTAGTAGGTACTGGCCCCAACGAATGAATAAACATATGAACACACTTGTTCCAATAATTTTCCTTCCAAACCTCCACCCACATGGCCAGATGCTTGCGCTAGTCTCCCTGACCATAGAAAAGCTCAGTTGTTGGGGCAACGAGAGGATCCGAGCACAACGCCATCATTTTTCTACATTCCTCCCAGTCCTTAAAAAATCCCTTGTGCGTATCCCACCAACACGCTGGGGCCACGTGCATAGCTAGGTCAAGCGCCCAGAACCTTCGTTCTTCTAGGACAAAATTTTCCAATTCTTCCAGAAATACTACGACACTACCAGAACCATAAAAATAGGGTAGTTCTATTACCTCTGAGAAGATGCATCATAATTTCTTAGTGATCTTGAGGCAGTGCAGCGCAAAAAAATCATGCAATCAATTATGCCAGTTCTTCATCTCCCCTTTCGAATCTGAGAAAAACGAACTATACTTTTCCCAATTCAACATTCCATTAGTAGTATGGTTGATCCAATCCTCATCCCACATAGTCATCTTGTAGATATGGTCGACATCATCTCCTTCACGCACTGGCTCTGTATATCTTTATCCTTCTGCCAGGTCTAGTGGTACTATTACACACGTACCATCATTCTCAAAGATCATGCTTCTGTGATTTAGGTTGATGATGCTTCCCATATCAATGGCCCAATCCACCCTACAACACAGGGTAGGGGTCTGCATCATCCACAATTTGTATCACTTCAAAATTTACGCATACCTTTACTCCAGCAATGTCTACTAGAACTTGTGGAAGTATTCCAAGCGGAATGATCTTCTGCTGATTGGCCATACGTAGCTGAATTGTGGACCATTCCAGCTTTGCTTATCCCATCTTCTGCCATGTCTTCTTAGGCAAGACATTTGCATCTGATCCTAAGTCCAAGATGACTTGATCCATTTCATACTCCCCAATTCGTACAGTCATGCACATCTCCCTATGAATTATCTTCTTATTCTTATATATCTTTTTCACAACCTTAGTCTCAGTTCGGGGTACTTATTTTTCTACGCATCTGTCTATCAGGGCCTGAAGATTATCTACTGCCTTATGATTGCGCAATAAATTAATGCATGTGTGTAGGAATGGCTTGAATTCATCATTAGTCTTTGGTTCCATGATAGATTTATGTGGGCACTCCTGTAGCAGAAAAATCCTTCTTGGCTTCAATGAAATTCTCCTTTTCCTTATGTAGGCTGATTCCTTATTTCTTGTCAGAAGCCTTTCTGATTAGTGGCTCTGCATTTACCCTTTTTTCCACATCTCCTCTGGTGGCAGTACCACTAGATGTAATTACGTTTACGCTTGGGCCATCATCGCGTGGTTTAGCTTTAACCATTTGTATGTTTTGCGTAGGTGTCTATTGTTTCTTTTCCTGCATTATAGCTATTAACACATGAACATATTCAATTACATGATCAAATTTCCTACAATAATTGCAATATTGTCACGCCGGGTTTGGGCAGTCACACACATAGTGTTCAACGTCTCCACAGTTATAGCAGATTAATTACCCTCTTCCCTGACCTGTGCCTCCACCTCTTCCCCCTCTGCTTCCTCTTGCTGGGTATCCTCCACATCCAGAGGGATATGCTGGCGAAGAGGGTTCAACCTGCACTCTATAGAGGTTAGCACTGTCTATCATTAGGTCTAAAGTTTGGCAGTGGTGCTCAACGTGACCAACTGAAGTGAAAAATTTGCACCACTGCTGCTTCAACTCTGGCACATAACTTCCTAATCGAGGACAATGATCTATATCATGTCATCCAACTACCCTACAATCAACACACCATAGTGTGGGGGTACTTGGCCCAGCAACATCCCTGGGGCATAGTGGATTCAGTCCCCTGTTTGCATGTAATATGAGAAAAAAGTGCACTGATCTTTAGTGTGGCCCGAATCCTTACATCGTATGCACCAGACATATATGCCAACTTATTTACCCCGATCTCTACCTAGGTTCTTAATTTCTAAGTGCATAGCCTCTAGTTGAATTTGAATTTGAAATGCTCCGATTTGGGCATCTTCTTTGGGTGCAAATTCCAATTTCATAGCAAATTTCGGAGCTTCGGCCTGAGAATCAATATTCTGTTGACCCGTGGGTCTGCGTAGATGTGGAAAGAGAAGGGAAATGAACCATTCCTTATGATTCTTATCATCATAAACAAATCCTCCTTCGTTGATGATGCACTTCAGTTGTTGATCAGCTTCCCAAACTGATTCCTTCGGCACTTGTTTGATATATTTTAATTCTATCATGCACTGTGAGTAGGATTCCTTCTTCCCGAATTGTTGTTTCAAGGCATCCTTAATATGAACAATAGTGGGATCAACATTCTGAGCTAAATATCCCATGAACCAATCTAACGTGCGACCTTCAAATGCCATAGCCATTTGCGCTCTCTTGACAACATCATTGTTAACATTTTGCATAGTCCATACTGCATTTGCCACAAACCAAAACATATCCATGTCCTCATCTCCCACACCCTTAAAGGCAGGTAGCTTCATATGCGCAGCCCTATCTTCTGCAAGTGGTGGTAGTGGTGGGGTAGGAGATGTCTTACCCCTATGCGAGTTTGACTGTGGCATAGTAGGAGGGCTACCTTCAATGCGCGTAGCCTCACTACTTTCTATATTAGGTGAATTTATCAAAGAGTTGTATACAGATCTATCCCCTCTTTGATTTACCTGATAATATTTTCTGCTGCGCGTAAAACTTTCTATCTTATCAGGGGTCATTCACTTAGTATGGTTGCACAAAACACCCTTTTTACACAATAGCATCTTAATCAGCGGAGGTAGAGAGTGTATGATTTTACCTCTCAGTCCCTTGAAAAATATCCTTTCAGCTTCATAATACAATAAAAAATGATCTACTGAAAATTATGTCACAAACCCACCCAAGATGTTGTCAACCCAGTGATCTACAGTCTAGGTGATGGAATTATCAATCTACTCCAGCTGTTGGATCAATTCAGATGTCCATTGCATGACCTTGTCGTCCTTCCAATAGGTTTGGAACTATGCTAATATTGACAACCACTCCTGTAATTCATGTGCAAAGGTCACAAATAAGATCTCGTGCACCTTTGTGAAGATATACTTTTGCTTCCAATATTCAACAGACAAATTCTTACTTCTGTTTTCTTTAAGGGAAAATTCCTGAATTTTCTTCTCAAACCAGTCCTTTAATTCAAGCTTTGATGGCTGCCACATCACCCAATCTCTCTCAAAATGATCCTGGTCCCAACAACGGAACCATTTTTTGGCTTGAGGGGTCCTGACCTAGGTTGGAAGTTAAGGTTGACCAAGAAAACCCTGTTACTACTGGCCCTTTAGGTAGTGACTTTCTTACGCAAGTCAAAGTCTCACCCGAAGCAATATGGGGGGGGGGGGGTAATGGAACCAGGTTTCCACACCCTGAGAGAGAATTAGATGATGTGGGAATCTTCGAACCTAAAATAACTGTGATTAGACCTTCACAACAGAAGCCCTAACCAGAAACCCTACCTAGATAGGTTTAGGTCAATTTGCATAAGTTATCCTGTGTGCGCATAGTTACAGATCCGCAATCCCTTCCAATAGTCGTTAATACATAACAACAATTTTCAACAGAAATAGATCTATACATTCATCATTCATTTATGGTAAAGGAAAATCATGCAACTGATCTAAACATAAATACATAGTAATAAAAAATAACATGCAGAAACAGATCATAAAGTAAACGACATATGCATCTGATACTTAGATTATCATCCAAAGCATTCCTTTATTCATTCATAGATCAAATCTTCCTCACAAAACCTTCATTCTACCCACACACACAAATGGACTAAGGTCTACGCGGACACAGCCAATAGGAACCTTACAACCCAGACAAGTTCGCTCAAAATATCAAAACATAGTCATATCTCTTACATCATCATCATCATCATGTCCTCTATTGACTCGATCTAGACTCCTATTTATACTTTTAGCCTACGCTCATCTAAGGTTCGCAAACTGTGGTTTTAAGCCCCTAGTTCTACCCTTTAACCCATTACAACTCATGAGGGGCTTTGAACTACCCCAAAGCCCCTTTTCTTGTGCTGCGCACGAGTAAATTTACAAAAATATAGTATTTTTATCAAAATTCTGTCCTCAGGGACTCCGCTCCAACAACAGTTGTCAATCATCTACTGCAATCCTTACACAACTTTTTGATCCCTTAACAAATTCATATGGTTCTGAAAAAATGACTTCAGAATGGATGCATCAACTTCATTTTTTTCAGTAATCTCCTTGGTTTTATACTTCTGCGGAATCAACTATATCTACACTGTTGATGTCAAAGCTCCAGGGTGTAATATCCCCAAATGGGAATGCACAACAGTGCCTACTGAAATAATGCACTTCTGGGAAATATATGCATAGAAATGAGTTTGAAACCCTTGTATCCCTTAGATCAGTAGATCTAGGGTCTAGATCCAAAAGGGGAGAAAAAAAAATCAAACTAGGTGTGATAAACAGATTTCCCACCACCTAGTCTAGCTGAAAAACACCTAATGAAAGGGGCTGCAGCTATGTACAACAAACTGCTTCAGAAATAACATAGTCTTGGAAAGCATGAGCAGGAGGCCATCAAATGCAATCAAATTTTGAATACATAGCAGCAAATTATATTTATATTGTTTCTCTTACATTATACGGTAGAATATAGAAGACAAGAAAGAAGGAAATCTTCAGAAAAGAAGGCTGCAACACATGTATTTACTGCAAAATGGCTTAACAACGTTATTTTATGGAGCTGTAGCAGCTAAATGTTACACTTTAGATCTAGAGCAGATCTGTGTACAAAACATCAGATCCATTTCAGATGTATACACTAGAAAGGCTCTATTACAAGATCCCCTTGGGATTTTGATCAAATCACGCAATACAAAGAGTAGATCTGAGTTTAAAGTAGCAGATCTGCAATATTATTTAGAAATTTCTGAAGATTATTTTTCATTAGAAACAGTTTAGATCTATAAATAACATGGATTAGTAGGCTAATCCATGGATCACCTAAGTGACAGGAAAAGCCCAACACCAAAGATCTCTCATCAAAAAGGGGATCAAAACACCCTGCAAAACCTCCACTGAAAATAACGTAGTCCTGGAAGGGAAACTACGTTGTAGCTTGATATACTAAGTTGGCCTGATGCCAAGATACAAATCTGAAGCTCAATCAACTAATTCACTCTTCCAGGAGGATAAAAGACTCACTCACTGAGAAGAGGCACTAATATGGTCTAGATCTGACTAGATCTAGATTCCACTTGCTACAGTTTACAAAAGCAATCAAACCCTCAACAGGATCTGAATTTTGGTTGGAAGATGAAGCTTGGCCCAAGCTTGATAGTGGACAAGATAGAACAAGTCTCCTCCAAGAGCTCATAAATGGAAGAGGTGGGATTCCCGACCAGGAACACCCAAGTGCTAAACAACACTATTCTCAGCTAAATAGCCAGATAATAAGGAATGTATAAATAGACAACACCTTTAGAAATATCAAATAATCAACCCCCCCTTGGTGTCCTCCTCTTCTTTTTATAATATGGAAATCTTGTCAAACCCTAAACCACCTTGATGATTTAGCTTCATTCACATGAGTGGCCTCCAACATGAACTGCATTGTGCCTTTAGGAGATACATTGCATGTATACAATGTTGTGGATTTGGTTCTGTTGACCCAGTCAATTGACCTAGCCTCTTTCACACTTAAGTGTGTTTATGAAGGTAGCTCAGATTTTAGCTTGTTTCACATTGAGAATTGATTTATTTTGATGTTTATGAGTTATTATTGGTCCTCCTTTACAATTTTATTCATAAGCATGAAAGAAAAACAAAATTGAATATTCCTATTAGCTTGGGCTAATTAGGAATATTACAATCCTCCCCTCCAAAATGTTGCTTGTCCTCAAGCAACTGATAAGGTGAGTGCTGTAGCTCTTTTTCTCCTCCATTGGCGACACAATCAAATGATAATCCCCTTCTATGAGTTGAGTGTTCGCCAATCCAACCTTCCATGAATTTTTCCTCCAAAATCATTATGAGATGTACATAGTCCATCCCATAAAGAGTCAAGAAGCCCACTAAAACAAACATGGCTGAATCCATGCTCTCCCTGAAATATGTAGAAAGGTATACATAGAGAGTCTTCATATCATGTGGTACACACATGCCTCCCATTCTACTTCCATACAAATTTAAAAATAGGACAAGTACATCATCCATGCATGGAAGCAAAATTACAATCACATAATCAGAAATTTGAACAAGAGGAGGTGGGTCATAGTCTCACATTTGGTACCAGCGCAGGGCATCTCCTACCTGAATCAGATCAAGATGTGGTAAATGGTCTTCCCACCACTTACTTGTTTCCCATGTTACCTCACTATGGCAGAATGTGTGAGATAATTTTGGTGCCTTAGGGAAGCACTCGTCATGATAAAGAATCTCCCTTTGTTCATCAAGGGAGTGGAAAAATTTTGAAATTTGAGTGGCCCATTATTTTCCATGAGATTTACATGATGTGTCACTCCTCCTTGGAGCCATGGCCTGCATAAACATGGTGAAATAATATGTATGATCAAAAAATAAAACTTGACTTGCATAATCAGATTCCTCACCATAAATACCTCTCATACACATGGAGATGTGCATGGATCTTCCTCCTCTTCCCAAAGAAGGGAGAGATGGCTGAAATAACTCCTCTATGGAGTCATCTTTCTGCTCCAACTCCACATACTTCATGCATCTTTCAAAATGCTGATACAACTCTTCTTTCAAGCCCTTCCAATCAAAGCTTTTCATGATGATGTTGTAGATCCTCATGGAGTACATATGGCTGAAACATAACTCTTTGTAAGCTCTTTGTAGTATCTCCTGCTTGAGCTTGGAAGCTCTAGACAAGAAGACCCTACCATGATGATAGATGACCTCCTATTGGACTAAAAAACCCTCTTCATGCAGCTGGTTATCAAGTATCAACAAGTGTGTAGATCCTTGGAATAATCCACTAGAAGTTGGGATTTCCAATACAGATCTAGACTACTCAACAGTGACAACGCAGATGATGCATCAACAGAAATGTCTTCCATGTTTCTGATCTCCTCCTTGACATCTCCTATGTCAAAGATGTATGTTGGAAGGCTGATCCTTCCATCTTCCTCTTCCCACAACGCAGATCCAGATAGGAGAGTGGGTGGTGATGATAAGGGAACAAGATCTCCCTTATTCTTGAGCTTACCCAAGCCTCCCAGCACTATAGCCTTATCTTCTAATGCTCCAATCCTCCCCGAACTCATGAGTGGAGCATCAAGATGTGGGACACCTTTCACCAGATCTGAATCAGGTAGTCTCCCAGGTGGTTTTCCACAAGACAATGATGCCTCATGGTTCTTTCTCTCATGCTTATCATATGGGATCAACATTCCCTTGCTTCCAAATCACAAGTTCACCTTTTATTTTTGTGTGGAAGCCTCTTGAAACTTGGAGACCCCTCTTAGTGATGTAAGAGTGCCTCTGCTTGGAGCATTTGCCCCATCTCCTGATAGTGGATCAGCTAAGTGATCCCTCCTTTATTCTGTCTAATTTTATTTTAGCAAAGACACATGCTGCTCATGTCCTCCATATGGAAGATCCTTAGGAATTCCTTGCCAAGGTGCAAGAACTCCTCTATTGGAAGCCATTGCTTCATCTCCTTCTCCAAATGAAAATAGACCTCCTTCTGCTGTCACAGCACTGGAGGATCTTCTTTGCTCTTCCTGTCCCTCCTCCTCATCATGGTTGGAGAATGCTTCACCATCAAGAGGTCCTTTTTCTTGATCTCTTAGTGAGGAAGAATCTCTCATGTCTTCTCTTTGAGAGAAAATATCTTTTTGTAGTGGGGATTTTGCCTCTGGTAAATTGTGCAGCAACTCTTCAACCCCCTCAACAATGTTTAGGACTGGAGTTGGCTCCATGGAATCTTCCAAATTATGTATAAATGTAGATCTCTTGGGCTTGATTGGCTCTTCCCAAGAGGTCTCTGAATGTTTCACATAAAATCTTTCCACTATTCTCCTAGTGAAATTTTCATAAGAAGAGATGTTTATCCCCTTTAAGGAAGAGGATTCAAACATCCACCATGCATAAGCTTTCCCTTGAAGATGCAGCGCTGCTACTCTTAAGGCTTGTTCTTCTGTCACTTGATGTAGCTGCAAGTATGTGTCGAGCTTCTTTACCCAAGACTTGGTTGAGTCTTTATGTGATCCATCAAAAGTAGGTAGAGAGAATCTACCCAAAGTGTGCTGAAGGCACCCTTTCCTCCTACTATAGGTGTTGGATCTTGCTTCTTTGAGTTGACAGAACTCTGGGAAACTGAGATGCTCTTTGAACCTCACTGATTAAGATTCATATTATTGGAGATAATCACCAAGATATTCCTCCTTTAGTGTACCTCCTCTTCCTCCTTCTTTTGACAAGAAAGTAGGCATGCTACAACGTTGTGGAACGTGTGGCTGAATGCTCACACACATCATATGAAGTAGTGGGGCTTTCTTTATCTGCAAAGCCTTTCATAAGATATTCTTGTCTTTCATTTCTCACTACCCTGATTCCTTCCTTCAGTTCATGCATGGCTTGAGAGAGAGTGTTAGAAAACTCTTCTCTTCCAATCCTTCCAAATAAAGGGTTTTCACCCTTCTTCTATTTGTCTTCTGTGTAATATTTCTTCAGTCTTCTTCTTTTATACCTATTTTCTCCATTAGTAAGAGGCTCATATTTTTCTAAAATCATATTGACCCAAAGGATGCACAGGCTGTGCCAAGAAATATGCTTTGATACCACTGTAATATCCCCAAATGGGAATGCACAATAGTGCCTACTGAAATAACGCACTTCTGGGAAATATGTGCACATAAATGAGTTGGCAGCCCTTGGATCCCTTAGATTAGTAGATCTGGGGTCTATATCCAAAAGGGGAGAAAAAACAAATCAAACTAGGTATGGTAAACAGATCTCCCACCACCTAGTCTAGCTGAAAAACACCCAATGAAAGGGGATGCAACTATGTACAAAAAAATTCTTCAGAAATAACGTAGTCTTGGAAAGCATGAGAAGAAGGCCATCAAATGAGATTAAATTTTCAATACATAGCAGCAAATTAGATTTGTATTTTTTCTCTTACATTATACAGTAGAATATAGAAGACAAGAAAGAAGGAAATCTTCAGAAAAGAAGGCTGCAACACATGTATTTACTGCAAAATGGCTTAAAAATGTTATTTTATGGAGCTGAAGTAGCTGAATGTTACACTTTAGATCTAGAGCAGATCCGTGTACAAAATATCAGATCCATTTCATATTTTTACACTAGAAAGGCTCTATTACAAGATCCCCTTGGGGTTTTGATCAAATCATGCAATACAAAGAGTAGATCTGAGTTTAAAGTCACAGATCTGAAATATTATTCAGAAATTTATGAAGATGATTTTACATTAGAAATAGATCAGATTTATAAAGAACGTGGATCAGCGAGCTAATCCATGGATCACCAAAGTGACAGGAAAATCCCAGCATGAGAGATCTCTCATAAAAAAGGGGATCAAAACACCCTGCAAAACCTCCACTGAAAATAACGCAGTCCTGGAAGGTAAACTGTGCTGTAGCTTCATATACTGAGTTGGACTAATGCCAAGATACAAATATGAAGCTCAATCAACTAATGCACTCTTCCAGGAGGATAAAAGACTCACTCACTGAGAAGAGGCACTAATATGGTCTAGATCTGACTAGATCTAGATTCCAGTTGCTGTAGCTTACAAAAGCAATCAAACCCTCAACAGGATCTGAATTGCGTTTGGAAAATGAAGCTTGGCCCAAGCCTGATAGTGCAAAAGATAGAACAAGTATCCTCCAAGAGCTCCTCAATGTAAGAGGTGGGATTCCCGAGCAGGAACACCCAAGTGCTAAACAACACTAGTCTCAACTAAAGAGCCAGAGAATAAGGAATGTCTAAACAGACAGCACCTTTAGAAATATCAAATAATCAACCCCCTCCTTGGTGTCCTCCTCTTATTTTTATAATATGGAAATCTTGTCAAACCCTAAACCACCTTGATGATTTAGCTTCATTCACATGAGTGGCCTCCAACATGAACTGCGCTGTGCCTTTAGGAGATACATTGCATGTAGATATCGTTGTGGATTTGGTCCTGTTTACCCAATCAATTGACCCAGCCTCTTTCACACTTAAGTGTGTTTATGAAGGTAGCTAATATTTTAGCTTGTTTCACATTAAGCTTTGATTTATTTTGATGTTTAGGGGTTATTATTGGTCATCCTTTACAATTTTATTCATAAGCATGAAAACAAAAAAAAATGAATATTCTTATTAGCTTGAGCTAATTAGGAATATTACACAGGGCTCATATAATTCTTCTTCACCTCCATGAATTTTTCTCTTTCACGTTGTACATCGAACCCGTTATTATTTTCTTCCCATGTATCCTCCACATGCTTCTTTCCTTCTGCTTTGTCTTCTCCAGTATTTATACCACTCCTTGTCACTATGTTGACACTTAGATATTCTTTGTTTGGTTCATCTCTCATCATTTGTATGTTCTGGGCAGGCTACTGATTGCACTTTTCCTAAATTTTTAGCCAATAATGTAGGAAAATATTCTATTTCATGATCAAATGCACAACAATACTTACAAGATATTGCAGCGGGATTCTTACAATTCCTGGAAAAATGTCCAGGCTGACCGCAATTATGACATATGATTTTTCCACGACCTCGTCCAATGCCTCCTCTGTGGCCATGCCCTTGGCCTTGGAAACCTCCACGTGTTGTTGGCAATCCTAGATCTTTGTAGCCTTCGGCTTGCATTTGGTACGCCCCAGGATTTTGTTGCATCACATAGATTTGATAGTTATTTTCGTCATGTCCCACCGAGCTACAGAATTTACAAAAGAATTGCTTCGAAAACTGGATAAAATTTTTCAAAAAATGACAATAGTCTGTGGGGTGGTAGCTTGCAACCTGGCATAGGCTACACCAAACATTCGGTCCCACACTCGGCCTAGAACTTGTTTCAGTATTCAATGGACTTGACATGATAGTGTGGCATGTAATATCTATAGAAACAAAATTGATCCTTATGGTGGCCCTCTTCTTTGCACTTTATGCACCATACCTCTGAGCACATGTCAAAACGAACCTATTTTCCCTTCTTCATGTCCTGGAGTTCCATATGTAAGCTCACCAATTGGATATGGATATGTTGAACCCCTATGTTGGTATCCGCTACCGATAAAGCTTTTAGTTTCATCACAATCTCTATTGCTTCTATTTGGGTTGTGATCTTCAGCTGTGACAGTGGTAATCTGAGGTGTGGTAACAACGCAACTATAAACCATTCCTTGTGATACTCATCAGGGATCTCGAAGCTGACTTGAATTAGCAATGTCTTAAACATTTGATCTGCATCCCACACAGATTCAATGACTAATTGCTAGAGAGGTGTAACTTTAATGTAAACATTTTGACTATGTAAACATAAAAATAAAATATCGTAGAGATGTGTAACTTAATGTAACATAATATTATAATGGAAACATTTTAACTTAGTTAAAATAAAATAAAAATAACTCTATAAAAATTAATAATAATATTAAATGACCAATGATATTGAACCATGGTATTGAACTATGTTATTCACATGGAATATAACATATTTAAGGGGAAAATTAAACCAACCTAGATCCATCTTAGTTTGATATATTTGCTGAAGTTTTCTTATTTCAAATTAAGGTGGATGAGGATCTGTTGACTTTTTTTTTTATAATTGAGGGCTTAGATTGATTCTCAAGGGAATATTCTCAACATATGCTTTTTCTGAATGCTTATAAAGGGATATAGTGTGTTATAGAGTTTGATAAGTTGCATTAAATTTTAATAAATTAAAAAAATTAGATTCGTGCCAAGTGGCTCCTCGCCCACTAATTTCCTAGGGATTTGAGATTTTTCCAATTCCAATAAGTTCCTCCATGATAAGTTCCTCATTATTATGTATAATATTCACTTATATATAAGAAAATTGTATTTAGCAAAATGGTCCATTTTACAATAAGATGTGTAATTATTTTTTTTTCTCAAGTTAAAGTTGATCCGTAACCTTTTTATACATGGTTAATCACGTAAATGTGTGCACTTGGTAAGGATTTATTAGTGTTGCAATAGTTTTTTTTGTTATATTTATGAAGTCTTCAGTTATATCAATCAGTTTAATATTTTTAATGTGGCTGTATTAGTTAGATACATAATTAGCCATAGAAAATGATGACCTTAAATCCATGTACCCTGTAAAGGTATATCATTTTTATAGATATGCAATCGCACTTGGAAGTTGTATGTTTTGTTTCTACCATTGAATGGATGAATACATAATGTATATATATTCCTAGAAGATTTAGATATTTCTATAGGCTATTGGGTGACTAAGAAATGTAAGGTTAAACAGGACTGCACAAAGGACATAACGATAGTTTTTTCTTCATTCTAATGGATTCTTTGATAATCACTTTAATATAATATATGTAATAAAATATTAGTTAAAATTAATTATTACATTTTATCTAGTATTTATGCCTACCATTTAACATTGATCCAATTTCTTTGAGTGGGTTTGTTCTGCAGTGCGGGTCTGCAGGTCTACGGTGCATCAATATTTACGATATGGACAAGAAGGCTTTGCTCTAAATTAGCTTCACCATATTTTGATTGCCTATTTGAATATTCATAACTCAATATAATTGTGGAACGGTGCACAATATAAGTTGGATGGTCTGGGGGTTTGTGGTGCATCAATATTTACATGGGTGTGCGGTGTTGGATTGGTCTATGGTGCGGGTTTGTGGGTATGCAGTGCAGGATTGGTCTAGGATGTAGTTCTGCAGTGTATATTATTACATTTGTGGAATGATAAAATTAATATGATACAATTTTCTTTGATGGTTCGATATATTTGAGCGGGTTTGGTCTGCGGTGCAGTTTTGGTATATGGTGCATGAATATTTTTCGTGGGTCTGTGGTGCTCCTCAACAGACTATTATCAATATTTATGTGGGTCTGATGTGCTCCTCTGCGGGTCTATGATTTTTACTCGGGTTAAAATTATCTAAAGGGATCTGTCATAAGGTAGCAGCACAATACATAGAATAAGAAAGATCTCTATCTACCAAAGATACAACCTCTAAGGTGGGGTGAAAACCTCGCATTGGTTCTGCCTTACAAGTGCACACGTTCCCACTTATCCTCTTATTGTTAAGTTTTGTTTTATTACAATATAAATACTTCCCATCATATTTCTAAGACCCCCTGTAGCAAAGGCATACCAAGTAAAATTACCTTAGAGAGTCTCTATGAGTTCATTGAAACTTTAGAAAGACGAAGAGAAGAAAGAGAAAACCATTTCAAACTAGAACTAACTACGATTATTGATAACAACCATAAATCTTTAGAAAATAAAATAATCACACTAAAAATTTAACTCCAAGAAATGAAAGGTAAAATTGAAGAAATAGAACATAGTAAACATGCAATTGTTGAAGAAAATGACACCTTGAAAAGAGAGATTAAAAATATAAAAGAAAAACTACATAATAACTCAATCCTAAATAACACAGAATAACTTAGATATTAAACCCATCAAAGAGGAAATTAATAAATTAATTGTACTCAAACAGGAGTGCCACAACGAGACTTAAATCTTATAATTTAGGGTATATAAGAATAAAATAATGAAAACACATTAGAAATAGTTAAGGAAAAATTAAACACAAAATATCAAATTGAAATGACTTATCTCATAGAAGAAACATGGGTTGGAAAGATACTTGAGTATAAACATAGACTCATTCGTGTCAAGGTCAGTTGTAATGAACATATATTGGATATACTCAGGAAATCCAGAAGCCTAAAAGGAACAAGTATCTTCATAAATGAATATCTCATTCCAAAAGACCAAGCTGAACTCAGGAAAGAAGTCCAAAAGGTCAAGGAGGCAAGAAAGGAAGGGAAATGGGCAATCATCAGGAATACGAAAGTTATTATTAGAGATAAAGTCTCAAGCGCGAGTAATAAATAGGGACTTGCATCACTCTGGATCCTCTTTTGGAATTGTCATGGCTTTCCATGGTGTAAAGGTCCTATGTTAAATTGGACCATGAGTGATATTGACCTTATTCTCTTAGTTGAAACTTGGGAGCATGATGAATATAGGGTCCCTTACCTTGACTATTTCACTCTTTGGTCTGCTTGGAATAAGAAATCCTCTCGTAGGTGTTTTGGTGGTATAGCCTTCTATATAAGGAATGATGTTTCCTCTCACATCCGACTTCATAAAATAGACCCCTTAAATCAATACATTTGGATCACCACCAATAGGATATTTCTTGCAATTTGTTATTTTTCTCCTATCAACTCTACATCCTATAAGAAGAACAACCTGGATACTAATTATCCTTTCAATACTTTAGAAAAAAACATCTTTAGCCTGAGGAATGAAGGTAATATCCTTTTGCTAGGAGACTGCAATACTAGAACTACTACTAACCAAGCCATTATGTTAAGTAACAACTCTAACCCCGATCCCTTGTAGATTTATGAATATAGTAACTTAGCTAATAAATTCAAGGGAAAATATGAAGACATTATCAAGAACTTATTCGGCACCGAGCTCCTCAAACTTTGCAGTTCCGAGGATCTAATAATTTGTAATGGTATTAATAAGTGGCCCCTCTCTGGTGAGAAGACATTTTGCCATGGGTTGGGTAACAATTTAGTGGATTATATGATTTTTGACACCCTCCTCGTTAGCCATATTACAAACTTTGAGCTACTTAATGGATTCGAGCCTGAATCTGACCACATACCTTTATCTCTATCTGTTAATATTGCTATGCATGCCATCCACGTTGTTGTTCCTTGAGAAACAATTCCTTGCTGTGTAAAGGAATCCGTGCTCAAGACATTAAAGATTATGTCACAAACAAGTATATATCTGTCTCTGTTTATTAAACCTTCAAATATTAATTATATAATTTCCAAATATCAAATCTTTACAAGTTCTGCAATGCCATGTTCTCTTTATGTTGAAGTGAACGAATGGAAGACGAAGAAAGAAAAGGATTTTAAATTGACATGCTGCTTAAAAGAGAATCTACCATTATAAAATCCTGAAGAAGTGAGTAACAATAAAGCTAAAATAGAGGAGTGCCTATTACGGATGTTTAACTCTTAGATACACAGATATCAAGAGACCTGCAGCTCAAATCACTCTACTTTATTCATAGATATGGAAACGAAATGAAAACTGAGAAAAATATTCAACACAGATAGAATGATGGAAACTTGCAAAACTGTCATTCCTTCAATATTTTTCAGTACAAATTATCCTTCAAGGTCCAAAACTTGGACCCTTCTTTCTTCTTCCAATTGTCTTTAAATACAATATGATCAAAATGGTTTCCAGTAATGAAACCGATTCTAACTAATTCTAACGGTCTAACTGCTTACTGTAGTGGAGGTACATGCCTCGGAAAAGTTCTATTACATTTACATAACTTCAATGAAAACATGATAAATTCCTAATCTAAGTGAGCTGATGCTCCTGAAATAGTGGCTGTCTCAATGAATATTTGTGGCTGAATGGCTACTTGTGGCTGAGTGGCTGGAGTTGTCTTTTCTGTGTCCATAGAAAATCTTTTGCATTATTTCCAGAGCTTATCCTGAGTTGTCGAAGCGTTCTTATAACGATGATATTCAAGTGTAAACGCAACAACCTGACTATGAGTAAGATTACCTGTGAATAATGTCTTCACCATCCATAGCAGAAGAAAATGCCTTTGTAAAAAATTAAATACTGTTTCTCCCTTCAAAACCTATGTCTTCTCATGCCTGCCATCTGCTCTGCTTTTTGAAAATATCAACTGATCTTCATAGAATTTCCAGGACATAATCTCCCCTCTCTCCGTCCAGCATGAGGGCAAACCTGTTCTCATCAACTTGTCAAATGATATATCAAATTTTTTAATTATCTCTTTAATTCCCTGTAACCGCTTCTCTGCGGCCTTTCGAAGGTCGTTTTTGATTATCATTTTATTTACCTCTTCAGCATAGAAGTACCTATCCTGTATCCCCATATCTCCTAACTCTTCATCTGTCTTGGCATTAATAAAGCTTATGAATTTTCTGGCCCAATTCGCTCTTTTAATAGCGGCCTGCTTCTCAGATTATAGCTCCTTTTCATGCTCTGAAACAATGCTTTTCTCTCTGGAAATTATATTCATGGAATCCCATTTTGACTGCATTTCTGAAATAATTTCATTCCAGATGATATCCTTAGCTTTAATAAGAGAAATATTTCCCTTTAATTTCTCCTTTAGCTCTTTGATTTCATCCTCAGCTTTCTGTAGCTTCTGCTTGTTCTCCTGTGCTTTTTCTTCCCATCCCTGCATCATCTTAGTAACTGTGGCCAATTCTGATTGGGCTTGTTTACAGTCTCTTTCCGCCATCTTTAATTCTGTGTTTAGCTGAGTAACCTGGGCCTGAGGATCAGCTTCACCTGCAGAAAAATCAAAGGTACAAGTATGGTTCTCGATATGATTCTGTAAGGATATAGCGGTCTGCTTTACCTTAGTGAGTTCTTCATCTTTCTTCATCAACTGCTGTCGCAATTCCTCTTTCTCCTTTTCAACCCCAGCTACTTCGGCCGCTAATGAGTGCTCTATAGCTGGTAATTTCAACTTTTTCCTTAATGAAGATATTTCCGCTTCTTCACTTTTCATAAGTTTTTGAATTGCGGCTTTATCATTTGGATCCACACCGATTTTCATAATGATCTTCTTCAGCTCTTCATTTTGAGTTGTTAATGCCCTTGCATTAGCTTTCTCCATTTTGCATTGTTTGATGACCTTGGCAAGCATGTTTTCCGTCTTGACTTCTGTAGCATTGGTCTTGTTCAAATCATTTACAATCAGCTGTCCGGTTTGCATGTGAAGATTCATTTTGTCCCACAAGGGGATATTTTTAACATCCATGACTATGTTTACCTCCTTAAAGTTGCCCGAAGGTCCAAGGGACATTCCTGTTGGATGTGACAGAGCCATCTTAAACTGATCTTTCTCCAGATCCATCACAGTCAATAATCTGGTTTGGTCAGTAGATATATGGTGCTCTGCTTGTGCTTCTATACTAGCTTTTATCCTCTGGTTCCTTTCCTCAATATGTGTGAACACTTGCTTTATTGAAGGAGCCTTTTCCAAATGAAGTTCCTGTCTCTTAGGAGATGAGGGGAAATCTTGTTCTTCACTGACCTGGAGAGTAAAACCAGGTGAATTGGAAGAATGGTCTTCTGCTAATTTGGTTCTTTTTTCCTCTCGGGGCTCCTCCTCATCAATTTCAATAACATCCTCTCTACCTCTTTTGCTCATTCTTTCCAAAATTGCAGGTGTTTGAATACTGGTCTTTGATGAACCTGACTCTCCTGGATTAGCCAGTTTCTCTAAATCAGGTTTACTTACATGGGAAAATGCAGCATACCCATTCTCAACCCTTTTCTGAGAAATTATTCCATGTGGATCATAAGGCCATTTCTCTCCCAACAACAACCGCGTCTCTTCCAATATTTTTGAGACTTCATCAAAAGCTTGTCTTGTGTTGACCACAAAAGGTCCTACACTCATAGGCAACTTGTACATCAATCCTTTCTTCATGGGCAGAAAATGAAGTTGGTCTACATTAAGACTTTTCCTTATAAACTCCAGGGCGAAAAGTCTCATGGGAATGAAATTTTGGAGCCTATAGGGCTCAATACTAACTCCATACAACCTTATCTCAGAATAATCTTCAAATACAAACCAATCTCCAAATTTACAATTGGGTCCTAACTGTAAGAACTCCCAGGCCTTTGGCAGAAAGCATGGAGGAAGAGTTCCATTCAGAATTTTATAAGCAGTAGTCATAAATTGGTCAGCAAATTCAAACAGCTCGGCTTCGTTCTCTTCCTTTCTAACCATATCGGTCCAAAATAAAACTGACTGCTTACTTTTATTACTATAAATTATATTTAAACCCACATTCATGAACTCTTCAAAATTTTGATACAAAAATAAATAAACAACCAATGATGGAAATCTGAAGAAACCTGTTAGTGGGAAGGCGATCAATTGGGAATTTACTGCTTCCTGCCAAAATGATGGAATATCAAGGACCACTCCTGGCTTCATCATTAGTGCAAACATCCCTAAGACTGACTTATCAATTTCCTATTCATCGTCTTTTCCCAAAATCTCCGTAATGCAGCTAAGAACTGGCCTATACTGAACATTGAACACCTCCAAACTGAACTTTCTTGCTTCAAATTGGGTTTTCTCTAGACTTGGTATCAAAAATTACATGCAACGATTAAACTCTTCATTTGAAAGATCTTCGAAATACTGAACCAACGAATCTTCGGAGAACTGCAATGGAGACTCATCTTCTGGAAAACATAATGCTTGGTGCGTTAATTGTGTTGAAACCTACAAGATATTTTCCCCCTGAGAATTCATAACGAAACACTTGCCAGGGTACATAGACGAAACTAACCATGAAATGAACTCGGGGAAGAAGTGAGTTTTCGAAACACAAGCAGACAACACACCCGAAATTTTCATAGCAGAGAACACAGGGGACTTGTCAGTGTTCAGGGTTACTTGGTAATGCAGTAGGGGGTGGTTGACGGACGACGCGGTATCATGAACATCCTTTTCACTATCCAGGAGGGGACTGAGACTTGAGGAACCAGACAACGATGCTCGTTTCACCATGGCTGACAAGAATTCGAAAGCAATTCGCGGGACAACGGATAAGACAAAGGTGGCGGGACGCAGATAAAATGGGCAAACAGTCACATATAAACCAAAACGGGACGAAAGAACCCCTTTTATAGGCTACGGAAATCCGCAATAAATACAGGAATGACGTGGAAAAACAGTTGAAAGTGGGTGACAGCTGTTTTCCACCTCGGATGCTGACGTCATTGCGGGGGGTCTGTGAGTACGGCAGAGAAGTTTGATCCATACCCCCCGTAATCAATCTGAACCGTTGATCACACCATTTCCAAGATCTGACTGGTCAACTGCGGGGGGTCAGGATTTGATAACCGACGGGCTAATTCACCCCCTGCAATAGCTTATCCGTAAGCTTCTTTGTGTGATTGCGACTTCCACTCAGGAAGTTGCTCGGGTCTTAACCTTGAAATATATATATATTAACATAAGGCTGATGACCGCTTCATGTATATAAAAAATTAGAAATACATTGCGTTCCTCTTTTTTTATGCTAAAGTATTAACAACTTCATACTATAGCACATTTTCTAATTCTTATTATATATATTTTTTATTTTTTCTTTTAAAATTTCGAAATGGAATATAAAAAGGATATGTAGATAATGATCCACAACACACGTAAAGGATGTCGATGAAAGAAAAATTCACATTCACTTCAATAGAAGTAAAGTTGGTCTCTTCTTAAAGGATCTAGAGAGTGATTTAGGATCCATGACTTATAATAATAACATTGATCAAATCTATTACCATTTCACTACTAGCCTTTCCAATACGATTAGGAAGTTCTCTAATGAGACTTCGTTTAAGAAAACTAATAGAACTTCCAATACATGGTATGACAAAGATTGTAAGGTTGCCAAAAAAGCAATTAGAGATGCTCCTACTGAAATTAGTAAGCTCTGGAATATCAATATATACAAAAATATCATCAAGAGGAAGAAAAGGTCATATATTAATAAAAGAAAGGATTATCTTCTCCACGTTTCTAAAGTCGCTCCCAGAAAATTTTGGCAGAATGTGCTTGCTCGTAAAACCAAGATAATCATTCTATCCCCTTAGAAAATTTGGACAACTATCTTAAGAAGTTGTATGACTCTCCGGACACTATGGGAACCACCTTAATCACTCCTATTAAGGAGGATGTATTCTCTCTGGATGACGTTGAGTCTGGTATTAATAAGCTCACTAATGGGAAAGCTAAATATATTGAAGGTTACCATGCTGATATCATTAAAATGGGAAGAGCTATCCTCATTCCTCATCTCCACAAGATTCTCAATTTGGTTGTAACACATGGCTTCCCTCAGCTTTGGACACAAAGCCTTATTGTGAATATATTTAAAAATGGGGAAAAAGTGTTCCATAACTACATGACCATTAATATTAGTCACAACCTAGCCAATCTTTATGGGATCATTTTGGAAAAGAAGCTTAGCCTTTGGCTTGAAATTCAAGGAAAAAGAGCTAAAGGACAAGCTGGTTTTAGGAGACATCACTCGACTATTGACCATCTTGTCACTATCAGAATCATTATGGAAGAATGTCACAATATTAAAGTTGATATCTTCTGAGGTTTTGTGGACTTTAGAAAAGATTTCTTCACCATTCCTCGAGAAAAACTTTGGGAGAGACTTAAAGATATCATGGTCCCTCTTGAGCTGAGGATTGTTGTGATCCGTCTCTACAAGAATGTCACTTCCAAGCTTAGGACCAATGATGGATGGTATAAAGACATTAAATTCAATATAAGGGTTAAGAAAGGGTGTTCCCTATCCCTTACCCTTTTTGGCATATACATCGATAAGCTAGAGGAGCGTCTCGAAACTGTGGGGTATAAGGGCACCAAGATTGCTGGTGTTCTCATTACTCTTCTCCTTTATGCCGATGATATTTTTGTTCTTGAAAAAAGCCATGATTATTGTTGTAGTGTTTTTGGTGCACGTATGTACGAAATCACACCATCTTAAGGGGTGTGGTTTACCCCGTTAAGCTATTGGTAACATGCATAAAGAAGTGGAGTCAATAAGCATACTATATAGAGGAAAAAGCATGCAAATGTAAACTAAAAACTAAACTAAAACTAAAAATAAATAAACAGAAGCTCTGAACGAGTCAAACTACAAAAATAATGCAAACGGTGGCTCTAGGCCCCTCTTATTGAGCACTGGTAGTAAGAAGAGTGAAACTTTACCCTCTTGCCAAAGGGCCCCTAGACAATGGTTCTAGGTACTGATGCAAGGATTTTTTTATCCCAAGCTTGCCTCGGTGCAGTCTCCCTCTATCTCTACTATGTGGACTAAACTTGTTGGGTGGCCAATAATTGAGTCCCCTCTATCTTCAGCTCTGGGTCACACACTGCTGGTATTTCTTGGGAAATTCTGGCCAGCATAACAATGTGATCACCCATTCTTCATCTCATGGTGGTCTTATATAGGAGATTTAAAATCCTCCCTTCCCTCTCTTGGTACATGGAGGATGGTGACCCAAGAGAGGGGTATGATTTCTTTGTGTGCTCCAAATATTCCATTGTGTGCTCACATAGTGTCTAAGGAGCCATTGGTGGCTGTCCTTAGGTGGCTACAAGTAAGGCATCACTTGTCCTTTGCTTTGTGTGGTCCTAGATAGTGATATTTTGCGCATATAGAGAAAAAAGGCGGGCATAAGGCACTCTTCATGAAGGATTATACGCGCAAATAACATTTAGGACTAGTTTAAATTTTATTTTACTTAGACCTTAGATATTTTTAAATACTTTCCAGATTCTATAATGTCTTCCAGCCCTGTAAATCCTTTGGCCTGACATTAATTAATGCCATCTTCTGTTGTACGATTTTCCAGTGTTAACAATGACCTTGCCAAGCAACTTTAGACTCTTCATGCCTACTGCTCCAATATGGGTATGACAGTTAATACTGATAAGAATAAAGTCACGATCATTAAATCCCAAAAGGTCACCTATGGTAGTTTCGTCTATAATAACTAATGCTTAGAGTAAGTTTCTTCTTATAAATATTTGGGCATTGAATTCTCTCATCAGCTCAACTAGAATTATAGCATCGAGAAAAGAATTATTGGAGGCTAGAAATATTATTATGAGCTTGAAAAAAATTGTAAGTCAATTGATCTTTACATTTGGAGTAACATAGGTTCCTCTTTGAGACTCTCTTCACCGTTGTTGTCTTATATGGATGTGAAGTTTGGGGTTTCAGTATATCCAGAGAGTCATGGAGGAAGATTGAGATGATTCAAAATAAACTCATAACCTGCAACCTTAATATCAAGGGAAATAATCCATATCCTATCCTCTTGATCGTAGCTAGTTTGCCCCCCATTGAAAGTACAACTATGTTTAGATATATGATGTATAAGAAGAAGCTTTATAACATGGAATCCAAAAGGCTCTCAATATTACTTCTAACTTTAGTCAAAAACTCCAACTTCGTCTCAAGCATGGGTGGCATAACAATTCCCAACCTTGGCTAAACCATTGGGAAATTAAGAAGGAGCTCAGTATGGGAAGAAAATATAGTGTCAAAAATACTATTACCTCCAAGTTTAAGGACAAGATGTGGGTGCATTAGGAGTTGGAGGGTAAAAGGAAGCTAAGATACTATAAGGAGGTGATCAACCCCACCCTTGATAATTAGAATTGTCTCTCTGTGTTGAGAAACACTAAGAAAAAAATGAACATCGCTAGGATAAGAACTAATTCTCATGAGCTTCGGAGTGAGACCGGGCGGTGGTCTATTCACAACACTCCCTTGAATGATATAATCTATCAGATTTTTTATACTAAGCAGGTGGAAGATGAAAAAAATTTCCTTCTTGACTGCCCAGCTATTATCCACATTTGCTCTCAATTCCCTAACATCTTCCACTCTTCTAATCTTCTTGACCTATTAAACCAGCTGTTAGATGGATTAATCCCTCTTGCAGACAAGAGCGATCTCCCTAGTATCCTAAGGATATCTAGAAACAAACAGACTAAATGCAAACCATTTTCTCTAGATTATTATGATTCATAATTATTAACTAACTAGTTAAGAATATATGCTCCTACCTTAAGTCCAACGCTTGCTATAATATTCAATCTAGTCGCTCCAAAAGAGGTCAATTCAACATGTAAGACCTGCATCCAAAGATAGGAAAAAAAGGATTAAAAGCACCTGCTAGATACAATAATTCAGAAGCATTAATCTATTTCAGTAATCAAGGAATCCAAGAATTAAATTACTCAAACAGATACATGAACAACTTAATGAGAAAATAGAATCGATTTGTATTAACTTGTATGATAAGAAGTAACCTTACAACCTTGTCCCCTTGATGTCATATAGGTTTTTCTGGGGTCCTGAACAGTCGTTTTCCATCGGATTGACAAGCCTTCTCCTCTCTGAAATAGCATAAAACTATGAATATGAATATGTAATCGTTCTCATACCATTGATGCTAAGCATAGAGAGTATAATTTCTTCAGCAATTCACCTCAAAACAACCAAGTTCTAAGTACCCTTGAGATTGAAACATGATCTTAATCTATAACAGAAGGGAGGAGGTTTCAATTCCAAAGAAAGGGGGATAAAGTCCTCTCAAAAAGGGATTTTAGCTCCAAATACCAAGGGATAATCTCCATTAATGAAGGGACAGAGGTTCATGAATGAAGGGGAGAAGCTAGACCAGATTACGCTTCTAGAAGCTTCCAGCTGGTAGAATATTCGACTAGTTGGGCTTCTAGAACTTACTTTTATTTTATTTTTCCTTTTACGAGGGTCCACAGTTTTAGTAAGCAGAACGTGTAGGATGTGCCGCAGGTTATAGAGCAAGAAACTGTGGTACCGCAGGTAATGACTAGGAAAAGTGCGGAGTTAGGATTTTTAGGGTTTTAATGATCTTTTTCCCAATTCCAAGACTTGGTTTAGGAACTTTATAATTTTGGACCTCCAAGGGAGCATAAAATAGGTACTGATGAACCCATATAGACAGTCAAATGTCATGGTGACAATTTTTAGTGTAACAAATTTCCCCCTAAAGCACGAATTTTGAAGTAGTTCTGAAGAGTGAAGTGCTTTATCATTCCAAGGATTGGTTTGCAGGCGTACCGGTTGAGACCTGTAAAAACATTCAATGCAAACATATATATGTATATCATCGCTAAGGTAGGCATTCCCATACTCATTTCAAAACTAACTACATGTTCTGATACAGAAATGATTTTAGAATTACGTCAATAGTAGACACAGCATGGACGCAGCCATCTGTCATAAGTAGTCTACTATTTTATGAATAATAAAACTCCTTCCATCCTAGATGGCGGTAACTAGATCTAGGGTCTTGATTCCCACTTCTCGAACTAGTAAGATTCTATCCATGTGATTGATTAAGTTGAAGTCAAACATGGTAGAAACCACTTGATTACCAGTCAATGATGTGCACTGTTAACAAGTGTGAGAGAAACCACCAATAATGAGAATGGCTCTCAAAGTAATCAGTACAATCTATGATGTGTGAATGAATGATTTGCAGTCGAACACTTCACAAAGTCTTTTGATCGAAGGTCAATGATGTAACCTGTCGTCGAAGGTGAGAAACCTGCCATTAGGGCATGCATATCCCAAGGTACTAATAGGATTCTAGATCAAATTTCTAGATGATGAGCTGTCATCAATATAAAGTGACCCGTAGTAGGAAAGCCCACGACACGAAACCATTAGATCAAGTTTTGAAGAAATTTTAGCAAGGATTGACTCAGTGATGGTCAACGTGAATGTAGAAATTTTTTTGCAATGAATGGTTTATTTGAACTGTCTCTTGAACACATAATGACACTACAAATGGTTTCATGACAATTGACCTAAAGCTAATACCCAGAAACTAGCTGAAGACTTTCAATGTGGTTTGATTATCTGTTAGACAAAGGATTTTCCCAACCCAAGTATGAGTGTGAAAAAAGTGTCGTGTTCAAGAGTGGCATACTACTTTTTGGAACAAAGTGTGACAACTGGATTCATTTTCTCTCTTTTTCCCCCACCATTTCTGGCAAGTACCTCTTTATTTTTGACAAGCTTGAGGAGGATAACATTTGCTTGTTTTATAAGCTCATCCTTCAGATGAGTCAAACTTAGTATTAAAATTGAACCCTAATAAGGATTAGTTCGCTCCTTTTTGTAATTTACAGGTCCTTTACTGTTAAGTTTTAACGAGTCCGGTATAGGTGAAACTCGATGTTTTTTAGTTTTAGGGAGTCAAAAGAAAAACTTATGAAAACTCTATGGGTGTACTTTTTCGTAAATTTAGTCTCTCAAGCCCGAGAAAGGATAAAGTAATGTAGGAGAGAAATCTATTGACCATGATTAGTTAATGTATACCTTTTTCGTAAATAGTCCATTTCAGTCTGGAAAATGGGTAAACTTATACTGAAAGGATGAATGTTCATTTACTTTAACGAGTTCGAATAGTCAAGTACTGGACAATATTTCCATGTTTAGAGAGTCTGAAAAGGGCTTAAAAGAGAACTCGAGGGTTTCGATTTTTAGTAATTTTCAAGAGCTCGGAAAAGTGATAAAAGCATACTCATCATCAAAATAATTCTTTTTACCTAAAAAACCTGTTTTCTGCTCGTAAACTCAAAAATTAAACATATCTATTTCCAATAAGTAAAAACTTTTGAAAATTATCTTTTTAAAGTGGAAAACAAATAAAATAATATTTTATTCATTCAAAAACTCTTATAAAAAGTAGTTCAACAAAGTCATTTTCACCTTTTGCATTCAGAGTTGAAAGTTGAGAGATTTTGGTAGAAAAAGTTCCGGAGGTGATAGTGGGAGAACCGACTGCTCAAATTGAAAATCGTCGAATCCAAGTAATCCACAACACTATTATCTTCATTTTCATGCATTTAAATTCTATTTTTAAGTTTTGAAATCATTTTTTTAGGGGAAAAAAGGTTCAAAATTCTGCTCTCGAGGTCCGCAGCTCATCCATTTCTTACCTGTGGACCCCGATAATTTTCCAAAAGGAAAATTATCAAGCTACCATGGTTTTTATGAAGAATGTGTGCGAGGGTCCACACTGTATCTATATAAAAATTGTGAGGGCGCTGTGAGAAAAGGAAATTTATTAAATTCTCTAAAAAATGGTTAAAAATTCTCACTCTAAAATCTTCTAACCTTAAAATGCGTCCATTTTCAGATTATTCCACAATGTTGGAGTGGAGAGATCATGAGCACGAATAGGTATACGATGCGGCTATGAATAATCTGGCTGTAATGTGTGTATTGAGAAATTGTGGATTATACAAATTCTAGGAAATTCAGGGCATCATTGGTGATCACAAGCCAGAACTTGAGCTTGAAGACATCTACTTCCTCACTAGTTTATCCAAAAGAGGCAAACATGTTTCTTTGTTTGGGGCTAGACAAGGTGGCCTGCCTATTGCTAGCTATAAACAAGAATTATGCAGTGAGGAAGCTGATCCCAAAGATAATCATATAGACATAAAGACTATCCTACATCTTGATCTTAAAGTCATTGCATTCACCATGACCAGGTTGTCTGGGAGCACAGCTCCACATGTAGCTACCAAATCTTAGATGCAGACAGCAATTGATTGTTATAGAGGTACCATTTTCAATTGGTGTGATGGGGTTTTGGCCAATATGAAAGGCCAACTGACCAGAGAAAAAACCTCAAAGTTGAAAAATTTGGGTATTGTGCCATCTTCGTTTCTTTTGCTTTGGAAAGGATTCCTTCTCTCACCCCTCAGCTGATCCCTGTTGATCTTGGTAAACCAAGAGAGCCTCGCATGGTGTGCTGGGTTGCATTGATATCTTGCCATGGTGGTGATGTTTGTGTGGTAGTTCAATTCACTCCATCATATTTTCATTGGCTTCAGAACCAAATATTTGCTATTGAGGATTTCCCATATGCAGGCATAGATTTCCGGGGTGATCCCGAGATGTCCTTACCTCCAGGGGCATAATGGGACGAATTAGGTAAATGAATCATTTTAATGTGTTTTAATTCTAATTTTTATTTTGTTTTTTGTTTTTCCAGTACTAATAACACAATTTTTAAATGCAGATGTTGGTCCACGAAGGCCAACCACTCTCCGCCGCTTCGAAAGTAAGCCAATAGAGCCTATTACACAGCCACAAAATCAGGCAACAAAAATCCTTACTGACTTGGAGCACAACCTAGAGAGGTTTACTATAGATATCCTAGAGAAATCGATGGATTATATTTTGCTTCATCTCCAGAGACACGTTACCAGTGTTCCTAGCCATTTTAGGAGATTCCTGTGCAGAGTGGCACGGGCGATAGTTTACTACCATGATCATCACAACGGATAGTGGATGATCATCACAGACTATTTCATTTTGTTTTTTGTGTTACTATCTTTCCGATAATAAGGTGTTTTAAACCTATGATTGTAGACGATGTAATATTTTTTGAAAATAAAAACTCCTATCTATGATATTACTACTTTCGTTGGCTATCTTGTTCAATACATATTGAATGTTGTTTTTGGTTTACTATTTTAATGTTGCAAATGTCTATTTATAACATTATTAGCTAATTCATCAACCAATGTCTTTAAATTTCTTGGAATGTGTTGATATTCGATGTAATCAAATTTCCTTTCCAAGAGACGAACCTTCAAAAATAATCTCAATAACACTGGATTTTCAATTGTGTATACTCTGTTTAAATGTAATACAATGAGTTCTAAATCTAGCCTAATGATCAAACATCGAATTCTAAATGAAATGGAACCAGATAATAACTCAATCACTCCACTATATTCTGTAAAATTATTCGTTGTTTGACCAAGGCTTACCCCATGCATAGAAACTAACTCATTAGTGGGTGAATAAATAACCCAGGCTGCGGAAGAAATATTCTATGTACTACGATAGGCACCATTAGTAAAACCAATGTATGTTTGAAGGGATTTCGACATCTGTAATATCAAGAGTAATCAAGATAAGAAGTGATAGTGGTAAAAACAAACTTAAACTAGACATGCTCATCTAATCTATGGCATCTAACTTAAAAAAAAACTAATGTACAAGTGAGATCTTCACACAAGAATTAAGCATAATATCTCTTCAGATAAAGTCCATTTATGGGTTTATCTAAAGAGACCCCTTCATAATCATTCAATTCACAAGCCCCTTTTGCAATCACTTGCTTGACAATGTAAGGACAATGCCACATTGGTTCAAATTTACCAACACCTAGCTTATCATTAGCTTGATTGTATACCAAGACTAGGTCACCTTTTGAAAAAAGACAAGGTGTAACACTTCGATCATACTGAGCTTTAATACGTTTTTTATGAGCTTCGGCTACTAATGCAACGGTGCACCGAGTCTCATCTAATTGTCCTAAGTACAAAAAGCGTTTTTCCTCTTCAAAAGTAGCTAGTAGTAACTCTATGGCTAATTGGAGTGACGGTATTTCACATTCAATAGGTAGCACAACTTCTAAACTGTAAACCAATTGAAAAGGAGTGAACCCTATTACATTTTTTGCTGAGGTTCGATATGCCGATAGCAGTGAAAAAATCATGGTATGCCAATTTGATTTATGAATTTTGATTATCCTTTTAATCATGGTGGTTAAAAATTTATTAACGGCTTCAACCTGACCATTATCCTGCGGGTAATAGGGAGTAGAGTTATCATGGCACATGCCAAGTTGATCAGAAAGTTCGGTCATCATAATATTTTGAAAATGACTCCCATGGTCAGTAATAATAGCTTGGGGTACACCAAAACGAGCAATTACATGATTGAATACAAACATAGTTGCAATTTTGCCATCGGCCGCAAATGTACACAATGCCTCGACCCATTTTGTAAAATAATATACTGCACGAATAATATACCCATGCCCCCCAGCCAAGTGAGGGTTAAATATAATGAAATCAATGCCCCATTTTGCAAAAGAACCAACAAAAATTATGGGGTGAAGAGGAGATGGTGGTGCACGCATCTTTCGATCAAAAATTTGACAGTTGTGGCATTTTCAGACCGCGAGAATGTAATATTTGAATAATGAGGGCCAAAAAATAACCAGCGTGCAATATATTTTGGGCTGTGACATACCCAGAAATATGACCACCACATGCTCTAGAGTGGCAGTCATTCAAAACTTTTTCAGCCTCTTCATGAGTTAAACATCGTCAAAATACAGAATCTGCACCACGACGATAAAGTGTGTCTCCAACAATATTGTATTGCTGAGATTGGTAACGGATATTTCATCGATTTGAACGTGAGAGTTCAGGCCAAAAGTTTTGGTTTTGGAGATAAATGATAATATCTCCATACCATGGGTATAAGGTACTGATAAGAAACAAAGATTCAAAAGCAATTGGATGCTCTACCACAGTTTCTGTCTCAGTATTAGGGAAGTCACACATAAGTTCGGCGAACAACAGTGATTTATTTGATTTGGATTTTTCAAATTCTAAATCAACTCCTGAAGGATAAAAATCCATTTAGAGTATTTCCCCCCGAGTAATTTTTTAGTCAAGATGCACATCATCGGTTGCAATTAGATATCACAGTTGTTTTTCGTAACAATATGTAATGACAGAATTGTTGGACAGCTTGAATTGATGCCAAGACCAATTTCTCCACATGCGAATATTTAATTTCAGTCAGGTTGAGATTCTGACTAAGATAGTAAATCACATGTTCATTTTTGAATTCATCCTCTTTAACTAATACCATTCCAATAGTGGAATCATAGGCTGCTAGGTATAAAAAGTAATCCTGGTTGTAATTTGGTGGATACAATAATGGTGCATGGGTCAACACATGTTTCAAAGCATCAAAAGATTGATCAAGGATCTCATCCCAAATAAAAGGAACATTCTATTTCAACAGCCTGGTAAAACCCTTCGTTAACTCAACATAGTTCTGGATAAATCTACGTAAAAAGTTTTCTTTCCATTGCAAACTTTGGAGTTGGCGAAGTGTGGAAGGAGGAGGTAAATTGACAATAGCCTTAACCTTTGATGGGTCGACATGAATACCAGCTTTGGAAACAACAAATCTTAGAAATCTATTGAAATATACACAAAAAACACATTTGTGGGGATTTAATCGAATATTATAATGCCTACATCTCATAAAAATTTCTCTTAAATGGGTAGGATGATCTCCCTTGTGCAACGAATGAGTAGGTAAATCATCGAGATAAGGTTGCACAATGTGTTTAATGTCGTGAAAAGCGTAAGACATTGCCCTTTGAAAAGTTGCACCAACATTCTTTAATCCGAAAGGTAGCTTACAATAAGAAAAATTTCCCCAAGGAAAAATGAATGCTATTTTTGGTTGATTAGCAGGGAGTATGTTTATTTGATTGTACCCAGAAAATCCATCCATAAATGAATATATTTAATTTCCGGCACAATCATTGATGATTTGATCGATATAGGGAGTTGGATAATTGTTTTTTTGACAAGATTTGTTAATATCCCTATAGTCGACACATACTAGTATGGTTCCATGTTTTTTAGTAACATGAACGATATTAGATACCCAATCGGTTAAAGGAATTGGATAAATAAAACTCGCTTTTAATAATTTCTCAACTTTGGCTTTAATAGCAGTGGATTTTCATGGATTTATCGAACGTAATCTCTGCCTAACAGGTTTAGCATTTGGGTAAGTCTTTATTTCATGAATGATAATGTTGGGATAAATTCCTGGAATTTCTTCATAAGACCAGGAAAATATGTCACGGGATTCTTGAAATAGGGCTTTATATGTAGTAATTTCATCTAACGTACAAGAAGCACCTATATGAATTTTTTCAATAGTTCCTGGTTTAATTGATATGTCAATGGGAACCGTCAAAGAAATATTTCCCAAATTAATTTCAGAATCCAAATTTGTAATCAATATTGGACTCTAAGTTCTTTGACATAGAAAATTGGAAAAATAAATGAAAAATTATTTTCAAATCTATCAAGCTTAGGTAAAAATGATTACCTATGATGGAGATCATCCCATGGTAATTCATCTATGGACAAGAATTCACGAATACTTTCATCAGTATGAAACACTTGTTGAAAAGGATCGGGAATTGATGTTATAGCTGAGCTTGATGGTCAAAACTATTCTTCATTGATCACATTCATTGTATCAGAATAAGTTGATGAAGAATTGGAAAAAGACTGTACTGCTTGATATGCTATCTCAAAAGGACTGAAAGGAATCACGCAAGTGAAATAATCCAGTTCTGACTCTAAAGGCACTATCCAAGGATCATCAAATGGAATAGTGCTTGATGTAATCATATTGATATTAGCAATAGTACGCAGTACGTTAGGTGGAGGCATCGAAAAAGTTCCCATTAAGGCAAAATATTTGATTAAAACTATGCCAACGTCCTCATAAGGGATAGTTGATTTTCCAACATGTTGAATACTATTCGTAGAAGTTGGGTCAGATGAATAATATGGGAGATGATAGATTTTCACAATATTTCCTTGATGAGGAAACATGATTAATTGAAAGACGGATGACACTATAGAAATTTTAATAATTTGCTGAGTTATTCGCCAAGATTATCCTGATTACACACTATTTAAGCTTCATGCATAATACATAACCTCTTCTACAATTGATCATCAATATGCGGAAATAGAAACAGTCGCATGCGCTCATTAAAACATAATCAAGCACACATATCAACACAGTATGTAATGGGGAAAGAAATAGATGAAAACCCCAAACTATCTGTATATTATAATGATAGAGAACATGTGATACATAGCACAAAGTCCTCATAGCTCTCGACACTATCTCCAAAGTTACACAAACTAGTATAGAGAGTGAACAAGTCACCTTCAAATCTCACTCCACAAGTACGCACTGCCTCTGTTGCGCAATCCAAGATGAAGGCTGTTAGGTAGATCCAAGTTCGAATCCCCTAGCTTGTACTGCGCAATCCTCATTGGAAATCTCCATCAATGTGTGTGAAAATCTCATGCACAATCATGGTCACAACTGATAGTCAATCACACACCCTTTCATCCACCTCTAACACTGGTCTCCACTGAACTGTCCATGCATTGCAGTTAACTGATGTGTTCTTTAGTTGATTTATGAGTTAATAATTAGTGAATTAATTAATAATTAATTCACACCACTCATCACTAGTGTATTTTTCATTTAGACTAAATACAACTAGTTCAACTAAGTTAAACAGAACACAACTCCACCAACTGTCTCATCAACTCCACCAAACTCTGCCACATGAGTTCTAACTGAAGTCAACCATGCAATAGCTCAACTAACCCCTAGGAATAGCGTAATTCCTTCTGTCAGCTGAATGTGCCACATCCAAGCATCAAACTGAAGTGCTCCAAGAGGATAAGATAATGTTTATAGTCTAAATATGATTAAGGGTTAATAATATTTGACTGTTCTATTTTTAGCCCGGCAGTCTAAAAATAGAAACCGCCCAATGTCTAAAAATAGAGGTCCATCTATTTTTACCAACTCGACCAATCATCCATAAATAGCATCCTGCAACTCATAGACCATGATCCCTATGTCTAAAAATAGACATAATCTAAAAATAGACTTTGCGCCAAAAATAGCTTGCGGGCCCACTTAGTGAAGGCGACTTCTTTTCACTAAGCTCCATCATCTTGTTGCATTTTCAACACTCCCTCTCAACAAGATATGGATTATCTGAAACCCTTATCCTGCCTCTGTGGTATTCGAATTTTCTCCTGGTGAGCGCCTTCGTCAAGATATCAGCATCCTGATCCTCCGTGGAATATATGAAAGTAACATGATTCTCCGCTGCACACAATCTCTGATATGATGGTACATGGTGTCAATGTGCTTGGATCTATCATGAAATACTGGATTAGTCGAGAGTTTAATGCAACTCTGGTTATCACAATAAATCACAGTAGGCTCCAAGTGTGACCCGAACAACCCGACCAGGATCTTCCTCATCCATATGGCCTCGCATGCGGCCAAGCTTGCTGCCATATACTCAGCCTCTGCTGAACTGAGTGCCACGGATCTCTGCTTCCTACTATACCAATAAATTGCTGTCGACCCGATACTGAAGATCCCTCTAGATGTGCTCTTTCTGTCCGTTGGGCTCCCTGCCCAATTTGCATCTGTGAAGCCACATAGCTTCACCTCATCCTCCTGTCTGTACCACAAGCCATATCCCGATGTCCTCTAAGATAACGCAATACATGCTTGCCTGCCTTCCAGAAGAGCTTGGTTGGCTTAACCATAGCTTGTGAAATTTGGTTAACAACATAGCATATATCGGGTCATGTATTGACCAGATACATAAGCGACCCCACCAACTGTCGATAAACAGTGGCATCCACTACCTCCGCTGAAGTAGCATCCTCCTTCCTCCAACCTCCAGGAAGAGGAGTATCAACAGGCTTGCAGCCATGCATGTTGAAGTCTGACCTTTCCGGGCATGCCTGATGAAAATAAATGAGTCCATCCCAACTGCTTATTTACTTAAATTCCAATCCCGAGAAATAATGAAGGAGGCCCAAGTCCTTCATCTCAAACTCTCTTGCAAGATCCTCCTTGCATGAAAGTATCAACAGCTCATCACTCGTCAAAATCAGATCATCTACATACAGTACAATGATCAGCAACTTCCCCTCCACCACAATCTGGTACAGGTTAGGATCTGCCTCACTCTTGGAGAATCCAAGTCCGGTGAAATAAATATTTATCCGTGTGTACCAAGCACGAGGTGCTTGCTTCAACCCATACAGTGCTCTCTTGAGTCTGCACACATGCGACTCACTGCTAAAGATATCGAAACCTTCGGGCTGCTCTATTTACACCTCCTCCTCAATGAATCCGTTGAGGAACGCAGTCTTCACATCCATCTGATGGATGTGCCACCCCATCTGTGCTGAGAGAGCTAGGATCATCCCTATGGAAGAATACCTTGCGACAGGTGCAAAGGTCTCCTCATAATCAATCCCCTCTATCTGTGAGAAGCCTCGGGCAACAAATATTGCCTTGTACTTCTCCACACTCCCGTCAGCCGCCTACTTCACTTTGTAGATCCATCGCGACTCACCACTGATTTCCCTTCTGGCCTTGGGACAATCTCCCATGCACTATTTCTGACAATTGAATCATACTCTTCCACCATGGCATCTACCCATGCGGGGTCTTCCACAGCTTCTTCAAAAGAGGATGGCTCTGTCACGACACATTTTCTCACAAGAGCCATGTATCCAGTGTACCGATTCGGTGACTGTCTCTGTCTGCGCTGTGCTGTAGGTGGTCCTAGAATCTTCTCTGCATTTTGAGCCAGTCGCTTAGCTTCTGTAGTGCGCTTGCGCCCTCTGATGGTTGGCGCTGCATGAGTGGTCTATTCCACTCCATGAACTTCCTCTTGTGGCTGATCCACATCCGAAAGCTCATCCTTAGGAACTAATAGCTCCTCATCTACATGCAAGTGTGGCTCCCTCTCAAGCGAACACTTCATGGCTTTCTCCTCCTGAAATTTGATATCCCGTCGCACAACAGTCTTGCGATTTTCCGACAAATACACACTATAGTTTAGGGGCATATCAGTGTACCCCACAAATATACCAACTTCTGCAGTTGGATCCAGCTTCTTCCTGGCATCCTTCGTCACATGCATGTAGACAGGTGAACCAAAAATCCTCAAATGGGAAATATTAGGCCTCTTACCAGAAAACGCCTCCTCCGATGTACTCATGCCAAGTATCTTGTGAGGACAACGGTTTTGCACATATACTGCAGTATTGCATGCCTCCGCCCACAAGTGAAGGGGTAGGCCCTGATCATGCAACATTGTCCGTGCAGCACCCACGATCGTTCTATTCTTCCGCTCAGCAACCCCGTTCTGCTGTGGGTTATGAGGTGCAATGAGCTCTCTCCGAATTCCTTCTGCGATGCAAAATTCCTTGAATTCAGAAGAGATGAATTCACCACCATTGTCGCTCCTAAGAGCCTTCACATGCTTCCCCAATTCTTTCTCAACCAGTGCCTTGAACTCACAGAACTTTGAGTATGTCTCGCTCTTCTTCTGCATGAAGAAGATCCAGCACTTCCGAGAAAAATCATCAACAAATATCACATAGTACCTATGCTTTGCTGTCGAAGCTACTGAGAAAGGTCCACACACGTCTGTGTGAATTATCTCAAGGATCGTCGTGGCACGACTATCCTTCTCGTGAAAGGTGGCTTTCACAAATTTTCCCAAGGTACACCCCTTGCACTGATCTGACTACACAAGAGTGCCCTTAGGAAGCCCAGTAGAAATCTACTGCAGTATCTTCAAAGCTCCATGGTGAAGGTGGCACAATCTCTGGTGCCACAGCTCGCCATCATCTTGGCTCACCACTCCTTCCGCCTTGCATGCCATTGCTGCGCAGCCATCCACTTGCAACTGATAAAGGTTCTTGACTTGAACCCCTACCTTCCGGGTCTCTCCAGTTGTCTTACTGCGCAGGAAAGCCTTTCCCTCGCTGAAGACAACATCATACCCCTTGTCTTCCAACATCGCCACAAAGATCAGATTCTTCTTCGATCCTGAAACATGCATCACTTCCTTCAATACGAAGGGTTTACCAGACTCCCTCTCAAAGGAAATGGTACCGATACCAGTCGCACTGTATCTACCATCATTGCCCATATCGATGTGCACTCCAAGATCTTTCTCATCCAGATCTGAAAATAGATCTTGATCTCCAGTCATGTGAAAAGATGCACCACTATCCAAGAACCATACTGATCCCATCACACTTGATACCAAGCATGTGATCAACGAAAAATCCAGCTTAAAATGCGAGGCTAAGGCCTCTCCCGATGCAGATCCAGCAGCTTGCTTATTTTTCTTCTTCTGCGGACAATTTGTGGCATATTGTCCGTGTTGGTGACAGTGAAAACACTTCACCTTGGACATGTCCTGCTTCTTGCCTTTCGCACCGGAATGAGAAGCTTTCTTGCTCTTCCCTTTCTTTGCTTTGGCAGCCAAAGCGCAATTTTCTTCATCAGATGCCTTTGATGAAGATCCGTCTTTGGTATTCCGCCTTATCTCCTCTTGCACAAGATCCGACCAAAGTCGCTCCCATCCTGGCAATTTCTCCCGACCATTGACAGAATCCTGATAGGCATGCCAACTCTTCAGAAGACCAAGGAGAGCCAAGCTCACCAATTCCTCATCATCAACAGTCACCCCCACACTTCCCATCTCATCCCTGCATTGGATGAACTTCGTGAGGTACTTGGGCATATTGTCGCCTTTCTCCATCTTTATGTGTTTGAGTTTATCCTTGAGCGCCAACTTCCTCTGGTCGCTCTTGCTTTGGAATAAATCTGTCAACGCTTTTCACATCAAGTATGGAGAAGATTTTCCATGCATGTTGGATACAATGTGATCCTTCACGACCTCCAACAGAATCCTTCAACATTTTTCCATCTTCTTTTTCCAAGCCTCAACTTGAGCAGCATCAGTAGGCTTTGGGACCTCAGCCTTTATGAACTCCTTCATCCCATTATCATCTAATACCACCTCCATCCTGTCCTTCCATGCAACATAATTCGAACTACCCTCAAGTGCATACTCTAGTCGCAATCCGTTGAAAGACATTTCAACTGTGGCACCAAGAAAACTGCTGCAAATTCGAATTCCAAATTCTGCTGCAAATTCGAATTCCACCAGCTCAAAACTCAACTGCTTCTAGATTTGTGAGAAAAACTTATTTCTAGCATAGAGATCGACTGTAGGGGAATTTACTGGATATATCACCTTTCAAAGAAAGGATGGATCCAGAGGCTACCTGGCCCATTACAGACTCTATCTACCGAAATAATTGTAATCACTGTAATAGATCCGATGATCAATCTCGCTCCGATACCATGTAGAAATTTGAATAATTTGCTGAGTTATTCACTGAGATTATCCTGATTACACACTATTTAAGCTTCATGCATAATACATAACCTCTTCTACAATTGATCATCAATATGCGGAAATAGAAACAGTTGCATGCGCTCATTAAAACATAATCAAGCACACATATCAACACAATATGTAATGGGAAAAGCAATAGTTGAAAACCCCCAAATATCTGTATATTATAATGATAGATAACATGTAACAATACATAGCACAAATCTCTCACAGCTCTCAGCACTATCTCCAAAATTTACACACAAACTAGTATAGAAGTGAACAAGTCATAGGTTCAAATCTCCTCCACAAGTCTGCCTGCCTCTACTACGCAATCCAAGATGAGTAATGAGTAGATCCAAGTTAGAATCCCCTAGCTTGTACTGCGCAATCCTCATTGGAAATCTCCATCAATGTGTGTGCAAATCTCATGCACAATCATGGTCACAACTGATAGTCAATCACACACCCTTTCACCCACCTCTAACACTGGTCTCCATTGAACTGTCCATGCATTGCAGTTAACTGATGTGTTCTTTAGTTGATTTATGAGTTAATAATTAGTGAATTAATTAATAATTAATTCACACCACTCATCACTAGTGTATTTTTCGGTTAGACTAAATACAACTAGTTCAACTAAGTTAAACCGAACACAACTCCACCAACTGTCTCATCAACTCCACCAAACTCTGCCACATGAGTTCTAACTGAAGTCAACCATGCAGTAGCTCAACTAACCCTTAGGAAAAGCGTATTTCCTTCTGTCAGCTGCATGTGCCACATCCAAGCATCAAACTGAAGTGCTCCAAGAGGATAAGATAATGTTTATAGTCTAAATATTATTAAGGGTTAATAATATTTGACTGTTCTATTTTTAGCTTGGTAGTCTAAAAATAGAAACCACCCAATGTCTAAAAATAGAGGTCCATCTATTTTTACCAACTCGACCAATCATCCATAAATAACATCTTGCAACTCATAGACCGTGATCCCTATGTCTAAAAATAGACATAGTCTAAAAATAGACTTTGCACCAAAAATAGCCTGCGGGCCCACTTAGTGAAGGCGACTTCATTTCACTAAGCTCCATCATCTTGTTGCATTTTCAACAGACACAACAATAGTCATAGAATAAGTCCAACTTTGACCCAGAAGAAGGTTGTAATCTAGAGGGGCATCAACAACTTCCACATCTAAATTAACAGTTTTACCTTCGACCTCTATAGGTGGATCCTACAAAATTCCATATGGATGGAATCCTCTTCCATCAAAAGCTTTGAGAATTGTCAGAGATTGGTTAAGTGTTGGAGAACCAAGTGATTTCCAATAGTTTAACGACATAATACATGTATATGCTCCTTCATCAATTATAGTACGAAAGAAATGGTTGTTTTTGACTAGTACTGGGATCTGAAAATCCATTTGATGAGGGAGCTGAGATATAAAATTTTCTAAATCGAAGACCATGAGGTTCAAATATTGAAATTCTACAGCTCCAATAGCTAATAAAAGTAATTTTCTTTGTGCCGGACATGATTGCAGCACTTTGAAGGCCGACATTGCTGAAGGATATATTGCGAAATCCTCAACAATGTTGTAATTCTGAGCAGCTCTCGCATGTGGATTGAAAGTTGATTTTTGAAGTACACCTTTAGAGCAGGCAGTTTAATCACTAAATCAAGATTGGGTTTCTAGATATGAAGTGGATCATAAATTGGAGGAGATGTAGCTGGTACTGAATTATAATTTTCTACTTCTTTACTAGTAACAAGATTCTTACTACCATAGTCTTGTGATCGAGTCGCAACCATTACTTGAGACATCATCAAAATATCTGATGATGTATTAGAAGAAGAACCAATAATTTTGCTATCTTGAACAGGAAAAGGATCATTCAAGACAGCGGGTGTAGATGAACCTTTGAAAAACTTAGATACCTCAGACAAATACAGGCATTCCTTGGTGAAATGATCCTCGTCACAGATAAGACAAGGATAACGAGGTTTTCGTTTATCATCAGACGGCTCAGTTTTCTTAGTTTTTTCTTTGGGAGAGGAAGTTTATTTACTTTTATTCTTCCCTTTCTTCTTATTTCTAGAATTAGAATTAGCTGTAGAAGAATCTACAATGTGAATGTTGGCAGAAGTTTCGAGGGAAGAATCTCCTTTTGGTGAATCAAGTAAAGTTATTATAGGAGAAGTAATCTTGGAAGATTTATTCTTAATTTTATTAGTACTAACTGAACCAATTGCACCATCAGCGGCATGAGATCCTCAGGGAATTGCTGTTATCTGAACAGGACGCGGTAAATCCAGAATTTTCTCGTACAAAGTACCTGATTGAGTATATAATAGGTCAAGGTACTGAGCTTGAGCAATGAATTGTTCTTCTGTAACAACTCCTCCTTTAGCTACATCTTCAATAATTTTTGGTAGTAATGATTTTATAAACCATTCTGCCAAAATTTGATCCAGAATAAAAAAATTTCACCAAACGTCTTCTACGTCTCCATTCATGTATGTGATCTGATATGTATGTAGACGTAGATTGTTTTAGTGAAGTTAATAATTTTGTGCCATTTTTGTATATGACTGGAAACTGAAAATGAGTTAAGAAGGCCGTTGCTAAGGCATTGAAATTGTTAAAAGAACTTCGTGGTAGTTCAATGTACCATTTGGCTGCTAATCCTATGAGCGTTCTTTGAAAAAGTCTTAATTGAATTGAATCGCCGATCAAAGAGTTGGATGCACACCAGAGGTGATAAGTCATGACATGGTTAGAAGGGTCCGCTCTTGATTTACCTTCAAATTTCAGAATATCACTGGGCAACTTATTTGGCATTGACAGCCAATACGGAAGATAATAAATTGGATCATTTGTAAGGTGTGATAAATCTTGTTGATTATATGAATAACCTTGTGGAAATATACCAGTTCCAGGAGGAGGATATCTAGGATATCCTGGAATAGCATGTGCATTTGGAATTGGAATGCCCCCTGGATAACTAGGATTAACCGGACCATACTGGGGTTGAGTAGGAATTTGGTACGTATACCTAGGGTACAGTTGATATGTTGGATTTTGTGCTACAGGTCCATATTGATATGACCCTTGGTATGGTTGATAAGTAAACTGAGGTTGGCTTGTTATAACTGTACTTGTACTAAGTTGTCCTACAAGCATATGAACAATATTTTGGAGTGTAGGTCCAAACTTTGGAGCAGAAACTTGAGGAATTGGTACTGATACCTGAGGGGTTGTAGAAATAGGAGCTGCAGATACTCCAGGAATAGGTGTGGTAGCTTGAATAGAAATTGGCGCAACAGTTTGGGTTGGAGTTCTAGGTGTACTCAGACCAGGCTGCTGACCACTACCTGATGCAGGTACCTGAAAAATAGGTTGAAAAAGTTGGACAGGTTGGATAGGTTGGACAGGTTTTTGGATGTGAGTATAAAAAATTGGTTTTCCAGGCTGATAATAAGGTACTTGCATATTAGGTTGCAAATTATGTTGAGTTTGGGATGGATCCCGCACTGTATTAGCTCCGGGATATGAAGGTCCCATAGAAGGTTGTGGATAAGAAGGATCATAACTAGCTTTATAATTTGGAACATATGTTGGATAATTAACTGGATAATTCCCACCTCCAGGATACAATTGTTGTTCTGAGTAGAATTGCTACCCTAAAGGAGGTTTTGGACCCTGAGTTGGATACTAGCCTTGAGGTGGATATTGACCTTGAGGTATGTACTGACCTTGAGACATGTACTGCCCTTGAGGTTGATATTTCCCTTGAGGCATGTATTGACCTTGAGGTTTTCCCCCCAAGCTGTAAATTACTACCTTGAGGTTTCCCCCCAAGCTGTAAATTACTACCTTGAGGATCAGGGTTTGGAATGTTTCCAGACATCATATAAATTTGTTCCAAATTTACAGTTCCAGTATTTGATTCATTTAGTCCAGATGATAATGTACGTTTATCAAGAAGAGGAGATGCCCCTGAAAAAGTACCAAAGAGCGACAGGTATCCTGAAAGAACAGATGGACCACCATATAAATATGTTTTTAAAGATTCATAAAACATGGATGAATCACCAGACATGTTTAAAGGAGGTCTATAAACTCTCGGTGTAGAAGGAAAAGGAATTCGGGGTGGCGAATAATTCAAACCAATGTTCTGTAGAAAATTTGTCAATGAAGAATACCAAGCGTCTTGTCTAAAAGGACTATAAAAAATCAATTCACGTTCTCTAAGATTTAAAGATTCCAGAGTTGAAGGAAGAACAACTTCTTCTTCAGTATCAGTAACTTCTTCAATACTAATGAGACCAGGAGGAAGATCTTCTGTGATTCGAATCTTCACTCTAAGTGAATCAGGATGACTAGGGGTTGGAGTAATGAACTCTAAACTAGGTTCAAACGTAGCAGGCTTAGTTTCTGGCTCAGAAATTTTAGGTTCAGTAGATGATAATTCACTTGTTGTAGAAGCAAGTTCAACTAGTTCATAAATTGAAATTTTCTGAGGAGTATACTCTGCTATTTGCGGTTGATCTACTTCGTATTTAGGATGAATAGTTATAAATGTTTCTTCATGTTATGTTGATCCAGTTCCTAATGTTTGTTCTCTTTCAGATCTAAATCTCTCTAATTGGCTTGGTGTATATTCAGGGGGTTTCCCCTGCATTCTATGTGATTGTCTTGGTAATTTAGCCACGATTAAAACTTTTAATCACACGCAATCAAAGAAAATTTCAATATAAATCCTAAATTATCTAAGGAAACAACAAAATTGATCATACACCTAGAAAATATAAGATATCAAACCACACACAAACAATAGATTCCCACACTAAAAACACTAGTTGGTGATGAAATCCAACATCGTAGAATTTTAATGCAGAAATGGAGGTTGGAATAGTTACCCTGACAACCTGTTTAATGAAATAGACCGGTGTAATTTTCTCCAATTAAACCATCTCGAGTGAAGATAACCCTCCAGAGAGTCCAAGTGAGTCTAGCCGACATCTATTCCAGGTACAATGGGACCTTCCCTCCACCGTCACCTTGGGAAAGAATCCTAAAGTTTATGGCCACTAAGGTCACCAACGGGAACATATATACCTAGGGGGGCAGTCTACTATCCAATATACATGCAAGGGCATATTAACAAGCTCAATCCCCTTGAAGGCTCCTTGACATAATCCAAGGTTTACCGACAAGTGACCCCAGGCTCCTCGAGAATGGTCTATCTGAGATTTACCATTTTTAATACATGCACAACTTCTATATTTCCCAATGAGATAGGTATGATTACCTCACTGGTTCATACATGATCTCATGATTAACTCCTTTAGGAGGAGCTTCCCAGAGCATACATGCTACAATTGGATTTTCCTATCACAAGGTTTACTACCTGTTTGTTTGAACTGCCTTGGAACATTAACTACAACCTATTCCAAGACACTAGCCTAAGCTATGTTGGTGGAAAAGAGCTCTAGAAAATATAAAAATTTCCAGGTTGATTTTAATTAAGCGTTACTTTTAGTTTGGCTGTTTCTTAGGTCAAAAGGTATGGAAGTGAAAATTCAATGATTTTTAATGACCCGACTCAAAAATTTCCTAAAATGCATCTATATGAAAAGCAATTCATTTCTTTTCAATGAAGCCTATTTAGAGGAAAGATTTGAGAGATTTCAATAACTTTTAAGACATCAATTCTTTATTTGATAAACAAGAAACTTTGAAAATAAGACAATTCATTGAGAACTCAATTTCACAGAAGAAAAATCACTTATTTAAACTGAAATTCCTTATATCATTGAAATTAGAAACTAGAATCAAACTTCTTCCAAAATAAAACTAAAACTCTTAAAAGCACAAAATTCAAAACCAAAAGAAAACTCTAATTTTTAATCCTATCTAAAAGGTTTTGAGGATGTTTATGCTCAGTTTGTAATCTAACTAAGAACTTTCTTCTTATCTCAACAAGAAATAAAAAAACATCCAATAATGGTTTTAAAGTGAAATTTAGACCTTATCAAGCTAAAAGGTTTTCAAAATTTTCAAATGAAAATAAAATTGAATTTTCATAAAAGAAAGACTTGCATCAAGTTCAATGGCCCAATAAGAAAATGATGACATACCAAGTAGCTGAGGTATATAAAGGTTTCTGATTCAAAGAAACAAGAAGACAAGGCAAAAACTCACTCATAAAATTCAAATCAATTGAAAAGATCACTTCAAAGATAGAAATTACTGAAATAAATTCACACAGAGGACTTTTGACAGTCAAGACAAGTTGGGGTAATTACAGAGAATCAAGTAATTACATTCCTGAAAAAATAATTTTTATTTTTTTCAAAATTTTTCCAAAAGTCTGCAGTTTATAATGGAAAAAGGTGCGGTACCGCACTGTTTTACACTAAAATATGCAGAGTCTACAACTCTATTTTTTAAACAAAAAGTGCGGAAGGCAGGAAAAACCCAGAAAAAATAAAAATACAGATTCATAGTCAGGGATTCTAATGAGTTATTTACCCAACCCGATTTTGGACTAATCAAAATCAAAGAATTTATTCAAATGTCAAACTGAAAATAAAAAAGAAAACTAAGTTCAATAATTCCCCAGCGGAGTCACCATTTTGTTAGGTGGATTAATCCCTCTTGCGGACAAGAGAGATCTCCCTAGTATCTTAAGGATATATAGAAACAAATAGACCAAATGCAAACCATTTTCTCTACATTATTATGATTCATAATTATTAACTAACTAAGTAAGAAGAGATGATCCTACCTTAAGTCCAACGCTTGTTGTAATCTTCAATCCAGTCGCTCCAAAAGAGGTCAATTCAGCATGTAAGACTTGCATCCAAAGACAGGAAAAAAAAGGATTAAAAGCACCTGCTAGATATAATAATTCAGAAGCATTAATCTATCTCAGTGATCAAGGAATCCACTTGAATTAAATTACTCAAATAGATACATGAACAACTTAATGAGAAAATAGAACCGATTTGTATTAACTTGTATGATAAGAAGTAACCTTACAACCTTGTCGCCTTGATGTCATACATGTTCTTCTGGGGTCTCGAACAACCGTTTTCCATCAGATTGACAAGCCTTATCCTCTTTGAACTAGCATAAAACTATGAATATGAGTATGTAATCGTTCTCATACCATTGATGCCAAGTATAGAGAGTATAATTTCTTCAGCAATTCACCTCAAAACAACCAAGTTCTAAGTACCCTTGAGATTGAAACATGATCTCAATTTATAGCAGAATGGAGGAGGTTTCAGTTCTAAAGAAAGGGGGATGAAGCCCTCTCAAAAATGGATTTTAGCTCCAAATACCAAGGGATAATATCCATTAATGAAGGGATAGAGGTTCATGAATGAAGGGGCGAAGCTCGACCAGATTACGCTTCTAGAAGCTTCCAGCTGGGAGAATATTCGACCAGCTGGGCTTCTAGATGTTACTTTTCTTTTATTTTACCTTTTACAAGGGTCCACAGTTTTAGTGAGCAGAACATGCAGGATGTGACGCAGGTTATAGAGCAAGAAATTGCGGTACCACAGGTAATGACTAGGAAAAGTGTGGAGTTAGGCTTTTTAGGGTTTTAATGAGCTTTTTCCCAATTCCAAGACTTGGTATAGAAACTTTATAATTTTGGACCTCCAAGGGAGCATAAAATAGGTAATGATGAACCCATATAGACAACCAAATGTCATAGTGAAAATTTTTAGTGTAACACCAGCCCACCTATAGCGATCTTGGATCACTTATTTCCCTTCTCTTTGATCATAGAAACAAAATTTTGAAGAATCATAATTAGATTATTTTTCCTTTCTTGAGGTTTGATAGGCTGCATTGGTCTTAGCGGATGCTAATCATCATCATTATTATATTTTATCCAATGGTTCACTTTTAATTGTAATTTTTCTTTATATTTGAAATTTAATTTTTACTGGTTGGGAGTATGTTTAACATTTTGAGTAGGTCAATATAAAATAAAAATAAAAACAAAAATATCAAAATTAATAATTATATTTATATTTATAATTAATAATTAAACCAAACAAGATCCATCTTAACTCTGAGAGGGATCAAATTTCTTGAGATACAAACCTCTATTAAAGTGAAAAGAGATTTGATCCCTCTTGGCTCCTGGTAGATCCAAAGTTAAGACATATTTTAGCTAGTAAAATATTTAAAATTTTATAGAAAATAAATGACAATAAAGAAAAAAACTAATTTACAAATAAAAAAAATAAATTAATATCCAAATTATTATTTCAACAATTAAATTAAATAAAAAGTATTTTTTCATTCTTTTAAAACCAAATCAAAGAAACTAAAATAAGAAAATATTTTATTTTAATTAAAAATCTTCCGAGAAATCACATAAGAAATTTAGGAACGACACGTTTCGAACTACCAACTGTAGTTCATTATCGGGATAATAAAGATTGGTTGATCTGACATACACTTTTATACCATGAAGAGAGAAGCAACAGTCAAAACCCAAGAAAAATTAAAAAGTTAAAAACAGTAAAAAATAAGATTAAAAATATAAAAATATAAAATAAACCAAAAATAAAATTCTCCTAACCCTAAAAAGTTTCAAAAGTTAAAAATGGTCAACAATAAAAATAAAAATAAAATATAAAAAGAACCAAAAACTTAACTACCCTATCCTTAAAAACACAAGTCAAAACTAAAATAATATAAAATTAAAACCAAAAACTAAAATAACACCCATCTAAAAAAAAAAGATAAAAAAGTTTTTAAATATGAATCAAGTTAAAAGTCAAAAAATCAAAGTCAAAGTCAAAAATAAAAATAAAATAAAATAAATAAATAAAAAGGATTTAATCAATAAATAAATTAATAAATTAATAAATAAATACCTTAATAAATATTTAAAAAAAAATAGAATTTAAAATTAAAAAAATAAAGGATTTAATCAAAAAAATAAATTAATAAATTAAAAATAAATACATTAATAAATAAATAAGATTAAAAACTAGAATTAAAATACAAACAAAAAAATAAAAAATAAATAAAAATAAATTATTTTTATTTTTAAATTATCACTGAATGAAAAAATATATAAATAAATAAAATAATAAAATAAAATAAAGTAAAGGATTTAATAAATTAATAAATAAATACAATAATAAATAAATAAAAATAAAAACTAGAATAAAAATAAAAATAAAGGATTTAATCAATAAATAAATAATAAATTAAAAATAAATAAAATTAAAACTAGACTTAAAATACAAATAAAAATAAAAATAAATTATTTTAAGTTTATTTTTATAAATAAATATCAATAAATAAAATACTAAAATAAAATAAAATAAATAAAATAATAGAATAATAATAATATGATCAAATCATAAAACTACCAAAGAATAAAAGAAAAGACGGACCCCTACAGGGAGTGAAGAGATGGAATCCAACAACTGCTAACTTTCCATCCATCATCCCTGTTCAACGTACAGGGCCTTTTCTTAATCTCAATCGCCTCCCTAAAATTTCGGTGATGGAAATGGTCAACCCTAGCAAGGAATCTAGCGTCTTCCATACAGATATGATGCTTCGTCTTCTCCGCATGCTCAGCTAGCGTTGAGGACTTGATTCTACCATGCCTAATATCTGCAGAATGCTCCTGGATCCTTTTATTAATCGATCGACCAATTTCACCAATGTAGGGAGTCCCACAAGAGCACGGGATAAAATAAACACCTTTCACGCTTTTTGGGTCCAACTGGTCCTTAACTGATTTAAGGGAGCCCCGAATGGTGTTTAGAGGTTTAAAAGAAGACGAGATCTTATGCCTCCTTAAAATTCGAGCGATCTTGTCAGTAGTACCTTGAATAAAAGGTAAATTAACTTTACCAATAACATCATCCATTATCTTTTTCTGTCTAGGACCTTTGCTCGCATTCATGAAAGCCTTCAAACCCTGACCTCTGCTATACCCATTTTCTCCGAAGACCTTAAGGAGATGGGCTTTCTCTTCATCTAAATGGTCATCATCAGAAATTCTAAGAGCTCTCGTAGCTAAAGTATTCAGAACCCCAAGTTTCTGAGCAGGAAAATGATGAGAACCAAAATGCAGATACTGCTTCGTGTGCATCTTTTTCCAAAAAACACGGTGCGAGAAAGAGCCATTATTATTTCTAGAGATGAGAACATCAAGGAAAGGAAGGCTCCCATCATTCTCTGTTTCCATTGCGAACTTGATGGAGTCAGATTGATTATTCAAATGTTGATGAAAAGCCTCTAATTCTTGACATCCATGAGACCAATTGATGAAAGTGTCATCCACAAACCACTTCCAAACCTTGTGTTTTAAAGGAGTAGACGCCAAAGCTCTAGATTCAAAATATTCCATAAATAGGTTGGCCACCACTGGCGAGAGTGGGGAACCCATGGCGACACCACAGGTTTTCTCATAAAATTTTCCTTCAAAACTAAAAAAAGGTAAAAATGAGGCAAATTTCCTCACTTCTACCTTTTTTAGTTTTGAAGGAGAAGTTTATGAGCAAACCTGTGGTGTCGCCATGGGTTCCCCACTCTCGCCAGTGGTGGCCAACCTATTTATGGAAGATTTTGAATCTAGAGCTTTGGCGTCTACTCTAAAACCCAAGGTTTGGAAGCGATTTGTGGATGAAGCTTTCATCAGCACTCGGCTCAATCGACTCCATCAAGTGCAGTGGAAACTGATGATGGGAGCAGCTTCCTTTTTGGTTGTTCTGCTCTCTAAGTAATGTGCCTCTTCTACTTTTAAATCTGCAGGCCTGCAGGAACGTGCTCACACATTGCAGTTCTCATCATCTTCTGCTGAAGGCTGGGGTTCCCATTAGAAATTTCTTTTTGGAGAAGGGAGAAAACCTGGGTACTGCTGGCGAGCCCTGGGCTTTCGTGATCTGAGTAAGGTCTAGGTAAGATGGATGTCTTGTGAGTAAAGTTCATTGCCTTTTTATTCAAGGTATCTTGGCAGATAAACACGGGTCCCCTAAGGAGGCATAAGTCCGTCTTCTCTAAACCTTTAAACACGGGGCTTCCTGCATCGGTTAGAACGATTGGACAAAATTGAAAAATCGTGTAACTGAACTCCCTACATTTAATTTGCAAATATTGATCGTGTATCGAGAAGACATGCAGATAAAAGTAGATCAGGTCCTTGCTTTCATTGGAAAAAGCATCACTATGCGTATGGAAATGCCGAGTAGGGAAGCGATGAGAAGAGGCCCTGTACATTGAACAGGGATGATGGATGGAAAGTTAGTAGTTGTTGGATTCCATCTCTTCACTCCCTGTAAGGGTCCTTCTTTTCTTTTATTCTTTGGTAGTTTTATGATTTGATCATATTATTATTATTCTATTATTTTATTTATTTTATTTTATTTTAGTATTTTATTTATTGATATTTATTTATCAAAATAAATTTAAAACAATTTATTTGTATTTGTATTTTAAGTCTAGTTTTAATTTTATTTATTTTTAATGTTTTTATTTTTATTAGGAATTTGGCTTCTGTGATCCATTAAATTGTGAGAAAATCTTTCGGTAAAAACCACATCAGAATAATTTTGGTCGCGTTTCGAACTAGCCATTGTGGTTCATCATCATGACAAGATGAAGAATCTGATCAGATAACCCCATTAAATAGATAAGAAAATCTCCAACTAGCCGTTTGTAAAATAACGACTATTTTTAATTTATTATTTATTTATTGATGAAATCCTTATTTTTATTTGTATTCTAGTTTTGATTCAGTTATAATTTAAAAATAAAATTAATTTTTTTTTTTTTAATTTTATTATTATTATTTTTATTTGTGTTTTAATTCTAGTTTTTAATCTTATTTATTTATTTATTAATGTATTTATTTTTAATTTATTAATTTATTTATTGATTAAATCCTTTATTTTTATTTTATTTTAAATTCTATTTTTAAAAAAATTTATTTATTTAGGTATTTATTTATTAATTTATTAATTGATTAAATCCTTTTTATTTTTATTTTTGACTTTGACTTTGATTTTTTGACTTTTAATTTGATTCATGTTTATAAACTTGTTTATCTTGTTTTTTAAGATGGGTGTTATTTTAGTTTTTGGTTTTAATTTTATATTATTTTAGTTTTGACTTGTGTTTTTAAGGATGGGGTAGTTAAGGTTTTGGTTCTTTTTATATTTTATTTTTATTTTTATTGTTGACTGTTTTTAACTTTTGGAACTTTTTAGGGTTGGGAGAATTTTATTTTTGGTTTATTTTATATTTTTAATCTTATTTTTGACCGTTTTTAACTTTTTAATTTTTCTTGAGTTTTGACCGTTGCTTCTCTCTTCATGGTATAAATGTGTATGTCAGATCAGCCAATCTTCATTATCCCGATGATGAACTACGGCTGGTAGTTCGAAATGCGTCGATTCCTAAATTTCTTATGTGATTTCCCGAAAGATTTTTAATTAAAATGTTATGGATCATAGAAGTTTGCACTCTCAATAAATATTTTATCTCAAAATTTTATTTTTATTTTTATTTTATGTAATTTGACCTTTAAATAGTCTATATTAGAGAATAATATCATTAGAAAAAACCATGGGTTCCCAAAATATGGAGTCAAAATGATTACATAACACAAAAATTGTAACTTGACCAAGTCAAGTTTACTTAACTACTCAACAAAAACTAAATTTAAAAAAAAAAAAAAATGGAATTTATATTTTAACATAGGGTTATTTTTATTTTATTTTAACTAAGTTAAAATGTTTAAATTACATTAATATTTAATTTAATTTAATTATTGTTTTTATTTATTTTTATGTAATATGATCTAGTCAAAATTTTTACAGGAAAATACATGATTTTGTTTACAACATCTCTACCAGATTGGGATCCGAGAGTGTTTGTGGCTCAATAAATAAATTAATGAAAACAATAAAAAGTAAAATAAACTAAAATTCATGAATAAAAGCTATAAATTTGACCAATTATATAAATAACCAAAATTACATAATATTATCAAAATTTAAAATATTTTGTACAAATATTTTTCTTAAAGCTCAACTGGTGTAGAATAGACGGTGATAGGGTGTACTTCTAAGTCACTTCGTGGTGATGGGGTGTGTTGTTAATTCACTTAGTGATGTGAAGGTCACTGGTCCTAAACTCTGTGGTGTAACACCCCTCTGTGGTGTAACACCCCATGGTACTGTAAATATTTATTTCCTATGCAAACTTAGTAGGTAAGGATATATGTTAAACTTGATAAAAGTAAGAAACAATTTGATATAAGAATTTGATTTAATTCCATTTATTTAAAAAAATAATATTTACAAGTCTTGGAAACCCTAAATGAGATTGTCAGATACCAAATAGTTAGAAATAGGTAGTGATTTTCCTCACCCTAGAGATAAAACTCAAGAAAGGGGAAAAGAGGAGGCAGGACGCTACAAAGGGGGTACTCTAGAGCTAGGCTGGGAACCAGTGGAGACCTCGACTAGTTGGTTAAGTTATGGCTGGACAAGACGTCCTAATGCCAATAAATTAAACCCGAAATAGGTTACTATTTGTCTACTATTATGGAGACTGAAGATCGGGGGGAGGTAACAGACATAATTTTTGTAATCACAGTTGGGTGGAGAGGTCTCTTAAAGAAAATCTTGACTGCTAAGCAAAGAAGACATGTATTAAATCTTCATTTCATTCTTCTATTCTTTTTTACTCGTTGTAAAGGTGAGAAGACTCAGTGAATTACTAAAAGCTAGCTCTTATTTTATTGAGATTCTGTAGACAAAAATATAAGTTGAATAGGTAGGAACAAATATGTGCTTTGTGGAAACCTTATAGAGTAGAAGTGTTAACTGATAATATTATAAGGAAACAACTTAGAGAATATTTACAAAAGAAACAGGGTCATGATAAAACCCAAATAGCCTTGCAGTTTGACAGTTGACCCTATAAGTACACTTGGTGTGAATAACTCTAGACTAGTGTAGGGAAAAGAGTGATTATAAAAAGAACAAAAAACTTTGAAACTGTTGTCCACCTATGGTGAGGAAGTACCAGGGCATTAGGGTTGATGTAGTACTAAACTCTAAACAAAATTCGTTCTGTGTTGTGGAACCCCATGGGTTGTCGATTACATCAGTAGGAAAGGGGAGGGTACATTTATCAAGCTGATGTGGAAAAACCTTAAGAATTGTAGTTTCGAGATACTGTCATATAGATTGGAATTCAGACAAGGATTATATAGAAATGTTGTAGATACATCAGTGTAAGGGATGGTGGTTTTGTCCCAGGCCAAGATGAGCTCGACAGTCTGGGACCATTTTGGTACTTTGTGTTACTCGAAATAAACCATTTTTTTCTGGAGATAAAAATTAAACAACAAAAACCTTAAATATCATAGGAACTAGTGTTGGAAGATGTTTAACAAAAAAATAATCAAAACTACAAGAACTTACAATAGAATACACACAGACAACAAGAATCATGAATTCCAGTAAAAGACTGTTAATAAATTCCAAGAAATAATCAATACATCATTCATTTCAAGATTCATTTCACCAGAAACTGTCGAGACAGATCAAATGCTTCTAAGTGAATCTTGTCAAGAAACTACACTAAGAAACATAAAGATTCTTCTAGTCATTATAACATTTCAATCAAAATATGGAAATCGATACAGTTACGTGAAAAATATGGTTAATTAAACATCTTGTATATTATCCAGGCTTGAAACATAGATCCTTAATGTATATTACATTTGAATTCCATAAATTGGAAAGATAACTTAGACATCGTTCAAACTGGCTGAAGACCCCCGCGAGGAAGGAGGTTATTAGTTAAGAGAAAATGAGCATATGGAAGACCGAACTTAAATAAATACTCAAGTTGGTTTTGAAAGAAACCCTAAGTAGTAATAACCCCAAACCTTGATTCTAGCTTAGAAAGTGTAGGGAAAAAACCTGGCATGCAAAGTTATAATGAAAGTCATAGCTATTCGATGTCAAAGTCGTCACACAAGGAAAAATGGAGAAGGACTAACTTGGTAACAAGGAGCATGGGTTAAGGAAAACCAAAGGAGAATTAACCAAACCCAACTCAAAAATTACAGTGAAGGGATAATTTTATGAAGGAACAATTACCTATAGAGCATATCATTGTTGTTGTCCAACGTCGAGCCCTGTGGGTGATTCACAATCAAACCCAGAAAAAAATGGAAATAAAATCTAAAGATTTGGCTTTGAAAAAAAAAAACCTGAAATATATTGTTATCTGATTAGTGCACTCGACCCTATCCATATCCGTTGAACTAGTGTTGCCTTCGCCGAAAGAAAACGAAAAGAACCATGCCAGAGCTGATAAAATGAATGGTTGGAAAAAAATCCTTAACCTCTTCTCTAAAGACAACATGAAAAACATAACTTCTCAGTAATACCTATAGAGTGAACATAATTGCTGGAAAAAACTTAGAGCACCAGTTAGCCAAATTGCAGAGCCCAAACCCTAGCAGGAAGGAGGTATAATGAGCATCAACCTCATGATACAGGGTGGAACGGTTACCTCAATCCAAGATCCAAGCATATAAACTGTAGGATTAAGAACCCCACATACATACAAAGATGATGAGGCCAAGTGTCTCTATTATATAGTGCATGGTAAATAAATTGGTACAGAGGAGATCAGACTAAATCTTAGGTGTTGTTAAGACACTGAAAAGGCATGCGGTCGTATGGATGCATACAATGTAATAATCCAATGACGAAATAAAAAATTAATGTCTGTGCATTCTAACCACAATGAGTATGCATATTATTATATGTTGGATTAACCATGATTATGTATGTGCATTCTGAATATACATAATATTATATGTCGAAATTAACCATGATTATATTAATATGATTGATGTTGAAATCTAGTTGCTCAGTAGAAAAGAGATATTAAATTTTTTTTATGGTTAATTTCTGGTTCCTTGTGGAGCATGTCACAAGTGGTATTAGAGCGCAGTGTTACAAAACTATGGCCTATTTTGGTTCACTTGAATAATGAATATGTAATACTACACAAAGGGGAGAAAGGATGAGGAGAGGACTGAACCCAAACGCGAAAGGAAATGCTGAGATGTAGGTTCAAGTAGGAGGAGACCCATGTAATACCAATGTCATGCTATTAGAAACGATGCAACAACTACGAGCTGAGATGGCCAACTTATGGGTTGAAAATTAAAGGATGAGATTGGAATAAGAGAGGATTCTGAAGATACATTCAAAAAAACAAAATCATCGTCATCCATATCCTAGTTCAGACCATAAGACTCGAACATAAATGCATTAGCAAGGTGAAGAACATGCAGAATCCGAAGGGGGAAGAAACAATATTAATAATGATATGAATGAGAATATTAGTGTTTGATGTGATAAGATCTAATTCATAATATAAACAAATTTCTTGAGGATTATGAGGTTAATTGAAAATTTAACGTGAGTTTTTATGTGAATTTTATGAGAAAATTAACATAAACAAAACATTGAATAACAACATCTAACAGGCATGAACATCACCATAAATAGTAACATAACAACATATGATGAAGGATTTCACCCTGCCTAGACTACGTCTCCTTGGTCCAACTTCCAATGGCTCAGCCCTCTTCTATTATTCTTAGAAGTGTGATTAAATGTGTTTACAATGCTCAAACAACCCTGAACCATGTTCCATCAGCTCCAGAATGCCCAAAAATTCCTATGTAGCCTCTTTCTCCTTCGAATTTTGCTAAAAAATCATCAAGTTATGATCTCCCCTTGTTCCTCCACTATTCGTTCTACAAAACCCTCAAAATCTGGCACCAAACCCACAATTTCACCCCTAAAAGTGCTAATGGAGTCCCAATTTCGCCAAAAAGGGGTGAAATTATCAGGGCATTAATTTTCCCAATAACACCTAAAATCAGATTAATTAACCATAACATATGGTTTAACATTTTTTTTTTTATATTAAAAATCCGATGCGTGGTTTATTGACCAACTCCTCCGCGGCTTAGGTGGTTGCATGTCCGACATTTACTGTGATGGTTAATTTTGGCGGTTAGGGAGAGCAGTTAACACTACAAATTATCACATGGCAACAATGCGTTTAACTGTTATGGTTTATGACCGTTGGGGGGGGGCGCACGGGGCTAGCCTCCTGCCCGTGGTCTCACCTCTAGTGGTGACTAAGTTTGGGGCTAGACCTAGACCCCCTCCCCCCATTGTGCAACATATATGTCAATAAAACAACATTTAAACCATAGTATGGTAACTAAAAACATACGGGTGCAATGATAATATGTTTTTCTTGGTACTTGGAGGTTGTGGGTTTGATCCCCGGTGCCTCTGCTCGTCCTCCCACATAATTTTTTGTGGCCCTCGGGCTGACACGTGGCAGCCTGTGGTTCACCGCCATCCCAACCAATGCAGACATGCCATGCTGCAATGCCTCCAACCACCAATACAAGGATGCCAAGTGTCATCACCTCATTCGTTGGAGGATAATTCACTTTGACCGGTCAAGCTGCCCCATGGGCTTTCCCAGTCAGCTGTATGAAATACTAATTGGGTTGTCCTACATTTTTTTTTAATTTCTTGTTTGACAAAGTGAAAAAAATGTGTTTCATGGAGAATACAGTGTCTGTTTTCCATGAAACTTTTTTTTCTGAATTCAGAACGACAAGATCTACCTGGTTTTTCAGGTTCCACACCATTCCAGCAACTTTCATTTTTGAAGATAATTTTGAGCACTTGATCACTCCTCCCCACTGGAATATTTTGGATCCCAAAATATCACTTTCAACTATCAAGTAAATGAGGGTACAACCCCCTCACCTTTCCATTATTGATCAATTTGGCCTTTGACGAATTTGTTTCCTTGAGCTTCACTCGAAGGTAACCAACATTCCCTCATCTTGAATACTTTGTTCTTTTGTCACAAATGACATCTTGCTAAAGCTCATTAGGGAATTACGAAACAAAATATTCAAAATATGGAATCTTAACATTCTCTCCTTGTTGATCTTCCCTTTGAAGCCTCCCATTACAAAAGTGATTCCAAACTCCATCATGGACTTGGTGCTTGTGATCGATACGATACTTGTACTCGTCATTTCTCTTTTCAAGTTGATCTTAAATTTTTTGTTGTACCATTTGGATTTATTTAATGAACTTCTGAGGTTTTTCCATGTCGCCATCAAAAGAAACATCCTTCTTACCAAGATGAAACAACAAATTATTATGGAAATGGTAAATAAATTCGACTAATTGGGTTACTTGACTCAAGGTTGAATGTACATCTTGAAAGTATGCATTTTTCCAAACAAAACTTTCATGTAAAACAAAATGATGCTTGATTACAATAGTTACACAAATAATAGGCCTATAAGGCATATCAACAAACTTGTCACTTATACCTCCCCTATACCTTTTGACCAAGTGGAATTGTTGACGAACACCCATCAAATTAAAGTACCTTAATCACTGCAACTTAATCATTGCACCATTCAAAATTTTCAGAATGAAATGAAATAGAAAAGTCAATTGCATCAACCTGAAACTCAAATGACCTTTTCAAGTTTAAAAGAGAAAATGAAAGAGTTGAAATGATATTTTTCTTCGAAGCATCACATGCCTATTTTTGTTTGCCTCCCCTCTGGAAGAAATTTTTCACACATGTCAATGCATGCCAAGGAGCTACAATAGAAGAAATATTAACAAAAAATTTCCTCCAACATTGGGTTGCTCCCAAAAAAACTCTTATCGAGTTGACCATATTGGGTGTTAACCAATCCACAATGGTGTCAAACTTGGAGACGTATACCTTCAACTTACCTCCTCCAACATTATAGCCCAAGTTCATCAAAGAAGTTTTACCCAACTCAGACTTTGACATCTTCAAAACGAAATGTTCATGCTTTACAGCATCAAGTATTTTTCTCTTATACATGACATGTTCAGAAATAAATTTTCTAAAAATGACAATTTCATACAAGTGGAATATCACATCTATAAATGGCTCCAATTCATCATTCTTCATATGCATGAAAGTAGTAGGAGTATGGAAAATACAATAAAACATAATAATCCATTCAAAAAAACCTTGTTTGATGTTAAATGTCATCTTCCACATACCTCCTTCAACAACTCTTGTTTGATGAAAGCCACTCCTTTTGTCCCTCACAATAAAAATCTTTCTATTCTTATTGGGCACCAAAACCATAGGTGAACTACATGGCAGAAGAGATGGTAAAGTCATTCCATTGTTCAAAAACTTTTGGCTTTGCTTTGGTACTTATGCACTTTGGATTTTTGACATCCCATGCATACCAATGTCACAAAGAGCACATTCTTGCTGCAAATTTTTTTCAGGTGGGATTCCATTCTTCTTGAGAGGTAATCCCTTCACATCCTAAAACACCTTATCATCATGGTTAATTACATCCACCAAATCAAAATTGAAACTTGTATTACAACCACCAAATGCTTCATAATAATCATCAACATTGGGTTTGATCATATGAAGAACCAAGTTTTTGCTTCAATTAACTAGCCTTTTTATTGCCCTGCATTAACTAATGATAGATTTAGTTTATTACGATGGGCATTCACTATGTAATCCACACCATATTTAAACAAGTGATATATGTTTTCATAGAAATAGAAGATTTCCTTTCTATCGCAGAGGTAAGGACTTCCCAAAATAATCCTTGAAATGTCAAGCAGTAAAACATCTAATTCCACTTCGTCCATGAAGTTTGCGGTGATTGAAAACTGGAAAATACACCTTCTTGTAACCTATAAATTGGTGTCCTTGCATATCCAACCCAATGGATATGGCTTGGGATGAGGTATGGTTTCAATATTAATTTTCTTGACTAAGTCTCCAAATATCAAGTTTTCTTGAGACACACTATCAAATAGTGTGTCAATTTTTGTATGTTTTGAGACAACCCTCACATGAAACACTTCAATTCTAGTTTCTTCATTTGAGGTACTAGTGTGACAGCTTAAAGTTCTAGTGCTAGAAATGGCGTTCTTAAATTTTATCCCCATGGATGTGATTTTAGTTTCATCACCTGAATCAGGCCCCATATCCTCTTGAGCAATTGCAGCTGTCTTTTCCTTCCCTTTCTTTTTGAAGTTTTTTGGCTTCCTCTCCAGATGAAGCTTCCAACAATGGTCTTCATCGTGACCCTCCTTGGAACAATGATTACATATCTGTTTCTCTCATTCCTTTTTTATGGCTGAATTTTTCTTTTCTTTCCCCTAAAAAATATTTCCTTTCTCTCCACCCTTAAATGACTTCTTTTTACCCCCTTCTGGAATATTTTTCCCTCTTGCCTCAAGGTGAGTGGCTTGTACAAAAACCTCATCTAGGCTAGTGGGATTTAACATAAGGATAGTATGCCTTTGTTACCTATGTAAACCCCCTATATACTTCAACAACATTTCTTGTGAATGAAAATCAACACCTAACATAAGATCTCCTTTTCTAAATTCTTTGGTGTAATCTTGCACACTTTGACCTTTAAGTTGTTTAAATTTATGCTAATTCATGATGGAATTTTGCATATATGCTAGAGGCTAAAATTTTATTTTAATTTCAGCAATGAAATTAGACCAAGAGAGTGAGATATTACCATGTTTTTTAATCTCATATTGTGTCTTGGCTTCCCACCATACTAGTGATGCACCCTCTAGTCTCAAGGAAACTAGATGAATATTTGTATCATCATCTTGAAGGTTTTCAATTCTGTAGTAGACCTCCAACTGATGAAACCAATTTTCAAGCTTCTTTGCATTCACTTCACCATTATACATAGGAAGCTCAAATTTAATATCAATTTTTAACAAGGGTTGTTTACCAATTACTTTTGAGGTAGGTTCATGAGTATGAGTAAGGGTTGTAGTAGCCGAAGAGGATGAAGATGAAGGTGAAGATGCTGGTGAGGATGATGGTGGAGTAGATGGTGGCTTATCACCATTTCCATTACCTCCTCCTCCTGGAGAACCCTCTCCTCTTGGAGGCATGGAGCTTTCACCCTGCAACCTTGTGTTCCTCTCTTCATAGAGGACCTTCACCATCTTTATCATGTCAAAGAAATAATTCCTAAAAGCCTTCTCATCCTTTGACATGTTATCATTTCTTCCTTCATGAGACATGCTTACTGAAGCTTCTACTGCAATTGGAGGTGAATCTTGTGGTGGAGATTTTGGAAAATGCGCCCTCCTTCTCCTTGCTCCAACTAGATAACCTGCACCCACAAGCTTTCCTTCTCCTCTCTTGAGCTTCAACCTTGTAAGCCTTTAAACACTTGCAAAATAATATAAATCCTCCTTGCACAAGTAAACCTAGAGCTCTAATACCAAATTTATCTGAATGATAATATTAGTGTTTGTTGTGCTAAGATCCAATTCAAAATATAAACAAAGTGCTTGAGGATTATGAGGTAAATTGAAAGTTTAATGTGAGTTTTTATGTGAATTTCATGGGAAAATTAACATAAAAAAAAAGAAAAAACATCGAATAGACATGAACATCACCATAAAAAGTAACACAACAACACATGATGAAGGATTTCACCCCGCCTGGGCTACGTCTCTTTGGTCCAGCTTCCAATTTATAGGCCCTCTTATATTATGCTCAAAAGTGTTAATACATTTGTTTACAATGCTCAAACAACTTTGAAACTTGTTCCATTAGCTCCAGAATGCCCAAAAATGCATGTGTATCCTCTTTCTACATCGAATTTTTCCAAAACTCATCAAGTTATGATCTCCCCTAGTTCCTCCACTATTTGTTCTGCAAAACCCACAAAATAAGGCATTGAAACCACAATTTCTCCCCCAAAAGCACTAACGGAGCACCAATTTCGCCAAAAAGAGGGCGAAATTGTCGGGGAATTAATTTGCCCAATAACGCTAAATTTCGAGTAATTAACCATAACACATGGTTTAATATATATATATATATATATTTTAATTCTTATTTTTTTTATATTAAAAATCTGCTGTGTGGTTTATTGACCACCTCATCTGCGGCTTAGGTTGTCACGTGGCCAAAATTTTCTGTGACGGTTAATGCTGACGGTGTTATCACTCCATAATTCCGAGGCTAAAGACAAAATCTTGGAGGCAACATCAAAACCGCTTCGAGCCCAGGTTCTAGCCCTCCTAGACCCATAGAGGGATCTCTCTGTTAGATATAACTTTTTTGATTGGGAATTTTAGGCTAGCTATTAGATGCAGAGTTTGGATTTTAAATTGGTTTGGTGGGAAGAGAAAGGGAAAAACATTGGGAAATGGAGTCAAAGAGGCTCGGGTGATTAAATGCAGAAATATCAAGCATGAGTGAAACAGGGTCGTGATAGGTGCAATACCATGGAACTTTCAAACTTTTGAATGGATTATGAAAAGGATAAATCTAAGGCAAGGTAGAGACTAAAAAGCAGGTAATAATTCCCCAATATTTCCAAGGATGTGAAGCTCAATAGAAACCAAGGAGAAATTAAGAGTTCCTTGATTTGGCATCAGTAGAAAACATAGACTACTATAAACAAAACCAGAATAGGGTGCTCTAGATAACAAATCTTATTCTTCACACTTTCTGTTTTACAATTAGATTTTCAAAATACACAGAGAGAGAGAGAATGGAAAAACACATAAATAGGAGAATAATTCACCATTTCAAACACCACATGAATCCTGAACATCTGATCTTATATTACTCTTCAAACAGTCACTTGAAATTCAGTGAACAACATACAAAATGGGAATCTTCCTCATTGTAGATTTACCCACAAAATACTTTGAACAGTGAAGTATTTATGCTAATCTTACTGACTGATTACAATCAATGTCCTGAATCACAGTTACTTTCTTTTCCTACATAACAAAGAAGGGCTAACAACATTTGACTGGTGCAATTAAACCAGTTGGAGTTCTTTGAGGAAATCTGGACTTTGGGCATTGTCTTGAACATCTGGCATTATTTTGGTTCCCTTGAAACGCTCAATTGGATCGACTCCCCCATATTATTTGGAAAAATTGTTATAACGCTAATGACACATGTAAAACTAATTATCAATCTTTAAGGAAGTGATTGCAATAGGGATGACATGTGTGAAACTTCTTCTTTCTTCCCAGGATGTTGTTATTAACTAGATCTTCTTTTCCATTCGAGAGATGGACAACATGTAGGAATAATGATGTGCATTGAGTGATTGATCCCCGTTAACATCCAGTGAACACCCGCACCCATGTCCTTCTAGCTAGGCGCAGTCTCCTTTTAACAGCTAACAATCTTGGCCTGGAACGTTTTGGCAGTGGCTATCTTAGGGTAGTAGTGGATTGGTGGATGTATGTGGGTCGACGGGGAGCAGTGGATTGGCAAATGGTTCGTCAACATGGAGCAGTGATAATGAGAGATGGAAGTTGGAGAGAGAGAGGTTTTGTTGTGGCGGAAACACCATTTCGGAGGGGGGCAAGAGTGGTAGGTTGTTTCGTCAAAGGGGGGTATGAATCAGCATGCATGGGCCACATAGGAGGAACAATGGTGTTAAAGACTACCCATTTCGGACCCCTCTCCCCCCCCCCCCCCATGGTTAAAGTTAGAAGGGCGATGGGGGGGTGTGAAAAGTGTTAAGGAACATTGGATGCGGAGATGAGGAGCGGAGAAGGTAGAAAGGTGGAGGGTGGTTAGTAGTGGAATGACATGGTAAGGAGGTGGGACCGCCCGCATATCAAGAATCACAAGTTTTACCTATGAGCAACGTGGAGGTAAACCTTAAGATTTGAGATGTGCAAAGTGCGATGGACAGAGGAGTGACGTGGCAGGATGGAAGGTGAGGCTGCCGCACATCAAAAATCACAAGTTTTTGTTATGAGTGGTGGAGGTAAATGTTAAAAGCAGCGATGTGCGAAGTGCAATGGGGGACGACCAACACCGCAAATCGCTATATTCAAAGTTTATCGCATATCGCATCGCAAGTCCTTTTCTTATCGCATCATGCCTTAAACCAATTAACCTATGATGTGTTAACATGTAAACATAAAAAATTCCGATTACGATGTTATAAAGTCCCACTATATCGCATTGATAGATTTATAAAGTGGCAAATGGAATGAGGCTAGGATTGTTGTGAAGTGTCGACATGAAAAGGTAAGGAAAGGGTAAGGTAAGGCTTATGCAGCCTATGCCATATATGTTATGTATATATTCAAGTGGCCTAAAGTGGGGCAGAGCTATGACATTAAAATTTTGGGCTTTAATATAAGTGGGTTTGTAAAGTAATAAGTCTCGAAAGGTCATGTATGGGAGTTTAGAAAGAAATGAAGCATGGGACTTTAGAGAATGGAAAAATGAAGGGTAAAAGAGGGTAAATGAAATGAATGAGGGCAGAAATGAAGTTTTCTCACGAGTACACCTTATCAACGACACTTTCCTCTTTCCATTGAACTGAAAGGGCAGATTGATTCCTTTGAAGTCCTTGACAGTTAGGATTTCTCTTCTTTGTTTGGAAATAAATGACAACCATGGAATATTATCTTCATTATACACTTTAATCAGTCACCTTGTAATACTATATATTATAGGGTACTAATAGTGGCTCCAGTTGGGGATGGCAGCTTCTTCAGGAGGTGTCAAGAACACCATAGACTAGTGGTCTAATCCATTGGGTTGATCCCAAATCCGCAACCCGATCTGCTACAACCTCTATGGCTGAAAATCTTCAATCATTTTTCCTAGACCTCAGATGAGAATCTGATCTATGTACTGCAATATGGAATGAAACCAAAGCTAAATTTATGCATTACAAGCTATCGAACTGAAATCACTGCTGCACCCAGAAAATCGAAATGCTGAAATCTGAACTAAACTGAAAACTGAAAGAAATCTTAGAATAAAACTCAAAGGATGCTCAAATTATTGAGCTTATTTGCACACATCTACCTACTCTAGCTTAGAGATGATATGTACACTAAGTGAACTCTTCTTTCCAATGTAACCAATCAAGTAAATGACTACATGATTGGTTCTTACTCACCCTTTCGAGCAAGCTGACAAAAAAAAAATGACCACTCCCATCTCAACTGCCTTTGAACATAAGTATTCAAACATTCCCTTACACTCTGCAGCAAACCACTCATCACATAGCACACCCCTTCTTTAGATGATTCTAAGAGGCCAGAAAATAGATCTTGAAACAATACATGGTCCTGAGGAAAATAGCTAGCTTCATCTAGGACTGCCCTATGCTCCAATTTGGTATGCTCAGGATCTTTCTGAAAGAGAATATCTATATATTTTTCACGTTCATTTGATATGGCCTCTTTATTATATACCAATATTCCATCCTCAAGAAAACCTGATATGTCTTAGCTGAGATTGCTGAATTCTATTTGAAGGCCATCATTTTGATGAAAAGGAGCACTTTATGGCAATAAGCCTTCTTGTGAATGAAAGACACCCTCAACATCAATCTGTTCTACATGTGTGTCTTCATGAGGAAATACTTCAGTACATAAATCACTATTAGAACAAATAGAATTAATCTCCTGATTACATACAAATTGAGAGGCTGGCTGCATGCTTAGAATCTGATTAATTTCTTCTTCAGTTAAATGGGGAGGAAGTCTTTGTTTTCTTCGGATTAAACAACACTTTTTTTCTTACTCTCGTGAAGATTGATGATGAGACTGGATTTCTTTTTTAGCCTTATACAAAAGGACATATGAATTGTCATTTGTCTCCACAAAGAAATCTTATGGATCTACTTTCAGTTCTTGATTGTTTTCATCTTCAACTAACGTCTCTTGGTCATCATGACAGTTAACTTGATGATTAAATCCATAAATTGCTTCTAAGAGATCCTCATCATGCATATTTCCTAGATATTCATCAATATGTTCAAGGTATTGTATGAGATCCTCAGACTGATCACACAAATTTTTAGCTAATGATAAAGATGAAGAATATTCTTTATAATGCTCATAAAACACCTTGTGGAAATCCTTTAAAGAAAACAAACTACCAGGGTCTAAACCTTCATACCATTCCCTCGCTTTCCCTTCTAATGTTACCATGAACATCTTCATGAGGCCATCCTCATGCCATTTGACTTTCAACTTCCATGAATGTATATGAAATTTAATGAGATGTAAAAAAGCATCATCAAAATTCTCATTTTGAAAAATGGGAAGGTTTCTTTGCCAATTTACCTGAGGCATTTTTTTTGGGAAGATGATAATGTGATCTATTTTCATTGGAGCATATCTCCTTGCGACTGATCCCATTTTGAGCTTGTGGAGTCACCAATGAATCTTTTTTTCTAGATTTTGTTGCTGATGGAGTCACCAGGTGAATGGAACAACCTCCTTGTATTTGACTTCTATTCACCATCAAAGTAAAAAATGAAACTTGAATTGCATTAATAGAGATAATTCATCCCCAGTATGGTCTCCATTATGTTGTCACTCTGTAATTACAAGGCTGAAGGCAAAATCCTAGAGGAAACATCAAAATGGCTTCGAGCCTAGGATCTAGCCCTCCTAGACCCAGAGAGGGATCTCTCTGTTAGATATAGATTTGTTGATTGGGAATTTAGGTTAGATATTAGATGCATAGTTTGTATTTTAAATTGGTTTTGTGGGAAGAGCAAGGGAAAGCCATTGGGAAATGGATTCAAAGAGGATTGGGTTATTAAATGCAGAAATATCAAGCATAAGTGAAACAGGGCAAGATAGGTGCACTACCATGGATCTTTCAAAATTTTGAATGGATTATGAAAAGGAGAAATGTAAGGCAAGGTAGAGACTGAGGAGTAGTTAAGAATTCCCCAATCTATCCTTGGATGTGAAGCTCAACATAAACAAAGGAGAAATTTAGAATTCCTCGATTTGGCATCAGTAGAAAACATAGACTATTGTAAACACAACCAAAATATGGTGCTCTAGATAAAAAATCCTATTCTTCACATTTTTTGTTTTACAAATAAATTTCCGAAATACAGAGAGAGAGAGAGACAATGGAAGAACACATAAATAGGATAAGACTTCACCATTTCAGACAACACATGAATCCTGAACAACTGATCTTGTATTACTCTTCAAACAATCACTTGAAATTCAGTGAACAATGTTACATAATGGGGTTGTTCCTCATTGCAGATCCCCCCCTAGAATAATTCGAACAATGAAGTATTTATGCTAATCCTACTTACAGATTACAATCAATGCCCTGACTAACAGTTACTTTCTTTGCCTACATAATAGAGAAGGGCTAACATCATTTGACTAGTGCAAATAAACCAGTTGAAGTTCTTTGAGGACATCTGGACTTTGGGCACTATCTTGAACATCTGACGTTGCTTTGGTTCCCTTGAAACTCTCAATTGGATCAACTCCCCCATATTCTTTAGAAAAACTGTTATAACGCTAATGACACATGTAAAACTAATTATCAGTCTTTAAGGAAGTGATTGCAACAGGGGTGACATGTGTGAAACTTCTTCTTTCTTCCTAGGATGTTGTTATTAACAAGATATTATTTTCCATTCGAGAGATGGATAGCACGTAGGAATAATGATGTGCATTGAGTGATTGATCCTCGTTAACATCTAGTGAACACCCACATCCATGTCCTTCCAGCTGGGCATAGTCTCCTTTTAATAGCTAACTATCGTGGCAGAGAGATTTTTGATAGTGGCGAGCTCAAGGTAGCAGCGGATTGGTGGATGTATGTGGGTGGACGGGGAGCAGTGGATTGGCGGATGGTTCTTCAACATGGAGGAGCGATGGCGAGAGCTGTCTGGTGGAGTGGGAGTGGTTTTGTTGTGGTGGAAACACCATTTCCGAGGGGGGAAAGAGTGTTAGGTGAATTCGTCAAAGGGGGGTGTGAAACACCATGCATGGGCCACGTAGCATGAAGTACGGTATTAAAGACTTCCCATTTCAGACCCCCCCTCCCCCCCCATGGTTAAAGTTCGAAGGCCGTGGGGGGGTGCTAAAAGTGTTAAGGACTGTTGGATGTGGAGATGAGGAGCGGAGAAGGCGGAAAGGTGGAGGGTGGTTAGTGGTGGAATGATGTGGTAAGGAGGTGGGACTGCTCGCATATCGCAAATAACAAGTTTTACATACGAGCAATGGGGATGTAAAGCTTAAGATTTGCGATGTGAAAAGTGCGATGGGAAGAGGAGTGACGTGGCAAGATAGAAGGTGGGGCCGCCTGCACATCACAAATCACAAGATTTTGTTATGAGCAGTGGAGGTAAATGTTAAAAGCAACGATGTGCGAAGTGCGATGGGGGCCCACCAACATCACAAATCACTAGATTCAAAGTTTATCATATATCACATCACAACTCCTTTTCTTATCGCATCGCGCCTTAAACCAATTAACCTGCGATGTGTTAACATGTAAACATAAAAAACACTGATTGTGATGTGCAACGAGAATGAGGTAACATGGCTGGAAGGGTCCCAATATATCACATCGACGGAGTTATAAAGTGGCAAATGGAATGAGGCTAGGATTTTTGTGAAGTGCTGACACGAAAAGGCAAGGAAAGGGAAAGGTAAGGCTTATGCAACCTTGCCATATATGTTATGTATATATTCAAGCAGCTTAAAGTGGGGTGGAGCTATGACATTAAAATTTCAGGCTTTAATATAAGTGGGTTTGTAAAGTAACAAGTCTCGAAAGGTCATCTATGGGAGTTTAGAAATAAATGAAGGGCAGGACTTTAGAGAATGGAAAAATGAAGGTTAAAAGAGGGTAAATGAAATTAATGAGGGCAGAAATGAAGTTTTCTCATGAGTGCACCTTATCAATGATACTTTCTTCTTTCCATTGAACTTAAAGGGAAAATTGATTCCTTTGAAGTCCTTGACAGTCAGTATTTCTCTTCTTTGTCTGGAAATAAATGAAAGCCATGGAATATTATCTTCAATATACAAGATAATCAGTCACCTTGTGATACTATAGATTATAGATTATAGGGTACTAACAGGTGGTTAGAGAGAGCAGTTAATACCGTAGCTTGTCACATGGTGCCGGTGAGTTTAAGTGTTACGGTTTATGATCATTTTGGGGGGGGTTGGGGCTAGCCTCCTGCCTTCGGTGGTGACTAGCGCTGGGGCTAGTCCCCACCCCCCTCGCCCCATTGTGCAACATATATGCCAATAAAAAAATGTTTAAACCATAGTATGATAAGTAACAACATGTGGGTGCAACGGTAATACATTTGGCTTGGTACTTGGAGGTCACAGGTTTGATCCCCAATGCCTCTGCTTGGCCTCCCACATAAATTTTGGTGGTCCTCAGGCTGGGCCACGTGGTAGCACCTGGCTAGGCCACGTGGTAGCACTTGGCAGGCCATGTGGCAGCCTATGGTTGGCCAACATCCCAACCAATGCAAACACGCCATGTCAGTGACTCTAACCACCAATACAAGGATTCCAAGTGTCATCAACTCATTTGTCAGTGGAAAAATCACTTTGAATGTTCAAAATGCCACATGGGGCCCAATCAGCTGTATGGACCACTAACTGGGTTGTCCTGCATTTTTTCTTTTAATTTTCCTATTTGAAAAAGTGGAAAGAACATGTTTATGGGAGAATACAACATCAATTTTATGTGAAACAAGTTGTGCCAGATTCAAATTGACGATATCTACACGGTCGTTCAGGTTCCACACCTTTCCAACAAATTTCATTTTTTAGCATAATTTTGAGCACCTGATGAAATAATAATCATGAGGAAGGATCTGATAAAATTTCAAGAGGTAGGTGAGTAAAAAAAAAAGGTGGAACTTCAAGTGGAATTCAAGAAGATTAAGTGCCCGACCTTTGATGGTGAGTTGGAGCAAACTGTGGAAGCTTAGCCTATTAATATGAATAAATAATTCTAGGTCTACGAGTATGGGGGCAATTTGAAGGCAATACTGGCCATTTACCAATTTCAAGGCAAGGCCAACTTATGGTGGGAAGAAATCAAGACTATATGAGGGATTTATGAACATGAGGTGACATGGGATAGTTTCTAGAAATATTGTAGGGCTAAGCATATGATTGAATTCTTCTATGATAAAAAAGCTAAGAGGTTTCATGATTTGAAACTAGGATAGTTTACCATGGATGATTTTTTCACCACATTGACCTCTTTGTTGTGATATGTTCCCTACATTTGTGAGGAAAAGGCTAAGGTGAAACTTTTCAGTAGCAACTTATCAATATTTATGAAGGAAAGAATTGAATTCGATAACCCAAAGAATATGGACAAGGTGATCCATAAAGCGTGGATTTTATACCATCAGATGAAGAAAAAGGGAGGTAAGGGGAAAGGGTGGCTAGGTAAGAAGGGACAAAATAGTTTCCAAAATTCCAGATATGCAAAAAATTCTAGTTATAGAAGTATGTCTAAAGGACAATAAAGCAAATATTCTGGAAGAAATCCACAGAGGTTCAGAGCACCAATTGAGTATAAAAAAACTGAGGCTTCCACCAATACATAGGCAAGGCATGAAAAAACCCTCCCCTACAGTGTTGGGGTTGTGTGGAACCCCATATAAGAACTTACCACACTGCATCATATCAGAAACACTGTCTAATCTGCAAGAAGCATCAATTGTCAAATAAGTGGTGAGAAACATACCAAATATTAATTTTGAGTTGGAGGATCATCATGCAAAATACCATCCCATGATGATAGAGTTGGAAGGTAAAATAGTTAATTGTACTATTTTAATTTTAATAGACCAAGGGATAGTCTTAGTTATGCTAGCCCAAAAACAGTTGAAACATGTCAATTCCAATCCAAAAAATTAAAAAATCCTTGGTTACTACAATTAGCCACGGGAGAGAAAAAAAGGATGAGTGCAAGGGTAGATAATTGTCCTATTGATGTGGTAGGGTATAAAATTAAAGTAAAATTTAATGTGATCCTTTAGGATCCTATGATGCATTAATTGGTATTGATTGGCTAGAGGGTCATTGGTCCCTAGTAAACCATAAGGATAAGACCATAAGTTATCTTGCTAAGGGAGGTGTTAGACAATAAATTCATGGAATCAAAAGGCCCATTAAATTGATACCAATCACAACTACTCATCTATGGAAAGTCCTTAGGAAGGACTATCGAATTTTTGATGTACAAGTGGGATAATCTAATACTCAAGATAAAAAAATTTCTCTAGAAAATATACCAGTTATTCAATAATTTTTTGATGTAATTCCAGAGAACATTCTTCGACTTCCCCCAAAAAGGAATATTTAATTTACTATAGAATTGATTCTAGGAGAAACCCTAGTATCAAGGGTACCTTATTGAATGAAAATTCTTGAATTAACAAAGTTGAATATGCAGTTGCGAGAGTTACTCGATAAAGGGTATATTTGACCAAGTGTGTCGCCCTGGCGAGATCCAATGTTATTTGTAAATAAAAAATGTGGCACCCTTTGATTATGCATTGACTATAAATACCTAAACAAGCTAACCATTAAAAAAAATACTCATTTAGAAGAACTGGTGACCTATTTGACTATGTCAAATGAGCTATGGTGTTCTCCAAAATTTATTTATGGTCTGGTTATCATCATGTTAGAATTGAGGAAGATATTTATAAAACAACATTCAGGGCTCGATATGGGTATTGTGAATTTGTGGTGCTACCATTTGGTTTAACTAACACTCCTGCAAAATTTATTAGCCTAATGAAAAAAAAATTCCAACCTTATTTGGATAAATTCATCCAAATTTTCATTGATGATATTTTAATTTATTCCAAGAATTTGGAGGAACATAAGAAGCACCTGCGAATAGTGCTATAAAATTTATAGGAGCACCAGTTGTATTCCAAATACAACAAATGTGAATTATAAAAGGATAAAATCCAATATTTAGGGCATATCATTTCATTTTAGGGAATAGTAGTGGACCCCAAGAATATCAAGACCATTATGGAATGGATCATTCAATGCGGCAGACATCTGGACCTTTATGGGCTTGGTGGGATATTACCACTATTTCATCAAATGCTTATCTAGGATAGCCTATCCAATAACTTCCTTGCAGAAGAAGGGAAATATTTTCAAGTGGACGACATAGTTCTAGCATAGCTTTGATCAATTAAATCATTTACTGACCTCAACCCCTGTGTTAATTATTGCATATCCCACAAATAAATTTGTAGTGTGTACCAATGTCTGCTAGGAGGGAGTTGGTGGAGTTATAATTTAGGAAGCAGGGTGATAACATATGAGTCACAAAAATTAAAAGATCATAAGAAAATATATTCTGCTTATGATCTAGAATTGATGGCAATAGTGCATGCCTTAAATATGTGGCGACACTAATTGTTAGGCAAGATTTTATTCTGATGACCGATCACAACAACCTAACTAGTTTTTTTAATCAACCCAACCTAAACACACGTCAAGCTAGGTGGACCTCCTTTTTGTGTGAATTTGATTTCAATAGTAATCACCTAAAGGGGATGGAAAATTGAGTAGCTAATGCCTTAAGTAGAAAAGTATGTTGTGTATATGAAACTTCCTACAGTCAATCTGAATTTAGTTTTTCCAAACTAATTAAGGAGGTTTCCTTGAAGGATCCCGAGTATAGTTTTTTATGACATCAAGTAAAGTCGGTAAAATTTTTGAAAAATAAGTTTAAGTATTACTGAATTTTAGAGGAAGGATATATATCCCTAATGATTTGGTTGTTAAACAATTAATTCTGGATGAATTTCATAGAAGTGCATATGTGACATGTTGGGGTCCCGTGTTTTGATAGTTTGGCAAATCAAAAGACAAGGCAACATCAGAACCAATATTTAGAGTTACAGGATCTAGTCCTCCTGTTCTCAGAGAGGGATCTCTCAAATGTTTGTTTGCAAAGGTTTATCTTGTGTGCTTAGAGTATGGATTTTAGACTAGTTATTAAGTGCAGGTGTTTGTTTGTTTGTTTGGTTGGATTGATACAACAGAATATGAAAGGACTAGGAAAGATATATAGAATGGAGAAACATCTGGTTCATTGGGCAATGGAGTCAAAAGGAGGTCATAACATACTCATCAAGGGATATGGGATATCAGGGGGAAAATCTAACTTGGCAGTAGGATACTTTGGTTTTTGGAATGAGATGGACATCAATGATTTGGAAAGAGAAGTTTAATTCTCAACAAAGGGAATTTGAAAACACAATTTGAACAATAAAGAGCTTTCTGATAGACAGGGCTAAACATGAATTCTACAAATCACATCTTTAAGCAAACAATTATTTCAAAACAACTTTTAAAACAAAATCTAAGATTCGAGGAACACCCTATTTCCTCAAATATTTTATTTCAAATGACTTAGAAAACATAAAAGATTCACTGATAATTGCAGTCACAAAAGAGGGAACACCTAAATACATCTATGATCACAATTATAACGACCTTTAAGACAACTGTTTAAGCAAGGACAAAGGGCAAGATCAGAACAGACCTCCTTGACTCACTGTAAGCAAAGAACTTCAAAGGGAGACTTCAATAACAGTTTTTAAGTGGCAGCAGACAAGCAGGGAAAACCATAAATCATGCTGAAACCAACTTTCAAGATTATTAGAGAAATAAACGAGCATGAGGACTAAAGAGAAAGATTTAAGCCTCTAAAATACCTCAGTAGAAGAAAACCTAAAACAGTGAAGGATGAACAGGTTTAAGGTGCTTCCAGGAGTCATTTCTTAGCCTAAAACTTTCAACCTACTGTATTAAGAAATTGTGGGACATAATGAAAATAGGGGAAAACATAAAATAGTTTAGAATACTTCACCAACAGCCAAATTCATGAATCCAATGATAGAGCCTTCACAGTAACAAGCATGCAAAAACATCATCAGGGCTTCAAGACTTCAATTTCTTCTTCAACTTCAATAGACTATGTATTATTTCAGAGAGTTCCAATATTACAACTAGTGATCAACCAATCCCCTCACTCATATTATTTAGAAGTATATATAGAATAATGTGTTGAAAATGCAGCAAGATGATGGAGCTTAGTGAAATAAAGTCGCCTTCACTAAGTGGGCCCGCAGGCAAATTCTGCCGCAAAATATATTTTTAGACTATGTCTATTTTTAAACATATGGAGCATGGTTCGGGGATTCCAGTTTGAGATTCTTGAAGTATGTGTCATGTTGGTAAAAATAGATGAGACTCTATTTTTGAGGTCAAAGAGGTCGAAGTCTATTTTTAGACTTCCTCTCCTTAAAACAGGGAAGTCAAATATTATTTACCCTTAATAATATTTAGACTATAAACAACAGTTTACTCTCTTGGAGCACTTCAGTTCGAGCTACAAAAGTGGCTCATGAATCTGAAAGAGGAATCACGTGGTTCCCAAGGGTTTGATGGCATCATGCATGGTTGACTTCAGTTGGACTTCAGTTGCAGAAGTTTGGAGGAGTTAATGAGACAGCTAGTGGAGTTGTGTTTTGTTTATTTTAGTTGAACTGATTGAGATTAGTTTAACTAGATAATCAATTAGTTATGAGTGGAGTGAATTAAATATTATTTAATTCATTAATTAGTAACTCATTATTCAACTCAAGAACACATCAGTTCACTACAGTGCATGATCAGTTCAGTGGAGACCAGTGAAAGAGATAGATGAAAGGGTGGAGTTAGCTATCAGTTGTGACTATACTGTTGATATTTGCAACACACAGATAGGTGGAGTAAGCCCATGAGGATTGCGCAGTTTAGGCTGGTGGTTTATCTATATAAATAGGCCATCCCATAGCATTGAAACACGCAATAGAGGCAAGGCAATTGGCGGTGAGTTTTGAACCAGTAACCTGTTCAAAACTAATCTAGATTGTGAGTAACTTCATGAGAAAGTACTGAGTACTTGTGAGGAGTATTGTACTGAGTTTTTTACTTGATTTCTACGTTATAATATACACAATAGCTGCGGGGTTTTCAGATATAATATTCCCCATACATACTGTGTTAATGTGTATGATGATTTGATGTGTTATCGCTTGATTTTATTTCCGCATGTGTGATGATCTGAGTTGATCTGAGTTGATCTGAGTGGAAGAGATTATGTGTTGTGTATGAAGTTCAAATAGTATGTGACCATGATAGTCTCGGTGGATAATTAATCATTATTCAGCAAATTTCTACATGGTATCGGAGCTATTGAAGTTCAGATTGATCATCACAGTGATTACAAACTTATTTCGGTAGACAGAGTCTGCATGCAGGCCAGGTAGCCTCCGGATTCATCTTTCTTCGGAAAGTGAAAGGTTTGGTAAATTCCCCTTGCAGTCGATCTCTGTGCTAGAAATAATTTTTTCTCATGATCTAGAGCGGTTGAGCTTTGAGGTGGAATTCGAAATTTTGCAGCAGTTTTGTTTTCTTGGTGCCGGTGTTGAAAATTTCTTTCAACGGTTTGCGACTCGAATATGCTCTTGAAGGCAGTTCGAATTATGTTGCATGGAAGGATCGCATGGAGGCAGTATTAGAAGATAATGGTCTGAAGGAGTTCATAGATACGGATGTCCAAAAGCCCACTGATGCAGCCGAAGTCGATGCATGGCAAAAGAAGATGGCGAAGTGTCGAAGGATCCTGTTGGAGGGCGTCAAGGATCATATTGTATCCAGCCTGCATGGAAAGGCTACTCCATATTTAATGTGGAAAGCTTCGACGGATCTATTCCAGAGTAAGAGTGACCAAAGGAAGCTGGCGCTCAAAGACAAGCTCAGGAACATCAAGATGGAGAAGGGCGACAGTATCGCTAAATACCCCACGAAGTTCACTCAATGCAGAGATGAACTGGGAAGTGTGGGAGTTACTGTCGATGAAGAGGATATGGTCGACCTGGCTCTCCTTGGTCTTCCAAAGGCTTGGCACTCATATCAAGATAGTGTCAATGGTCGGGAGAAGCTGCCGGGATGGGAGCGCCTTTGGGCGGATCTCATGCAGGAGGAGATAAGGAGGACTACTCGAGATGGATCTTCATCAAAGGGAGCTAATGAAGAAAACTGCGCTTTGGTTGCCAAAGCAAAGAAGGGGAAGGGTAAGAAAACCTCTCATTCCGGTGCAAAGGGCAAGAAGCAGGATATGGCGAAAGTGAAGTGTTTTCACTGCCATGATCACGGACATTATGCTACCAATTTTCCAAAGAAGAAGAAGAACAAGCAAGCGGGAAGATCTGCAGATGGAGAAGCTTTGGCTTCACAGTTCGAGCTTGACTTTTCACCGATTGCATGCTTGGTTTCAAGTGTGATGGGATCGGTGTGGTTCTTGGACAGCGGTGCGTCATTTCATATGACGGGAGATCGGGAGTTGTTCTCAGATCTGGAGGACAAAGATTTGGGTGTGCACATTGAGATGGGCGATGATGGTAGATACAGTGCGACTGGTATCGGTACCATATCCTTTCAGAGGGAGTCTGGTAAACCCTTTGTCTTGAAGGATGTCATGCATGTACCTAGATTGAAGAAGAACTTGATCTCTGTGGCGATGTTGGAAGATAAGGGGTATGATGTGGTCTTCAGCGAAGGAAAAGCCTTCCTGCGCAGTAAGACCACTGGAGAGACCCGGAAGATAGGGGTTCGTACCAAGAACCTTTATCAATTGCAGGTAGATGACTGCGCAGCTATGGCATGCAAGGTGGGAGAAGTGGTGAGCCGGGATGATGAGGGTGAACTATGGCATAGGAGATTGGGCCATCTTCACCATGGAGCTTTGAAGATTCTGCAGCAGATTTCTACTGGACTTCCTAAGGGCACCCTTGCACAGTCAGATCAGTGCAAGAGGTGTACTTTAGGGAAGTATGTGAAAGCCACCTTTCACGAGAAGGATAGTCGCGCCACGACGATCCTTGAGAGAGTTCACACAGACGTGTGTGGTCCTTTCTCAGTTGCTTCGACAGCAAAGCATAAGTATTATGTGATCTTTGTTGATGATTTCTCTCGAAAGTGCTGGATCTTCTTCATGCAGAAGAAGAGCGATACATTCGCGAAGTTCTGTGAGTTTAAAGCACTGGTCGAGAAGGAGTCGGGGAGGAAGGTGATTGCTCTAAGGAGTGATAACGGTGGTGAATTCATCTCGGCTGAATTCAAGGAGTTCTGCAGCGCAGAAGGGATTCGGAGAGAGCTCATCGCACCCCATAACCCACAGCAGAACGGGGTGGCTGAGTGGAAGAACAGAACGATCGTGGGTGCTGCACGGGCGATGTTGCATGATCAGGGCCTAACCCTTCACTTGTGGGCTGAGGCATGCAATACAGCAGTGTATGTGCAGAACCGTTGTCCTCACAAGGTTCTTGGCATGAGTACACCAGAGGAGGCTTATTCTGGCAAGAGGCCTGATATTTCCCATTTGCGGATTTTGGTTCTCCTGTCTACATGCATGTGACGAAGGATGCGAGAAGGAAGCTGGATCCAACTGCTGAGGTTGGAATATTTGTGGGGTACACTGATACACCTCATAACTACCGAGTATATTTGTCAGACATTCGAAAGACTGTTGTGCGACGGGATATAAAATTTTAGGAGGAGAAAGCCATGCAGTGTTCGCTTGAGAGGGAGCTACACTTGCATGCAGATGAGGAGCTGTTAGTTCCTAAGGAGGAGCTTCCAGATGTGGATCAGCCACAAGAGGAGGTTCGGGAGGTGGAAGAAACCACCCAGGCAGCGCCAACCATCAGAGGGCGCATGCGCACTACAGAAGCTGAGCGACTGGCTCGGGATGCAGAGAAGGTTGTAGGACCACCTACAGCACAGCGCAGACAGAGACAGTCACCGGATCGGTACACTGGATACATGGCTCTTGTGAGTCAATGTGTTGTGAAGGAGCCATCCTCTTTTGAGGAAGCTGTGGAGGAACCCGCATGGGTTGATGCCATGATCGAAGAATATGATTCGATCGTCAGGAACAGTGCATGGGAGATTGTCCCAAGACCGGTTGGGAAATCAGTGGTGGGTTCACGATGGATCTACAAGGTGAAGCAGACAGCTGACGGGAGTGTGGAGAAGTACAAGGCGAGATTTGTCGCCCGTGGCTTTTCACAGATCGAGGGGATTGACTATGAGGAGACCTTTGCACCTGTCGCAAGGTACTCTTCCATATGGATGATCCTTGCTCTCTTAGCGCAGATGGGGTGGCACATTCATCAGATGGATGTGAAGACTGCGTTCCTCAATGGAGTTATTAAGGAAGAGGTGTACATAGAGCAGCCTGAAGGTTTTGAGATCTTCATCAGTGAGTCACATGTGTGCCGACTCAAGAGAGCACTGTACGGGCTGAAGCAAGTACCTCGTGCTTGGTACACTCGGATAGACAGCTACTTCACCGAGCTTGGATTCTCCAAGAGTGAGGTAGATCCAAACCTGTACCAGATTGTGGTGGAGGGGAAGTTGTTGATCATCGTACTGTATGTAGATGATCTGATTTTGACTGGCGATGAGCAGTTGAAACTTTCATGCAAGGAGGATCTTGCACGAGAGTTTTAGATGAAGGACTTGGGCATCCTTCATTATTTCCTGGGATTGGAGATTTGGCAGCGCAGCGGAGGACTGTTTGTTTCTCAGGGAAAGTATGCCCGGGAGATTCTGGAGAGGTTCAACATGCAAGGTTGCAAGCCTGTTGACACTCCTCTTCCTGGTGGTTGGAGGAAGGAGGATGCTACTTCAGCGGAGGTAGTGGATGCCACTGTCTATCGACAGTTGGTGGGGTCGCTTATGTATCTGGTCAATACACGACCCGATATATGCTATGCAGTTAACCAGATTTTGCAAGCTACGGTTAAGCCTACCAAGCTCTTTTGGAAGGTGGGCAAGCATGTATTGCGCTATATTAAAGGCACATCGGGATATGGTCTATGGTACAGACAGGAGGATGGAGCGAAGCTTTCTGGCTTCACTGATGCAGATTGGGCAGGGAGTCCAACGGACTGGAAGAGCACATCTGGAGGAGTTTTCAGCATTGGGTCGACAACAGTTTCCTGGTACAGCAGGAATTAGATATCCGTGGCACTCAGTTCAACAGAGGCCGAGTACATGGCAGCTAGCTTGGCTGCATGCGAGGCTATTTGGATGAGGAAGATCCTCGCAGGATTGTTCAGGTTGCATTTGGAGCCTACAGTGATCTACTGTGATAACCAGAGTTGCATTAAACTCTCGACCAATCCAGTATTTCATGATAGGTCCAAACACATCGACATCAGGTACCATCATATCAGAGATTGTGTTTAGCGGAGAATCATGATGCTTTCATATGTTCCCACGGAGGATCAGGATGCCGACATCCTGACGAAGGCGCTCACCAAGAGCAAGTTCGAATTCCACAGAGGCAGGATAGGGGTTGCATATAATCCATATCTTGCTGAGAGGGAGTGTTGAAAATGCAACAAGATGATGGAGCTTAGTGAAATGAAGTCGCCTTCACTAAGTGGGCCCGCAGGAAAATTCTGGCGCAAAATCTATTTTTAGACTATGTCTATTTTTAGACATATGGAGCATGGTTCGGGGATTCCAGTTTGAGATTCTTGAAGTATGTGTCATGTTAGTAAAAATAGATGAGACTCTATTTTTGAGGTCAAAGAGGTCGAAGTCTATTTTTAGACTGCCTCTCCTTAAAACAGGGAAGTCAAATATTATTTACCCTTAATAATATTTAGACTATAAACTTCAATTTACTCTCTTGGAGCACTTCAGTTCGAGCTACAGAAGTGGCTCATGCATCTAACAGAGGAATCACATGGTTCCCAAGGTTTTGATGGCATCATGCATGGTTTACTTCAGTTGGACTTCAGTGACAGAAGTTTGGAGGAGTTAATGAGACAGCTAGTGGAGTTGTGTTCTGTTTATTTTAGTTGAACTGATTGAGATTAGTTTAACTAGCTAATCAATTAGTTATGAGTGGAGTGAATTAAATATTATTTAATTCATTAATTAGTAGCTCATTATTCAACTCAAGAACACATCAGTTCACTACAGTGCATGATCAGTTCAGTGGAGACCAGTGAAAGAGGTAGATGAAAGGGTGGAGTTAGCTATCGGTTGTGACTATACTGTTGCTATTTGCAACACACAGATAGGTGGAGTAAGCCCATGAGGATTGCGCAGTTCAGGCTGGTGGTTTATCTATATAAAGAGGCCATCCCATAGCATTAAAACATGCAATAGAGGCAAGGCAATTGGCGGTGAGTTTTGAACCAGTAACCTGTTCAAAACTAAGCTAGATTGTGAGTAACTTCATGAGAAAGTACTGAGTACTTGTGAGGAGTATTGTACTGAGTTTGTTACTTGATTTCTCCATTATAATATATACAATAGCTGCGGGGTTTTCAGCTATAAGCTTTCCCCATACATACTGTGTTAATGTGTATGATGATTTGATGTGTTATCGCTTGATTTTATTTCATGTGATGGGGTTGATCTGAGTTGATCTGAGTGGAAGAGATTATGTGTTGTGTATGAAGTTCAAATAGTATGTGACCAGGATAGTCTCGGTGGATAATTAATCATTATTCAGCAAATTTCTACAGAATGAGGAGGTGGGAGGATTTCCCAGGGGTCAAGTATCATTAATTACATAATCATTCCTAACTTTTCTTCATAACTTTGTTTCTGCCTTTTGAGGCCTAATGATTGAAAATATCTGCTTCTAGACTATTCTTAATATTTTTAAAATAGTTTTTCCGACAATTTAGAGATAAGATCTTTGATTTGCATTAATTGTTCAGCTGTCTTTAGGAAAACACCTCTGGTTTTGGTAGTGACTAAAACTTCTTTGATTCCTATGAGGCTGCAGGTGTCTTTAGGAGCTGGAGAGGGTTCAATTGGCCTTTGCTTATGGTGGTGGAGGCTTTCTCGGCTTGACAGATGTCTTCGTCTTTCCCTAATCACCTTTAATTTACTTGAGATCTGTGTTTTAGGTCTTCAATCTCCTGTTTCTGGTATGTTCTGTCTTCGACACTGATACTCTTTGATCGGTGCTTGATTAACTATTTTTTTGGTGCGTAGGGCTGTACAGGGATCGAATGGCATCAATTCCTCATGAATTATTGATAAAAGGTGAATTTTAAACCTTGCGAATGATCCTTTTTGATGGATCAGAGGCAGGAGGATCGTCACCTTCTGCCTATAAAATTTCTTCAGAAATGGCGAAAAAACCATATAACCCTACAAAATACGAATAAATATTATGAAATCTTGCATGTATGGACTAACTGCTTCAGAAGGCACATGGAGGGAGCGTGGCCATTGGATGGCATCATCCAACGGTCGAGATTGATCGAGGGAAGTCAAAGAGAAATGGAGGAGGAATTAGATCAGAGCCATCGATCGTGCAAAGATAGACGGTCAGGAGCGGAGGCGAAAGTCAAAGCGGAGGAGTCGAGTGATGAATTTTGGGCCATCGATCTACAGATCAGATCGATGGCAGAGATGCTTTTAACACCGCGTCGGGTCCACGTTATTACACGGGCATCTTTGCAGAGTGATCATCGTCCGATGAGCGGCCTCAGATCAGACGGTGGACGTCAATATCACGTCGGGTCCACATCCAATCTTTAATGTGCGATGGACAGCGGTTTTATGAACAATGCGCAGGACATGCATCAAGCGGTGTATGGAATCGCTGCAAAATGAAAAATACCGCCGACCTCCCAAAGGCGGTGCGATGGAAACCGACGGTTTTCGAACGGGCGTGGCTGTGGGGACCACCGAGGCGGGTGAGATATGGACTGTCAATTTGCGGGTCAGATCGACGATGGATAGGCGATTAGAGGAGGGTAATGGGGTGGGCCACGACGCGGCGCTGTCCTGCGAAGACCATCCGATCTATACAGATCGACGGCTAATAATGCGCCCGATATCCGCCTGCAATAAGTGCTCTTCGGGCTAGCTCTTGGTCCTAGTGCCCAGGTCACGTGGGGGGGAAAAGTTAAGGGGGTTGGCTGAAAGGGGCTGGGCTTTATCATAAGATGTAAAATGGGTTTTTGGCCCTTTTTAATGCATTTTAAGGCTATGGAAGGGTAACGATAGAGGGAGAAAAGAGGAATTGGACCAAACAAGGGGTGTATGTAGGATTTAAAGGGGATTTTGGGAGGATTTAGAGGGTAAGAGGGGAATTTTGAAAAGGGGGAAAAAAGGGTAAAAATGGGGCATTGCAGCAATTTTTCTTCATGTAATGACAGCAGGATTTCTGAGTTGAAAAGGGGAAAAGCAGTGAGGATTATCCAAAGGATAAGATATTATCAAAAGAATTTAAGCATCAGCAATTTTAGCAATGAAATTGTTTCTTGAAGGCTATCCAACATCATTTAGCCACCACCTGATATGACATAATTTATGGGTGGCTAACAGTGGCTCCACTTGGGGATGGTGCCTTTTTGAAGGCATCAAGAATTTCATACTTGCATTCTCTTGGAGGCTGATCAATTGCCTCATCCATTGGGTTGCCTTCATTTCTGTGGATGATCTTCTTTTTCTTTGAAACATATTAGCATTCACGGATTAACAATGGAACTTCATCAATACAACCTGTCTACCTACCCAATCCTACTGATCTAACTTTTTTTTCTTCTTTAGAGTGCACTTGGATTGGCAAAATCTTTCACAACATTTTATTCTTTTAAAAGCAGGAAATATAATCTATTTCTACTCCTTATTTCTCCATGGACTCAGATTAAACAATTGAGCCCATATGATTCTCTACCTAATCTACTGTCTGTTGGGATTAAAATGTCCAACAGAATTTATTCTCTAAATTCTACAACAGAAATTTAAAAAAAGTCAAGTCAAGATTAAGCTATTTGACTTGCTGTGATCTATGGCATAAAAACAAGCTGCACATATACATTTATTTTGCAAAAAAATTTTAAAACAAAAATGGAAGGTTTGAGATTTGAGATTTAAAAAATTTCCTTCCTCTTTTCTATAGCTTTGTTTTGACTCTTACTTGAGCTATCTTTCCTTTGTTAACTGGTTCAGATTTTGAGCTGATTAGAACCAGATTTTTACATCTTTTGACTCAGAACATGAAACAGATTTGAGTCACTTTCTCTTTTTGAAATCTTAGGTTAAGATTTTGAGCATGTTTGAACCTTTAATTTCTAACCTAATCTATCTACTGATAAGCCAAGATTAAAGAGTTTGGCCAATGGAATTCACTATCCTATCAGCAAAAAATTTAAAGCTAATTAGTCAATATTAGGCTGTTTGACTAACTAGAAGTGTGTTCTTCAGGAGTGGCATTTAGGCTTGCACACTTTCAGATTTGTTTCTCTTTTTTGGTATGGGGCTGTACCTTTATTTTTTTTACAATCTGCCCTCTTTTCTTTCTTTTCTTTGTTTTTGTATTTTTTATTTTTCCAACTTTGAATACAATGTCTAGACTATGATATTTACAATGAAAAATAAAATGCTTTAAAACTCAAGACTCTTGGCAGAAGTAATGCTTTAGCATCCTGCCATTGACAGGACCCCCATATAATTCTTCTCCATTCAATTCTTTCAGGAAAAATGCATTGTGACCCCTCTCAACATGAATAATGTAGGGCCCTTTCCACAAGTTCTCAAACTTGCCATGTTTTCCCTTCTCTTCTCTTCTTGAATCCCATTTAAGAACAAAATTTCCAATTTGGAAATTGTTTGCCTTAGTCCTCTTATCAAATAGCTTCTTCATATTTTCTTGGACTAACTGTGTTCTTTCATAAACTTCTTCTCTGGTCTGCTGCAAATGGATGGTTTGATTGATTCTTCTCTGCATATCATTTTCTTCAACCTGCAATTCTTGAAGGAGATTCATGACTAGCACTCCCAATGAGGTGGGAAAGACTGCATCCAAGCCATAAAATATCTGATAGGGGGACATATTTATTGATTTCTTTGTAGTTAACCGATCAGCCCATAAGGCATGAACCAGTTTACTGTGCCATGATTTCTGATTTTGTTCCACCAGATTTTTAATGATATTGATGAGGCTCTTGTTGGAAGATTCAGCTAATCCATTTCCTTGGGGATAGTAAGTAGTGGAATGTCCCAAGGTTATGTGGTATTTGTAACAGAAGTCAACCATATTTTTAGATTTGAAGGCAACAACATTGTCTGTTATGATTTTTCTGGGACAACCAAATCTGGATAGGATATTTGTTTCAAGAAACTTGATAATGACAAAGTCATTAGAATTTCTGGAGGGTATAGCTTCTATCCACTTGGTAAAGAATTTGGTGGCCATGAGGATCCACTTATGTTGAGCTAAGGAAGATGGATGGATTTCCCTAATGAAGTCCAGCCCCCATTGTTGAAAAGGTGCCTCAACTTTGATAGGATGTAAGGGTAAGGGAAGCAGTTTTCTTTTGCCATAAAATATTTGACACTTATGGAAAGACATGACCAAATTCTGAGTGTCTGGGAAAAGGGTAGGCCAATAGTAACCTGATCTAAGAATTTTGTTTGCTGTGGCATTCCAGTAGAGGTGTCCTCCACATTCTCCGTCATGCAACTCATGCATGATTTTCCCTGCATCATCTTCAAGTAAGCATTTAAGCAAAATTCTGACAGCATTTTTCCAATATAAAACCCCATCTAAGATGCAAAAACTCAAAGCTCTTTGTTTCAGAAATCTAGCTTTGGTTTTAGACAAACAAGGAGGGGCATTCAAATATAAAAGCACATAAATAATGTCAGCATACCAAGGAGAATTTAGAAATGTTTCTTCAATGAAAGGAGTAGTAGACTCTTCTATTTCTTCCAACACATCTACCATATTCATGTCTAGTGCTTGGAAGTTAGACTCAGCCATAAGTTTTGCTAATCCTTGCCCTTTAACTAGTTTGGTGGGCTTGATTTCTAAGTCATACTCAATAATAGTAGCAATCCATTTTCCCCTTTTACCATCAGGGTCTTGACTTAGAATGTCCTTAACAACAGTATGTGGAACAAAAGCAATTATATGAGAGTGTAAAATATAGACCCTAAAGTCTTTTAAAGCTTTCACTAATGCTAAGGCTTGCTTCTCCATGATATTTTATTTGAGAGGAGCATCTCTTAAGGCTTTGCTAAAGAAATATATTGGTTTTTCCTGCCCCAAATCATTCTTTTGAAGAAATATTGCAGCTATTGTATGTTCAGATGCAAAAGAAAAGATGTAAAAGTCTTTGGTAAAATTTGGACTAATCAGGACTGGTGTTTGAGTAAGAGCTTGTTTGACCAGTTTGAATGCTTTTTTAGCTGGTAGAGTCCATTTTACTTTAACATCTTTCTTAAGCATGTCTGTAATGTTTTTAAACAGCTCAACAAGATTAGGAATAAACCTCCTCAGAAAATTAATCTTTCCGATGAAAGATTGCAATTATTTGAGGCTCCTTGGATGGCTGATCTGCAATATGCCATATATCCTTGTAAGGTATATTTTGATTCCCTCTTCTGAAATTATATGGCCAAGAAGTTTACCTTCTTGGAGACCAAAGAGTTTCTTCTTGGGATTCAATGATAAGCCAAATTTCCTACACTTCTTAAAAACTTTTCTCAGGTGAATCAAATGTTCTTCATCAGTTTTTGAGAAAACGGTTATGTCATCAAGGTAAATGATTATGAAATAGCCAATGTATTCAGAAAAGGCTATATCCATGGCCCTTTGGAAGGTGGCCCCTGCATTCATTAATCCGAAAGGAATTTTGACATACATAAAGGTGCCCCAAGGTGTGGTAAAAGCAGTTTTGATTTGATCACTTGGGAGCAATAACACCTGGTTGTAACCTGAGAACCCATCTAAGAGGGATATCCTTCTTGACCCAACTACCCTTTGAAGTATATGGTCCATCTTGGGTAAGGGGTAGTTTCCTTTTAAATATGCTCTATTTAAATTTCTGAAGTCAATATAGAGCCTAATTTCCCCTGTTTTCTTTCTAACAGAAACTAAGTTTGATACCCATTCTGAAAATATAATGGGTACTATAATCCCAGCATCATGCATTTTTTCAATCTCTTCCTTAAATAGAGGTAGTAAGAGAGGATTTATTCTCCTTAGTTTTTGTTTAAAAGGCTTTTGATTTTCGACCAAGGGAATCTTGTGCTGGATGATGCTGGTATCATAAGATTTCAGGTCTTTGTATTCCCAAGAAAACACATCTTTAAAATCCTTGAAAAACTCTATGTATTGAGATTTTATGTGAGTTGGGAGAGTGCTGGATAGTTTGATCATCTTGGGTTCTACTAGACTGCCTATGTTATGCTCTTCCACGTTGGTTTCCACAGGCTTCATTCTCGGTTCTTTGGCTACATCGTTGAAATCGAAAAGGTGTTCTAAAGGTGTGAGACCCCTTGGAATTTGGCCATTTTTGCATTGTAAAACTTCCAAGTCTTCCTGGTCTGCGTTATCAGTCACCTCTGCTTCAAAAGGATTCTCATAATGATTTATATAAGAAGAATATGTCATTTCAACTTCTGGGATTTTTTCAATATACAAACAGTTTTCTTTATGGCTGGTTTCTGATATTGGTATGCTGAAATCATTTTCTGATTTCAAGAAATCATCTATGTGTTTGTCAGATTCAAAAAATTTCCAGTGATCTTCATTATCAGGCACAACGGGCCTGTGTTTTACCTTTACATGGAATTTTTCATTTATCTAATGTATTTGGCAGTTGCTGGCATTGAAGGTGAGTTCATTTGCTAGATGATTCAGTGCTCTAGGGATGAAAATGAGTTCATATTTTTCAAAAAATTTCAATAGGTCAAGGGAAACATTTCGATATTCCCTAAGCCTCGGATTTCTAGCTGAGTATTCTCCTTTGATTTGTTTTATGATAAGTTCAGAATCCCCTAAGATCAATATCTTCTGGGCTTCTAATTGCTTAAGCAATTGTAATCCTAGGAGAAGGGCTTCATACTCAGCGATATTTTTAGTGCATGGGAAATCCAATTTGTATGAAAAAATTTGATTTGTATTTCGGATCCAAACACCTTCCCCTGCACTTGTTTTTTTACAGGATCCATCAAAGTTTATTGTCCAAAGTTCATCTGCCTCATTTTCATTTTCTTGTTGCTGTTGATTGTCAATGTTTTGAATTTGATCAAAGGGAAGATTTGATTGTTCTGGTGAACTGATTGGGTCTATGTTTTCCTTATCTGGTTGGGTGATTTCATCTTCGTTACATAAGATAAAGGAATCTAAACTTGATTGAATAGAATAGATTGGAGAGTTGTTTGGTTTGTCTATGTTGCTCACCATGTACTTCATGTGAGATTCCCTATATAGTCTTTTGTTTTGGTTTAAAACATGGATGGTGGCATAAGACATGTCCATTTGAAGGCTTCCCTGAAGTTTGGCTCCCCATGATCTTGATAATAGCATGCCATACTTAGGGGGAATTTCAGCTACAACTATGTCCATGACTAAACTCTTAGCAGGGATTTGAGATAAGTTAACACACAAATCTTTGATTAGTTCCAAACATTTGACTCTGCTTGAGTTAAAGGAATACAAATCTTTGTATGGTTTAGTAATTTCTAAGCCTAAGCTTTCCATCACTACCTTGGGCATTAGATTGTGTGAAGCTCCAGAATCTAACATGGCATTGTGTAAAATTTTCTCGTGTATGTTCAAGCTAACATAGAAGGGAGGGATAGCCCCTTCTTGGTATTTTCCTTCAACTTCAGGACCAAACAACAACTCAGGTTTATCATCTGTCAAGTTCAAGGTGTCAGTATCACTTCCTAAGTTCAAAGCTTTCAAAACATGGTTTTTGTACACTTCTTGGGTTACTAGTTCAGCTAGGGGAATGGCAATTTTTATCTTGACAATCTCTCCCTCAAGGCTGAAAGGAATATTTGACTTGTTGATATTTACATCTGTCTTTTCAATTGAATTATTTTTAGCGATTTTGATTTGCTGAACCTTGTTTGGATTGGTAATTGGGACAGTTTTATTAAGACCACTAGCTGAAGTGCTAGGGGTGCTCTGTTCAACATTTGGCTGGACACTTTTGTCTTTGTTTAAGTTTGGTTTCTTTGCCAAAATGTTGGTTTTCTCTGCTGTATTTTTGGGCTGGTTTTCTACGTTTTTCTTGACAGTGGTGCTAGTGTTCTTATCCTTTGAATTATCTATGCTTCCCTTGCTCCTAACATCATTCTGCTTGTGTATCTCCATGATTGCATTTTCAAAACCCATTCTATAGTCATCAGACTCTTCATAGGTGTTTGTATTTTGATCATAAGAGAAGAAACCTTGTTCTTCCTCAATGAGGAAAACTTCATCCCCACTGTCTGATCCAATCAAGTTTACATGAGATTCTTCCAACCTTTCCAACTCCCTATCTTCCTCATCTTGATCTACATAGTTCTGTTGGAAGGGAGGTCTAATCTATTGGTCGCTTTCCTTTTGCTTATCTTGATTGTTTTCTCTCCTATAATTATGATTTCTATTTCTGTTTTGATTGTTTTGAGGTTCTCTTGGTGGCAGTCTCTCATTTAAATTGATCTTTTCAAGCATCCTTTCCATCACCTTCACTAGGTTGTCAATTTTTGTGCCAAAGGCTGAGGTTGAGGGTGGTAGATCATCACTATAAGTTACCCTCTTCTCTAATCAAAACCTATTTCTTTTCTCAGTTATGTTTGCTTCTACACTCAAAGCTCCTTTCTGCATGTCTTCCAAGGTTAAGTAATCTCTCCCCCTTAATTCATAAGTCATTTCAGCATCAAGGCCTTTGGGATACCTTTCCAAGGCCATGCCTTAGGGAGGTTTCATGTGAGGTGGGAGAGAATTGTAAATGCTATTGAACCTAGTGGAGTACTCATGGACACTCTCCCATTTGTTTCTCTTGAGACTACTATACTCTGCTAGTTTTTGGAGAGGGTTCTTTTTGAGTTCCCATTTGTTGATAAAAGTTTGATGCAAAGCAAGGAGATCATTTATGTTATTAGGAGGTAAGCTTTTAAACCATTTCTTTACATCTCCTCCTAAACTTTGGGCAAAGATCCTCATCTTCACAATTTCATCTTCTATCTCCATGTAATCAAATGCATCTTCCATCCTATCTACATGATGTTGGGATGTTGTAGACTCTTTTCTAGTGAAGTGAGGGATTTTGGATTTGTAATAATTTGGTAAGGGAAGTAGAGGTTGTGGTAACACTAATGGGGCATACCATGTCGCCATGGCTGGAAATAAGGGTGGATTTACAAGGGGTGGATTTACAAAAGTAAAAGTGGGATGAACAAGAGTGTTTTGAATAGTGGTAGTATGGATTGGGGTGGAAGAAATCATTGGGCCAGCAAATTGATTTTGAGCAGACCTGCTATGAAAAAGGCTAAAGTGATGAAAAAGCTGAGAATCAGGAGGACTAGAAGGTGAAGCTTCTCTGCTAAAGCTCTATTGCAAATCTGCAATGTTAAGATCGGTTTGGTTTAAATCACCTTGAGATCTAGTTCTAAAGATGTTCTGTGTATGATGTAAATCAAAGTGTGAATCCTCTAGGACAACAAGGTTTTTAGGGACGGAAATTGTTCTTAAGAGGCTCCTATTAGCAGTTGATTTTCCAGAGTTAAAATTCTGCCACAAAATTCTCTCAGGATTGTCAACGATTAAAGGAGGATTTGGGTCTGGATGGGATCTAGTGTTGATCCTATGTGAAGCCAGACTGTTTTTCAAAAATTGAGAGAGGTTGAGGTTTTAAGGGTTGTTTTTGGAATGTTTACCTCTCATGATGTCTTATCTAGTCAGGGAATAGGATCCTAAACTTATTCAAGGCTGGTTAACACAGTCCTAAAGAGATCTAAAAACCTAGATGAGAAATATGCCTACTAGGGTTAGTGGAGTCACCAGGTGGAAACTATTTAGCTTCTATGAAGGTAAAATGTTGGATGGTTCCACCACCATGTTTATTATGAAGCCAAACTAAATTTTTTTTGGGTTTTTCTGAGTTATTTTGGTCTTATAGGTTTTTTTTTTCTAAATAATACTGATCTATTAACAAGTGTGTAATATTACAATATGACCGAGGTAAAAAACAGCTGCCTTTGGGATGGCAGATCTAACAGGAAGAAATAGGAAAAGAGACTGCCCATTGACAGGGGGACCAGCCTGGTGGAGAGGACCAAGACCCACGCAGGGGTTCAGCATCATAGACATTCTGAGTGTGTACACTACAAACCAGGGACGGGCACAAGACCGTCTGAACATAACCAAAACCGTCTGAACATAAACAAACTAGGGACGAGCCCTTAACCATCTGAACATAAACAAAAACCATAGGAATGGGCCAAAAAGAAAGAGGAGAGCAATTCATTACACAAACTATTCATAAGGCGGAACTTCCACTACGCGGCACCAACCAAATGCTTGCATATCCCTTGCCAGGGCCTCTTCAGACACCGAGGGCCTATGTTTCGCAGTCTCTAGCACTTCTTTAGGCACACTGAAAGTAGGAACATTCGGGGGATGAAAGGGCGCGTTGAAAGCTCCACTCTGAGGATGGGAACCAGGAGCAGTGTGTTGAACAAGGCCAGGTGGTGGAACTATGGGCGCCCCTGGCTGGGCCTCCTCCTGAAAATTGATAGAGAAAAGAACATAAATTCTTGGATGGTTCAGGGCGTTGTCAAAGATGAAACGTGCGCTACCAATGGTGGGTGGAGGAACAGAAGCTGTCGGAAGGGACCTCCCTCTCCCACTGCGGGTTCGCAGATAACGACCAGCACTCATGCCGCTTGAGCTTGATGGCACTTCAGATGAGAGGCTAGTAGACGCCCTGGGAGGGAGGCCCCTGGTGTCGCCCCTTCGGCTCCTCATGCGATGGCGTAACTGAGGCATGGTGGAAGCTGGCGTGGGTGGAGTGACAAACAAACCTGGACGAGGCTCAACGACTAGGAGGCGCCGGGCAGCATGGATATGATAAATTACAACAGACACCAGAAAGACTGGGTGATCAACATCAAATACCAGAAAAACAGAGTGAATGTGCAACGGAGCAGAATGAATGATTGAGACCATACGACAGAGAGAGCCCTGCAACTAAACCTCGGCATAAAACTCCTCGCCTCCCCGCTCTTTAATCTCTCCCATCTTGCTGCGACAGACCTGCCCAATAATGGCCTCATTGATGAAAGAGGCAAATTCCAGCATGCCAAAGCATGCGAAGACGAGATTCCAAGCAGAAGCCATGGTGTGAACTCCCATCTCCCCAGAAATCGTGATTTTGAGCTCAACACTGAATAAATGCCAAGATCTGGCATGCGATGGCGTGTAAATGTGCTCGTCCTGGGTGGGCAGGTGTCGATCCGCCTTGCCCATCCCCTGTCTTGTCAACAGGAACTCCTTACCGATCACTCGTAGCCGGGAATTTTGGTCTTATAGGTTATGAGAGTGTCCTAAATCTGATTTAAAACTTAGCTATGGTGTTCAAACATACAAAGTTCACTCTTATGGCTTGGTAATTGAATTCTTGAAGGTTTGATAAGGCTTTATGAGAATCCTAAGGGTTACTTAGTTTGTAACTAATTCAAAAGGTCCTATCATGATTACCATTGATTGGTAGTGCTTGAGGGAGGTTACTTATGTTATAATGGACAGTGAGTGTTTTGTTTTGAAGATTTTACTTAGAGTCCCACCGTGATCGCCATTATGTTGGTGTTGTTGGTGTCCCATGTTTTGATATTTTGGAAAATCAAAAGACAAGGCAACATCAGAACCAATCTTTAGAGTTACAGGATCTAGTCCTCCTGTTCTCAGAGAGGGATCTCTCAAAAGTTTGTTTGCAAATTTTTATCTTGTGTGCTTTGAGTATTGGTTTTAGACTAGTTATTAAGTGCAAGCATTCATTTTTTTGTTTGGTTGGGTTGAATTGATACAACAGAACATGAAAGGTCTAGGAAAGATACACAGAATGGAGAAACATCTGGTTCATTGGGAAATGGAGTCAAGAAGAGGTCATAACAAACTCATTAATGGATATGGGATATCAAAGGGAAAATCTAACTTGGCCACGAGATCCTTTTGTTTTTGGAATGAGATGAACATTAATGATTTGGAAAGAGAGGTTTAATTCTCAAAAAAGGGAATTCAAAAGCATAATTTGAACAATAAAGAGCTCTTTTATAGACAGGGCTAACCATAAATTCTATAAATCACACCTTTAAGAAAATAATGATTTAAAAAAAAAAAAAAATGAAAATCTAAGATTCGGGGAATGCCCTATTTCCTCAAATATTTTCTTTCAAATGATTTAGAAAACATAAAAGATTCATTGATAATTGCAGTCATAGAAGAGGGAACACCTAACACATCTATGATCACAACTATAAAATACCTTTAAGACAATTGTTTAAGTGAGGACAAAGGGCAAGATCAAAACCGAACTCTTTGATTCACTGTAAGCAAAGAACTTCAAAGGGAGACTTCAATAACAGTTTTTAAATGGTAGCAGACAAGTAGGGAGAACCATAAATCATGCTGAAACCAATTGTTCAAACTATTAAGGAAATAAACAAGCATGAAGATTAAAGAGAGAGATTAAATACTCTAGAATACTTCAGCAGAAGAAAACATGAAACAGTGAAGGATGAACAGGTCTAAGGTGCTTCCAGGAGTCATTTCTTAGCCTAATAATTTCAACCTACTGTAGTAAGAAATTATGGAACATAATGAAAACAAGGGAAAACATAAAACATTTCAGAATACTTCACCAACAGCCAAGCTCATGGATCCAATGACAGAGCCTTCTTAGGAACAAGCATGCAACAACATCAACAAGGTTTCCAAGACTTCAATTTCTCCTTCAACTTCAACGGACTAAGTATTTATTTCAAAGAGTTTCAGTATTACAACTTGTGATCAAAAAACAACCAACAACCAAAAGCCCCTCACTCATCTCCTACAGAAGTATATATAGAAGAATGAGGAGGTGTGATCTGATAAAAATCTCCAATTACAAATAATACAGACTTAATGGCTTCTTGGCCTTTGAGGGGCTCAATGAAGAATCTTACATACATATATTCTGTCTTAAATGTTTTACATAAAGTTTTAAGCTCGGTGGGAGCTTTTGTTGACCTTTGAGGCTCTGTGTGGCGTCGAAGTAACTCTACATATATTTCTTGCATTGAAGTTCCTTGCAGAAGTAACTCTTCGGTTGTGTTTTGAGACAAATATCTGATCCCGATCAATAAATTTGGCTTCTGATTGAATACTTTGAGGCACAGGTGGCGTCGTGGTAGCTAGAGGGATCAATTTGCCTCAATTTGTGGCGGTGGAGGGTTTCCTGTCGATAAAACACTTCAGATTTTCTTTAAACTTTGTTTTAAATTGGGGTTTAGGCTTTTAATAATTGTTCTTAGCCGTAATCTCCATAAAATCTGTCTTTAATCCTTTGTTATGGTAAATTCTGGTCTTCGTCACTGATACGCTCTGACTGTGCCCGATCCATGTTTTTTTTTCTGATAAACAGGGCTGCGCAGGGTGATGTGGCATCAATGCCTGAGGAAAACACTGAAGAAACGTGTTTTTAACATCCTGCGATGATTTTCTGTGATGAATCGAAGGCAGGAAGATCGTCATCCTCCGCCTTCGAATTTCCATCGAAAATGGCGAGAAAACCATTTAAACCCTGCAAAATACAAAAAACTATTATAAAATCGTACATATATAGGTTTACTACTACAGAGGACATGTGGCGGAAGCATGATCGTGGGATGGCATCATCCAAAAATCAGGATTTGATCGGAGAAGGCGGAAGAAAGATTAAATCAAAGTCGTCGATCGCGCAAAGATCGACGGTCGGGAGCAAAGGGGAAAGTAAAATATGGAGAATCGTTGACTGGGCAACGGAATCAGGGTGATGGAATATGGAACGTCGATCTGCAGGTCAGATCGACGGCGGAGATTAACTGGATGGAGCGTCGTAGCTCGATTAACTATCGGGTATCTTCGGCGACCGATAGCCGTTGGATGTCCCGCCCCAAATCGGACGGTGGACAGCAATATCGCTGGGCATCCATGTACGAACGATAACGCGCGATGAGCAAGCGGTTTTGAAAAATTACAGGGGACGCGTGTCACACGATGTATGGAATCGCTGGTGATCGGGGAAAAACCGCCTTTTCCCAAAGGCGGTGCGATGAAAACCGCGCGATTTCGGCAATCGGCTAGTGGATGGCGAGGACCATCGGGGAGACGTACTCCGCACCATCCGATCTGGAGATTAGATCGACGATGTATTTTTAAACTGAAAATTGAACCGGCAGAAAAGTTTATAATTTAATTAAAAACCAAAGAATTAAAATAATCAAAGGTTTTAATACTTCGGCGGAGAAGGTCATGATCGAGGATGCGCGCTCTGCTAGGGTTTTCCGTTTTCTTTCTCTGCAGAAACCCTAGCGACCTCTGCAATTCAGACAAGTACTGACGGCGCTGTCTCACTCAAACAGTGAAGCGTTGCACACAGGTATGGCAGCTGTGATGGGGGGGGTGGTCTGCCTCCCCCTGCTAATGAAAGAGGGAAAGAAGGAGAGCCCGATCTGGGCAAAAAAGATTCAGATAATACGCAGGAGACAGAGGCGACTAAGAAGTCGGCCTCTAAAACACAAACGGATACGCCGCAGGTTACGTCATCGACCTGCAAGCCTATAGCTTCAGATAGACCCAAAATTGACCTGCCAAGTCATCGGATTAATGCTAGAATTCAATATATGAGAGATCATGCACTCATTGGGAAATTTATTGGGTTTTGGCCAACTGAAAAAGCCTTACAACGGTGGATCGCGTCCAAATGGAAGCCCAAAGGACACGTTACTCTGCAACTGGGACCAAAAGGCTTCTTCACAACTGATTTTAACTGCATTGAGGACAGAAACAGGGTAATGGATGAGGGCCCTTATTTTTTCAACTCGGCAGGGTTATACCTTCGGAACTGGGTAGAAAGATTTAACCCAGACCAATAAAATTTCAACTGGGCACCGGTATGGATTCATCTGTACTCGTTGCCTCTTGAATATTGGGATGAGGATTCTCTTCAGGCGATTGGAAAAGGACTGGGAGAGTTCATAAAAATAGCAAAAGAAACTAAGCTAAGAAGGTACACCTCCTATGCTTGCATCTGTGTCTACATGCAGCTGGACAGAGCACTACCAGATGCAGTAAGTCTATTTCATGATGATTTTGAATTGATTCAACTGCTCGATTATGAACATGTACCTTTTCATTGTAGAAGGTGCCATGCCCATGGGCATCTCTTCAGGGATTGTCCTCTCACAGCGCAAACCAGAAATCAAGATGCTGGAGATAAACAGGAAGCAGATGGGTTTACCAAAGTTCCTTCCAGAAGAAGAAATAACAAGAAATCTACTCCTTCCGGGAAAAAACCTAGCACTTCTGCTTCTGCCCCCTCCACCAGCAATAGATTTGCCGTCCTTGCCCAATCCGACCCTCAGAGTGATAATACCCCTGCTGCCCCCAATCCCTCAGCTCCTTCTGTCACCCCCTAGACTCAGCCCAACCCTTCTTCCTCTGGGCCTTCTCAGGCTCCTCCGCAAACGGTTACCCTCTCAGATTACGATCCCTCTTCAAAGCAGAAACAGGTGTCTTGGGACCCTAATCTCATGGATCTGGATGGGCACTCTTCCAACCCCAGTCAGGATAACAAAGATTCCCCAGAAAATGTTCAGCTCACCCTCATGGAGGACGATTCAAAGGGCTTTGATCTAGGGGAACTGGATCTCATAGGCCTAGAAGATGCTTGCAGAAGGAAAGAATTTGACAAGATCAATCCTCGAAAAATATAATCACTCGAGAAAGTCCTTACTAAAGTTCATCAGCATAAGAAATTGGGTATTCAGCCAGGCAGCCATTGGGACAGCCTGAAAGTGTTGAAGGAAACCAGGAAGAGAGGTAGAAAACCTGATTGGCAATGCACCATCACGCTAGGGGAGATGCTGGTGGATTCAGGGTGATATCCCAAGTTGACCCGGTTCTTCAAACCACTTGCAAACAGTTCCCCATGAAGTTAGTCTCATGGAATGTAAGAGGGCTTAACAGCCAAGGGAAGTACAGGATGATTAAGAACATGATTCAAAAAGAGAAGCCTCAACTACTTTTTCTTCAGGAAACCAAATGCAACAGTAAAATGCTGGGCTCAATCTTGTCAAAGGCTTGGCCTAGTAGTAGCTCGGTAGCAGTGGATGCCTCAAGATCCTCTGGAGGACTTGCAATAGCCTGTGACACTCACTCCATGTTGCTATCTGACTTTCATGCAGCGCACAATCTCATCCAGGCCACCTTCCATCCTATTAGCAGTAATATACATGGGCATCTGTCCAATGTTTATTTCCCTCAAGATCAGACTAGTAAGATAGAGCTCTTAAATAATTTGGCACATCTCAACTCGAATAGATCCCATCCCCTTTGGATGATTGGAGGAGATTTCACTATGATCACGAGGATGGATGAGAAAACTGGAGGAAGGCTTAGACTCGAACCGGAAAGTACTCACTTCAAAAATTTCATCAATAATAACTGGCTTATTGATATACCCTTATCCAATGACATTTTCACCTGGAACAACAAAAGAGTGGGAGGTCAGCAAATCACTTCAAAGTTAGATAGATTCCTAATTTCGGACAATGCCATACATGTGGGGGGGGGGGGGATATCACAAGTTCAATACTGCCCTTTGCTGGCTCGGACCACTGGCCCATTTTGTTACAATGGAAAAATATAGGGTCTCAGATAAAGCGGCCATTCAGATTTGAAGCCTTCTGGCTTACTCATCCATCCTTCAAAGAAATGATACACGCTGCCTGGAGGAGTTTTAAACCACCAAAGGGTTCCAAAATGTACCAGTTTCAGCAAAAGCTCAAGTTCCTAAAAGGTCAAATTAAGAATTGGAATCAGACCATCTTTGGGAATATATTTCTGGAAAAGAAGATCCTTGAGCAAAAAATGAATGATGTGCAACAGGAAATCATCACTATCGGAAGGTCAGAGTCCCTTGCTTCTAAGGAGCAAGACCTTCAAAAATAGCTAGAGGAGAGATATAAACAGGAAGAGATCCTCTGGAGGAAAAAAACAAGAATTCGTTGGTTAAAGGAAGGCGAAAGAAACACCAAATTCTTTCACAGCTCAACCATCCAGCGAAGAATGCAAAACAGAATCAGCCACATCATCAATCAGCAAGGAGAGTGGATGGAGAGGCATGAAAATATGGAACGGGCTTTGGTGGACTACTTCAAGGGCATCCAACAAGAACCTCAGGTTAACAGACAGCCAGCTATAGAACAAATCAAGCAGCTCATTCCTAACTTAGTCACAGCCGATCATAACCAAATGCTTCTTTGCCCAGTCTCCCCCCAAGAAGTGGATGAAGCTATGGCGCAGTTCAAGGATGGTAAGGCCCCGAGACCCGATGGCTTTACTTCCAATTTTTTTCACCATTTCTGGGATCTAATCAAATATGAAGTTTGGAAACTGGTTGAGGAATCAAGAACCATGCATTGGCTCTTGCCCTCCCTCAATGCCACATTCATCACGCTTGTACCAAAAGAGGAACAGCCCAGCAATCCGAAAAAATTCAGACCTATTGCTCTCTGCAACGTGATTTACAAAGTCATCTCCAAAGTTATAGAAAACAGGCTCAGGCCGCTCCTACCGCTTCTCATCTCATCAGAATAGACTGGATATGTGGAAGGGAGACAAATTCTGGATGGCATAATTTTAACTCATGAGATTATACACTCATTAAAAGTCTGCAAAAATCCAGGTATGCTACTCAAGATTGATCTCTCCAAAGCCTTTGACAAACTAAATTGGAATTACATACAACAAATTTTAAGTGCTTTTGGTTTCGATCAAATGTGGATCAGATGGATAATGAGCCTCATCACCTCCTCTTCTTTCTCTATTCTTGTTAATGGGATTCCTTCTCCCCCTATCTATCCTTCTCGAGGGATCGGGCAGGGGGACCCTCTCTCTCCTTTTCTTTTTGTTCTCATGGTCGAAGGTCTGGGCCGTTTAATTCACAAGGAGGTTAGTACTCATCATTTGTGTGATATCTCTCTTCATGGAGCCCCTGTCTCTACCCATCAGCAATTTGTGGATGATAACATTCTCTTTGGTCATCCTTCCGTTCAGGAAGCCCGTTCCTTCAAAGCCATTCTCAACCTTTTCTCTAAGGCCTCTGGGTTATCTATCAATGATTCTAAATCTCAGATTTTTTTCTTCCACACTCCTCATCTCACCCAAGCAAATATAGCTCGCATTCTTGGGTTTTCTATTGCTTCTCTCCCTGACAAATACTTGGGCACCCTTCTCATTGATTCAGTTATCAGACATTCCTCCTGGAACAGGCTCCTCGAAAAACTAGAATCTAGGCTTTCCTCTTGGATCTTCAGAGCTCTCAATATGGTAAGTAGACTCACTCTCATTAAAGCTGTGCTGTAATCAATGCCCCTTTACCTTTTTTCTGTTCTGGCAGCTCCAAAATGGGCTCTCAAGCAAATAAAATCCTTTCAAAGCAACTTTATTTGGGGCTCCTCTGGCCGGAATCGTAAATGGGCCCTGGTTAATTGGAAAATTGTTTGCACTCCCAAGGAAGCTGGTGGTCTTGGCCTTCGAGACCCCATGCACAACAATGAGGTTATGGCTGCTCGTATCTGGTGGAAATGGATGTCCAACCCTCACACTCCCCGGCTAAACTATGGATAGCCAAATATGCCAATATCAGATCTTCGACAGACCTAATAAGGCTTGTTCTTGAGCAATCAGGTTCTCTTATTTGGAACGCGGCCAAGCAACACCATTTGCTTATACAACAACATAGTTTCTGGGAAGTTTGTAATGGAAAATTGGCAAGGTTCTGGTCTGATTCCTGGCAGAAAAACCCAAAGCTTCTTGATACTTTTCCTCAAATCAATATGGGAGACAACAGAAACGCATCTGCGGTCAAGGTTTGCCATCAGTGGATGCCCTCCAATAGTAACAGGTTCAGGCAATGGAAACCCCCTCACCACATAGCGCCTCATGCTCAAGGAATTGTTTGGGAAGCTCTCAGCAACGAGCTTCAGAGAAGGCAAATTAGAAGCTCGGAGGAGCCTGACATTCTCAGATGGGGTTATTCTATGAAAGGTATGTTTACTACGAAAGAAGCCTTTTCTCTGATGCACCCCATTCCGCTCCCTCGTGATTCTCTTTGGCTTTTGATATGGAACCCAATTTCCTGGCCTAAGATTTCTACTTTCCTCTGGCTCCTTAGTCATAGAAGAATCCTCACCTAGGACAATCTGGTTAAATGGGGTTTCACAAGGCCTTCTCAATGTCCTAATTGCCTTCAAAGTGCTGAATATATCCAACATCTCATGCTGCTTTTCCCTTTAGCCAACACCATTTGGGAAAAGTGCAGCTTTCGCTGCCAAAGGATCAAACCCTCGGGAGATATAACTAATATTCTTCACACTTGGCCTAAGCACCCTTACAACTCTTCCCTTCTCAATGCTCTCTGGCTACTTCTTCCTGGTCTAGTGTTCTGGTCTCTGTGGAAAGAAAGAAATAAACACATTTTCAAAAATTAGGCCTCCTCTCTGGACACCCTATGGTCCTCCATAAGCAACAACCTTCAGGAAACTTTGGCTCTCCACTCCTGGAAAGAAGACGATTATCCTGAACTCCCAAAAGAAATCTCCATCTGGAAAAATTGGAATCTCAAAATAGTGTTCTCTCCAACCATCAGGAACAAAGCAGTCCCTAATCCTCCTATGCAGTGGTCTCCTGCACCTGATGGGGTCCTCAAACTAAATTTCGACAGAGCCTCCAAAGGGAATCCTGGTCCAGTAGGTTTCGGTGGCATTATTAGAAAATCTAAGGGAGAAATTCAAATCATCTACTATGGATCCATAGGATGGGACACCAATAACTCGGCTGAATTAGAAGGCCTCTGGCAGGGCCTTTGTCTTGCTCAACATTACAACTTCTTTCCAATCATAATGGAGGGAGACTCTAAAGTTCTCATCAACATAGCCAACCGACTTCTATGGGGTACCAATCCAGCAAAGGTGTCCCACAGTTGGCGTTTGGCTGCTAGAATAGACCGGTTAAGCAACTGGCTAATAAAAAACAGGGCTATCTCCTTCACACATGTTAAGCGGGAAGGCAACAAAGTCGCAGACCTCTTGGCCAATTTTGGAACAGACAGCACTAGCACTCTTACTCGTGGCCCTCTCAACATTATCCATGATGAAGAATTGCTACAGAATTGCACCATGAAAATGCACAAAGACTGCTCTTTTCCAGATGCGGATGCTTGAAGGGTCAGATGGGACGTGGATCCCTGTGCTGCTCCCAAAGGAGCTTGCATGGGAAGCCCATATGGCTCCCTGTACCCACATTTATGAATGAAATTACTCGCCAGCTCGCGCAGCAGTTAATGACCTTGATCGGCTCACTTTGCATTTGATTATGGCAGTGCTCTTAGTCATGGAGCACATTCAGGATAGTTCGAATGGTAATGTTGGCTAGGGTGGTTTGCCGTCTCCTCTGCGTGGGGATTGTTCTCCAGGTTCTACAGATGCCAGTGTGAGGAAAAATACTGGGCGTCGATGCTCTTTACATGCCTGCTTTGAGCCTCTTCCTGGGTTTCATTATTCCCATAGTCCCCTCTGTAGCGTCAATCCTCTTAACGGTGTCTGCACTAATCAGCGAGGAGGTCTCAATTGTCCTCTTCAAGCTCAATTTGCTAACTTCAGCGGAGTCCCGTCCCTTTTCTCTCCCCCTGTTTTCCCTGTCCACCCTATCTACCCTAGTCCTCTTCGCCTGGTCCCTGTCACCATGCCTCGTCTCCGCAAGAGAATGCGGTGCCGACGATGTCTTAGTCGAGGTCTTATCAATCACCGCTGCCCTACTCTCAGTCATGGCTCGGGCTCCTCCTCTGCGGACGAGGAACATGTTCAAACTCCAGCTTCGCGTGGAGACAGAGGAAGAGGACGTGGCCAGATCCGAGAATCTGCTGATGCTGTTCCCCCTTCCCCTCCCTTAGCTCCTGTTCCTCCTGCCTCTCACAATCTTGCTCGTCCCTCCATTCGGCAAACATCCCAGCGAGCTGAACTCAGGTTCGACTACAACTCGAACAATTCCATTCTCACTGCTTATATTACTGTGACTCTCCGTGAAGAGATCCCAAATATTGCTTTGCCCCGTTCTGTCACTCCCCTTTCCCCTCCGGTCTCAGGCTTCCCCTGTGAAGTGGCGGTACCAACTACTTCTTCTCCCCTTCCACAGAACGAGCAAAGCAAGGAGGTGGAGCACGCTGGCATGGAGGACGCTCTCAATGTATGGAAAGTTGCCAGCAACAATGATTTTGGTTGTAGGATTATCGAGGAACCTCCATCTCCGACTCATGAATAGCCTCTGCAAAGCACTCCAGGTTTTTCTGCTCAATTATTGTAGGAATTTTATGCTATCTCGCCTCACAGCTCAGCTGAAAAGGCGGCTTTTGAATTTCGATACTTATTTCTATGGTTGTTTGGCATGTATGAACTCAAGACCGGTTTCCCTCTCAAGGGCGGTCCAGACTTTGTGGTTAAAAGGACTGGTTTCCCATTCAGGGCATTCCAGACTCTTTGTGAATAGCTTGTTCATCAAGCCCAGTGATCAGGCTCACACAGCTGACACTGTGGCAGTTTTGTACCAGTAACTTTTATACATAATAGAATTAGTCATACTTAGAAAAAAAAAATACTTCGGCGAAGAAATATTTAAAGGTTTGGCGCCCGACTGCGGGGCCGAGGGTCACATGAAGGGTCATACAACCAAGGATTTACACGGGAAGGGGCTAAGCCCCATATATATACAAAAATGTGGGTTTTTATGGTTTTCCAATGGAAATTAGGGTTCCGATAAGGCTAAAAAGAAAGTTTTCAACCTTGTCAAGGGGTTTTGACGAAGGGGAAAGGGAAAAATTATGTAAATGAGGGATTTTTCATGGGAGATGAAGGGATAGAAACTAAGGTTAGTTTTGGAAGAAGGGAAGGGGGAAAAATGTGCTTGCAACAGTATTCTGGCTTGGAAATCAGCAGGATTTCTAAGTGTAAAATGGGAACAACAATGAAGTCTGGACAGAGGATAGGCATGAGGCCTTGAAGAGTCTTCAAGAGCCAACAATTTTTAGCAATGAAAATTGTTCCTTGAAGGCTCAAAAATTATTTAGCCAGCATTTGGTATAACAAATTTTATAGCTGGCTAATAGTGGCTCCACTTGGGGATGATGCCTTCTTGAAGGCATCAAGAACTTCAGACCTGCATTCTCTGAGAGGCTGACTTGTGCCTGATCCATTTATGTTCTCTAGGAGGCTGACCTATGCCTGATCCATTGGGCTACTTTTCCTTTGCTGAGATGAATTTTTCTGAAAACATTTTAGCAACCATAAAAATAATGGATCTTCATCAATACAAACTTTCTACCTACCCAATCCTACTGATCTAACATTTTTTCTTCATTAGAGTGCACTTGGATTGGAAAACTCTTTTACAAAATTTTATTCTTTTGAAAGCATAAAGCTAATCTAATTCTACTCCTTATTTCTCCCTAAACTCAGGTTAAGCAGTTGAGTTCAGATGCTTCTCTACCTATTCTATCATCTGTTGGGATTAAACTGTCCAACATATTTTTATTCTCTAAATTCTACAATAGAAATTGAAAAAGCATTCAAGTTAGGATTGTACAGTCTAAATTGATGCTGGTATATGGCATAAAAGACAAGCTGCACATAGACATTCATTTTGTAAAAAAATTTAAATAAAAAATGGAAGGCTTGAGATCTGAAATTGAAAACATTTCCTTCCTCTTTTCTACAACTCTGTTTTGATCTTTGTTTTGAGCTATTTTTTATTTTCTTCTGGTTCAGGTCTTAATCTGATTAGAACCAGATTTTTTACATCTTTTGACTCAGAATTTGAAACATATTTGAGTCATTTTCTCTTTGAAACTTTAGGTTCAGATTTTGAGCATGTTTGAACCTTTAATTTCTATCCTAAACTATCTATTGATAAGCCAAGATTAAACAGTTTGGAAAATCGAATTCAATATCCTATCAGCAGAAAATTTAAAGCTAATTAGTCAAGATTAAACTGTTTGACTAACTAGAAGTGTGTTTTTCAGGAGTGGCATTTGAGCTTGCACACTTTCAAAACTTATTTCTCTCTTTTTGGTATGGGGCTATACCTTTATTGTTTTCACAATCTGCCCTCTTTTCTTTCTTTCTTTGTTTTTGTATTTTTTGATTTTTCTAACTTTGAATGCAATGGTTAGAATATGATATTTATAATGAAAAATAAAAAGGCTTTGAAACTTAATATTCTTGGCAGAAGTAATGCTTGAGCATCCGGCCATTGACAGGACCTCCATATAGGTCTTCTCCATTCAATTCTTTCAAGAAAAATGCATTGTGACCCCTCAGCATGAATAATATAGGGCCCTTTCCACAAGTTCTCAAATTTTCCATGTTTTCCCTTCTCTTCTTTTCCTGAATCCCACTTAAGAACAACATTTCCAACTTGGAAATTGTTTGCCTTAGTCCTCTTATCAAAAAGCTTCTTCATATTCTCTTGGACTAACTGTGTTCTTTCATAGACTTCCTCTCTGGTCTGCTGTAAATGGATTGTCTGGTTGATTCTTCTCTGTATATCATTCTCTTCAATCTGCACTTCTTGAAGGAGTTTCATAACTGGAACTCCTAATGAGGTGGGGAAAACTGCATCCATACCATAGACTAGCTGATAGGGAGACATGCTTATTGATTTCTTTGTAGTTAGCCTATCAACCCATAAGGCATGAACCAGTTTACTATGCCATGATTTCTGATTTTGCTCCAACAACTTTTTAATGATATTGATGAGGCTTTTGTTGGAAGATTCAGCTAATACATTTCCTTGGGGATAGTAAGCAGTGGAATGGCCCAAGGTTATGTGGTATTTATAACAGAAATCAACCATCTTCTTAGATTTAAAAGCAGCAGCATTGTCTGTTATGATTTTTCTGGGACAACCAAATCTGGATAGGATATTTGTTTCAAGGAACTTCATAATGACAGAGTCATTAGAATTTTTGGAATGTATAGCTTCTATCCACTTGGTAAATAAGTCAGTGGCTGTGAGGATCCACTTATGTTGAGCTCAGAAGGACGGGTGAATTTCCCCAATGAAGTATAAACCCCATTGTTGAAAAGGTGCCTCAACTCTGATAGGATGTAAGGGTAAGGGAAGAATTTTTCTTTTGCCATCAAATATTTGACACTTATGGCAAGCCATGACCAACTTTTGAGTGTCTGGGAAGAGGGTAGGCCAATAGTAACCAGATCTAAGAATTTTGTTTGCTGTGGCCTTCCAGTAGAGGTGTCCTCCACATTCTCCCTCATGCAATTCATGCATGATGTTTCCTGCATCATCTTCAATTAAACATTTAAGAAAAATTCCAACAACATTTTTCCAATATAATATTCCATATAATATGCAAAAACTCAAAGCCTTTTGTTTCAATAATCTAGCTTTAGTTTTAGACAAAGAAGGAGGAGCATTTAGATATAAAAGCACATAAATAATGTCAGCATACCAAGGAGAATTTAGAAATGTTTCTTCAATAAAAGGAGCATCAGATTCTTCTATTTCTTCCAACACATCTACCATATTTATGTCCAGTGCTTGAAAGTTAGACTCAACCATAATTTTTGCTAATCCCTGCCCCTTAACTAGTTTGGTGGGCCTAATTTCTAAGTCATATTCAAGAATAGTTGCAATCCATTTTCCCCTTTTACCATCAGGGTCTTGACTTAGAATGTCTTTGACAACAGTATGTGGAACAAAAGAAATTAAGTGAGAGTGTAAAATATAGACCCTAATGTCTTTTAATGCTTTCACTAATGCTAAGGCTTGCTTCTCCATGATGTTATATTTGAGAGGAGCATCTCTTAAGGCCCTACTAAAGAAAAATATTGGTTGTTCTTGCCCCAAATAATTCTTTTGAAGTAAAACTGCAGCTATTGTATGCTCAGATGCAAAAGAAAACATATAAAAGTCTTTGGTGAAATCTGGACTAATCAGGACTAGTGTTTGAGTAAGAGCTTGTTTGACCAGTTCGAATGATTGTTTAGCTGGTAAAGTCCATTTTACACCTACATATTTCTTAAGCATGTTTGTAATGTTTTTTAATAGCTCAGTAAGATTAGGAATAAACCTCCTTAGAAAATTAATCTTTCGATGAAAGATTGCAATTCTTTGAGGCTCCTTGGATGGCTGATCTGCAATATGCCATCTATCCTTGTAGGGTCTATTTTGATTCCCTCTTCTGAAATTATATGTCCAAGAAGTTTACCTTCTTGGAGACCAAAGAGCGTTTTCTTGGGATTCAATGACAAGCCAAATTTCATACACTTCTCAAAAACTTTTCTAAGGTGAATCAAATGTTCTTCATCAGTTTTTGAGAAAACAATTATGTCATCAAGGTAAATGATTATGAAATAGCCAATGTCTTCAGAAAAGGCTATGTCCATGGCCCTTTGGAAGGTGTCCCCTGCATTCATTAATCCGAAAGGAATTTTGACATACATAAAGGTGCCCCAAGGTGTGGTAAAAATAGTTTTGATTTGATCACTTGGGAGCACTAACACCTGGTTGTAACCGGAGAACCCATCTAAGAGGGAAATCCTTTTTGACCCAACTACCTTCTGAAGTATATGGTCCACTTTGGGTAAGGGGTAGTTGTCTTTTAAGGAGGCTCTATTTAAATTCCTAAAGTTAATACAAATCCTGATTTCCCCTGTTTTCTTTCTAACAGAAACTAAGTTTGATATCCACTCTGAAAATCTAATGGGTACTATGATTCCAGCAGCATGCATATTTTCAATTTCTGCTTTAACTAAAGGGAGTAAAAGAGGGTTTATTCTCCGCAATTTTTTTTTAAAAGGCTTTTGATTTTCCTTCAAAGGGATTTTATGTTGGATGATGCTGGTATCATATGATTTTAGGTCTTTGTATCCCCAAGAAAAAACATCTTTAAACTCTTTGAACAACTCTATATACTGCAATTTTATGTGTGCTGAGAGAGTGCTGGAGAGTTTAATCATCTTAGGTTCTGCTAGACTGCCTATGTTATTTTTTTCTACATCTGTTTCCACATGCTCCATTCTTGGTTCTTTGGCTACATCGCTAAAATAAAAAAGGTGTTCTAAAGGTGCTAGACCTCTTGGAATTTTATCATTTTTGCATTGTAAAACTTCCAAGTCTTCTTGGTCTGCATTTTCAGTTATCTCTGCTTCAAAAGGATTTTCATAGTGATTTATATCAGTAGTGTATGTCATTTCAACTTCTGGGATTTGTTCAATATATAAGAAATTTTATTTATGGATGGTTTCTGAGATTGGTATGTCGAAATCATTTTCTGATTTCAAGAAATCATCTATGTGTTTGTCAGAATCAAATACTTGCCAGTGATCTTCGTTATCAGGTACAACAGGCCTGTGTTTTACTTTTACACGGAGCTGTTGATTTATTTCAGGTTTTTGGCAATTGCTGGCATTGAAAGTGAGTTCATTTGCTAGATGATTCAATTATCTTGGAATGAAAATAAGTTCATACTTTTCAAAGGTTTTTAATAGGTCAAGGGCAGCGTTTCGATATTCCCTAAGTCTTGGATTTTTAGCTGAGTATTCTCCTTTGATTTGTTTTATGATAAGTTCAGAATTTCCTAAGATTGATATCCTCTGGGCTTCTAACTGTTTAAGCAGTTGTAAGCCTAGGAGAAGTGCTTCATACTCAGCAATATTGTTAGTGCATGGGAAATCCAACTTGTATGAAAAAATCTGTTTTGTATTTTGAATCCACACACCTGCTCCTGCACTTGTTCTATTACAAGATCCATCAAAATTTATTTTCCAAAGTATGCCATCCTTATTTTCATTTTCTTGTTGCTGTTGATTGTCAATGTTTTGAATTTGATTGAAGGGAAGATTGGATTGTTGTGGTGAACTGATTGGGTCTATGTTTTCTTTATCTTGTTGAGTAATGTCATCTTCGTTACATAAGATAAAGGAATCTAAACTTGATTGAATCGAGTAGATTGGAGAGTTGTTTGGTTTGTCTATGTTGCTCACCATGTACTTCATGTGAGATTCCCTATATAGTCTTTTATTTTGCTTAAAAATGGGAATGGTGGCATAAGACATGTCCATTTGAAGGCTTCCTTGAATTTTGGCTCCCAAAGAGCTTGATAAGAGCATGCCATACTTAGGGGGAATGTCAGCTACAACTATGTCCATGACTAACATCTTAGCAGGGATTTGAGCTAAATTAACACATAAATCTTTGATTAAACCCAAAAATTTGACTCTGCTTGAGTCAAAGGAATACAAATCTTTGTATGGTTTCATAATTTCTAAGCCTAAGCTTTCCATCACTACCTTGGGCATTAGATTGTGTGAAGCTCCTGAGTCTAACATAGTATTGTGTAAAATTTTCTCATGTATGTTCAAGCTAACATAGAAGGGAGGGATAGCCCCTTCTTGGTATTTTCCTTTAACTTCTAGACCAAACAACAACTTAGTTTTTTCATCTGTCAAGTTTAAGGTGTCAGTATCACTTCATAAGTTCAAAGCTTTCAAAACTTGGTTTTTATACACCTCTTGGGTTACTAGTTCAGCTAGGGGGATGGTAATTTTTATCTTAGGAATCTCTCCCTCAAGGATGAAAGTAATAATTGACTTGTTTGTATTTACATCTGTTTTTTCAATTGAATTCTTTTCAGCAACTTTGATTTGCTGAACCTTGTTTGGACTGGTAATTGGGACAGTTTTATTAGGGCCACTAGCTGAAGTGCTAGGGGTACTTTGTTCAACATTTGGCTGGACACCTTTGTCTTTGTTTAAGTCGGGTTTCTTAGCCAAAGTGTTGGCTTTCTCTGCTGTCTTTTTGGACTGATTTTCTGCGTTTTTCTTGACAGTAGAGCTAGTGTTCTTATCTTTTGAATTATGTATGTTTCCCTTGCTCCTAATATCATACTGTTTGTGTACCTCCATGATTGCATTTTCAAAACCTAATCTATAGTCGTCAGATTCTTCATAGGTGTTTGTATTTTGATCAGAAGAGAAAAAATCTTGTTCTTCCTCAGTGAGAAAAACATCATCCCCACTTTCTGATCCAATTAAGTTTACATGGGATTCTTCCAACCTTTCCAACTCCCTATCTTCCTCATATTGATCTACATAGTTCTGATGAAAAGGAGTGATCTGTTGATCATCTTCCCTAGGTTTGTTTGGAGGTTGGTTTCTTCTAAAATTTTGGTTTCTATTTTGAGGAGCAGCTTGGTTTTGATTTTCTTGTGCTTTCTTAAGTATGCTCATCTCCTTCATCATTTCTTCTAACATCCTCTCCATTTTTGAGCTTGAAGTAGAAGGAGTGGACTCTTCTCTAAAAGATACTCTCTTCTTAGTTTTCATTCTTGCTCTCTTCTCCATTAAGTTGACTTCCACAGAAAGAGCACCCTTTTGCATATCTTCAGGAGTTGCAAAATCTCTTTCTCTCAGTTGATAGGTCATGTCAGAGTCAAACCCTTCAAGAATTTTTTTTAAAGCTGAGCCCTGTGGAGGTTTTAGTTCTGGGGAAAGTGCATTATACACACTATTGAATCTAGTGCAGTAAGCCTGCACACTTTCCCCAGTGTTTCTATGGAGGTTCTTGTAGTCATAAAGGACTTGGAGAGGGTTTTTCTTTACTTCCCATTTGTTTAAGAACGTTTGATGGAAGCCTTGGAGATCATTAATACTATGGGGGGCTAAACCTTTGAACCATTTTCTTACTTCTCCCCCTAGGCTCTGAGAAAATAACCTAAGCTTGACAGAATCATCATCAATTTCATTTCTGTCAAAGTAGTCATTCATCTTATCCACATGTTGTGATGCAGTTGTAGCATTGCTAGCATCATATAATAGAATTTTGGACTGATAATCCTGTGGAAGATTGACTAATGGTACAGGAAGGACTAGGGGATCGTACCATGCTGCCATGATAGGTGGTGGGGGTGGAGTTACAAGGAGAGGATTAATAACAGGAACAGTGGGCTGAGGTGTAGTGGTTTGAATAGTGGATGAGGGGTGAGCAGAAGTGGATGGACCAGGAATAGACTGCTGAGCTGATCTTGGATGAGAGACACCTAAGTTGTGAAGGAAATGTAAATCAGGAGGTGTTGTTTCTTTGCTACCAAGAGGTTCACTTGTTTCAGGAGATGATAATGAAGACTCAGGATCTAACTGATCTAAATCACCAAGAGACCTAGTTCTAAAAGGATTTACTAAGTCAACTTGAGATTGTTGTAGAGCTGAAAGATTTTCAGGAACTGAATTATCTCTCAAGGGTGATCTGAAAATAGTTGATAATTTTATCTTAGGAGACTTCCTAAGGATACTTTCAGGGTTGTCAACTATTCCCGGTGGGTTTGGGTTAGGGCAGGCTCTAGTATGAATCTTTCTAGGAGCCACTATGCTATGTGTTTCAGACCCAGTTAAAAAGAAAAGCTTAACCAAATATGACAATCTTTAATAGGCTAACTGATATTTTCAGAAGAAGGAAAATTTTAATATCAAAGCCTTCTAGCTGAGTTTGTAAGATGCTATTATGACCTGGGGTCTTCCCAGTGGAGTCTTAAGGTCTGTTTTTAGGATTTTGGAGTCGCCAGGTGGGAATTTTTAGCTCTTTTGGAGGTAAAAGGTTTTACGGTCCACCACGAAGTTTATTATGAAGCCAAACTAAACTGTTTTGGGTTTTTCTGAGTTTTTTGATTTTATAGGTAATGAGAGTGTCCTAAATCTGACTTAACACTTAGCTAGGGTGTCAAGACATACAAAGTTCACTCTTATGGCTTGGTAACTGAATCCTTCAAGGTTTGATAAGGTTTAATAATAATCCTAAGGGTTACTTAGTTTGTCACTGATTCAATTAGGTCCTATAATGATTACCATTGCTTGGTAGTGCTTAAAGGAGGTTACTTATGTTATACTAGACAGTGAGTGCTTTGTTTTTTGAATATTTTACTCAGTGTCCCACCGTGATCGCCATTATGTTGGTGGAAATGAGGTGGCTGATAATCACTGGATAGTATTTGAAAATAAGGGATTTCTGGAGTCCTAAGGGGTACTAAGATTGTCACTGACTCAGAATGGTCCCACCGTGATCACCATTATGTTGGTGTCCCGTGTTTTGATAGTTTGGCAAATCAAAAGACAAGGCAACATCAGAACCAATCTTTAGAGCTACAGGATCTAGTCCTCCTGTTCTCAGAGATGGATCTCTCAAAAGTTTGTTTGCAAAGGTTTACCTTGTGTGCTTTGAGTATTGGTTTTAGACTAGTTATTAAGTGCAGGCATTCATTTGTTTGTTTGGTTGGGTTGAATTGATACAGCAGAACATGAAAGGTCTAAGAAAGATACACATAATGGAGAAACATCTGGTTCATTGGGAAATGGAGTCAAGAAGAGGTCATAAGAAACTCATCAATGGATATGGGATATCAAATGGAAAATCTAACTTGGCCACAGGATCCTTTTGTTTTTGGAATGAGATGAACATTAATGATTTGGAAAGAGAGGTTTAATTCTCAACAAAGGGAATTCAAAAGCATAATTTGAACAATAAAGAGCTCTTTGATAGACAGGGCTAACCATAAATTCTATAAATCACACCTTTAAGAAAATAATGATTTCAAAACAACTTTTAAAATGAAAATCTAAGATTCGGGGAACGCCCTATTTCCTCAAATATTTTATTTCAAATGATTTAGAAAAAATAAAATATTCACTGATAATTGCAGTCATAGAAGAGGGAACACCTAACACATCTATGATCACAACTATAAAATACCTTTAAGCCAATTGTTTAAGTGAGGACAAAGGGCAAGATCAAAACCGACCTCTTTGATTCACTGTAAGCAAAGAAATTGAAAGGGAGACTTCAATAACAGTTTTTAAGTGGCAACAGACAAGCAGGGAGAACTATAAATCATGCTAAAACCAACTGTTCGAATTATTAAGGAAATAAACAAGCATGAAGATTAAAGAGAGAGATTAAAGACTCTAGAATACTTCAGCAGAAGAAAACATGAAACAGTGAAGGACGAACAGGTCTAAGGTGCTTCCAGGAGTCATTTCTTAACCTAATACTTTCAACCTACTGTAGTAAGAAATTATGGAACATAATGAAAACAGGGGAAAACATAAAACATTTCAGAATACTTCACCAACAGCCAAGCTCATGGATCCAATGACAAAGCCTTCTCAGGAACAAGCATGCAACAACATCAACAAGGTTTCCGAGACTTCAATTTCTCCTTCAACTTCAACGGACTATGTATTTATTTCAAAGATTTTCAGTATTACAACTTGTGATCAAACAACAACCAACAACCAAAAACCCCTCACTCATCTCCTACAGAAGTATATATAGAAGAATGAGGAGGTGTGATCTGATAAAAATCTCCAATTACAAATAATACAGACTTAATGGCTTCTTGACCTTTGAGGGGCTCAATGAAGAATCTTACATACATATCTTTTGTCTTAAATGTTTTACATAAAGTTTCAATCTCGGTGGGATCTTTTTTTGACCTTTGAGGCTCTGTGTGGCGTCGAAGTAACTCTGTAGATATTTCTTGCATTGAAGTCCCTTGCAGAAGTAACTCTTCGGCTATATTTTGAGACAAATATTTGATCTCGATTAATAAATTCGGCTTCTGATTGAATACTTTGAGGCACAGGTGGCGTCGTGATAGCTAGAGGGATCAATTTGCCTCAATTTGTGGTGGTGGAGGGTTTCATGTCGATAAAACACTTCATATTTTCTTTAAATTGTGTTTTAAATCGGGGTTTAGGCTTTTAATAATTGTTCTTAGCTGTAATCTCCATAAAATCCGTCTTTAATCCTTTGTTATGGTAAATTCTAGTCTTCATCACTGATACTCTCTGACTATGCCCGATCCATGTTTTTTTTCTAATAAACAGGGCTGCGCAGGGTGATGTGGCATCAATGCCTGAGGAAAACACTGAAGAAATGTGTTTTTAACATCCTGCGATGATTTTCTGTGATGAATCGAAGGCAGGAAGATCGTCATCCTCCGCCCTCGAATTTTCTTAGAAAATGGCGAGAAAACCATTTAAACCCTGCAAAATACAAAAAACTATTATAAAATCCTGCATATATAGGTTTACTGCTACAGAGGACACGTGGCGGAAGCATGATCGTGGGATGACATCATCCAACGATTGGGATTTGATCAGAGAAGGTAGAAGAAATATTAAATCAGAGCTGTCGATCGCGTAGAGATCGACGGTCGAGAGAAAAGGGGAAAGTCAAAAACGGAGAATCGTTGACTGGACGACGAAATCAAGATGATGGAATATGGACCGTCAATCTGCAGGTCAGATTGACTGTGGAGATCAATTGGATGGCGCGCCATAACTATCGGGCATCTTCGGCGAGCGATAGCCGGTGGATGGCCCGCCCCAGGTCAGACGGTGGACATCAATATCACTAGGCATCCACGTACGAATGATAATGCGCGATGAGCAAGCGGTTTTGAAAAATTACAGGGGACGTGTGTCACGCGATGTATGGAATCGCTGGCGATCGGGGAAAAACCGCCTTTGCCCAAAGGCGGTGCGATGAAAACCGCGCGGTTTTGGCAATCGGCTAGTGGATGGAGGGGACCACCGCGGAGACGTACTCCGCACCATCCGATCTGCATATCAGATCGATGGTGGGGATTTAAACTGAAAATCTAACCGGCGGAAAAGTTTATAATTTAATTAAAAACCAAAGAATTAAAATAATAAAAGGTTTTAATACTTCGGCGGAGAAATATTTAAAGGTTTGGTGCCCGACTGCAGGGCTGAGGGTCACATGAAGGGTCATACGACCAGGGATTTACATGGGAAGGGGCTAAGCCCCATATATATACAAAAATGTGGGTTTTTATGGTTTTCCAAAGGAAACGAGGGTTCCGATAAGGCTGAAAAGAAAATTTTCAACCTTGTAAAGGGGTTTTGATGAAGGGGAAAGGAAAAAATTATGTAAATGAGGGATTTTTCATGGGATATGGAGGGATAGAAACTGAGGTTAGTTTTGGAAGAAAGGAAGGGGGGAAAATGTGCTTGCAATAGTATTCTGGCTTGGAAATCAGCAGGATTTCTAAGTGTAAAATGGGAATAGCAGTGAAGTCTAGACAGAGGATAGGCATGAGGCCTTGAAGAGTCTTCAAGAGCCAACAATTTTTAGCAACGAAAATTGTTCCTTGAAGGCTCAAAAGGTTTTTAGCTAGCATTTGGTATAACAAATTTTATAGTTGGCTAACAGGTGTGAGCGGTGGGATAAGTCCAGAGGGTGTTCTTTATCAAGTTTAAGGGCCTAAAGAGTTTTAAGAAGTGTTTTCAAACCACTGTATTCTCAGTAGGTCCCACCGTGATCGCCATTATGTTGGGGTCCCGTGTTTTGATAGTTTGGAAAAGAAAAAGACAAGGCAACATCAGAACCAATCTTTAGAATTATAGGATCTAGTCCTCCTGTTCTCAGAGAGGGATCTCTCAAATGTTTGTTTGCAAAGGTTTATCCTGTGTGCTTAGAGTATGGATTTTATACTAGTTATTAAGTGCAGGTGTTTGTTTGTTTGGTTGGTTGGATTGATACAATAGAATATGAAAGGAATAGGAAAGATATATAGAATGGAGAAACATCTGGTTCATTGGGCAATGGAGTCAAAAGGAGGTCATAACATACTCATCAAGGGATATGGGATATCAGGGGGCAAATCTAACTTGGCCGCATCATCCTTTGGTTTTTGGAATGAGATGGACATCAATGATTTGGAAAGAGAAGTTTAATTCTCAACAAAGGGAATTTGAAAACAAAATTTGAACAATAAAGAGCTTTTTGATAGACATGGCTAACCATGAATTCTACAAATCACATCTTTAAGAAAACAATGATTTCAAAACAACTTTAAAAAAAAAATCTAAGATTCGGGGAACACCCTATTTCCTCAAAGATTTTATTTCAAATGACTTAGAGAACATAAAAGATTAACTGATAATTGCAGTCACAGAAGAGGGAACACCTAAATACATCTATGATCACAATTATAATGACCTTTAAGCCAACTGTTTAAGCAAGGACAAAGGGCAAGATCAGAACAGACCTCCTTGACTCACTGTAAACAAAGAACTTCAAAGGGAGACTTCAATAACAATTTTTAAGTGGCAGCAGACAAACAAGGAAAACCATAAATCATGATGAAACCAAATTTCGAACTTATTAGAGAAATAAACGAGCATGAGGACTAAAGAGAAAGATTTAAGCCTCTAAAATACCTCAGCAAAAGAAAACATAAAATAGTGAAGGATGAATAGGTCTAAGGTGCTTCTAGGAGTCATTTCTTAGCCTAAAAATTTCAACCTACTGTAGTAAGAAATTGTGGGACATAATGAAAACAGGGGAAAACATAAAATAGTTCAGAATACTTCACCAATAGCCAAATTCATGGTTCCAATGATAGAGCCTTCACAGTAACAAGCATGCAACAACATCATCAGGGCTTCAAGACTTCAATTTCTTCTTCAAATTCAACAGAGTATGTATTATTTCAGAGAGTTCCAATATTACAACTAGTGATCAACCAAACCCCTCACTCATCTTCTTCACAAGTATATATAGAAGAATGAGGAGGTGGGAGGATTTCCCAGGGGTCAAGTATCATTAATTACATAATCATTTCTAACTTTGCGTCATAACTCTGTTTCTTCCTTTCGAGGCCTAATGATTGAAAAGATCTTCTTCTGGACTGTTCTTAATATTTTTAAAATAGTTTTGCCGACAATTTAGAGATAATATATTTGATTTGCATTAATTGTTCAGCTGTCTTTAGGCAAAAACCTCTGGTTCTGGTAGTGACTAAAACTTCTTTGATTCCTGTGAGGCAGGTGTCTTTAGGAGCTGGAGAGGGTTCAATTCGCCTCTGCTTATGACGGTGGAGGCTTTCTTGGCTTGACAGATGTCTTCGTCTTTCCCTAAACACCGTTAATTTACTTGAGATCTGTGTTTTAGGTCTTCAATCTCCTGTTTCTGGTATGTTCTATCTTCGACACTGATACTCTTTGATCGGTGCTTGATTAACTGTTTTTCTGGTGCGCAGGGCTATACAGGGATCAAATGGCATCAATGCCTCATGAATTATTGATAAAAGGTGAATTTTAAACCCTGCGAATGATCCTTTTTGATGGATCAGAGGCAGGAGGATCGTCACCTTCTGCCTCTGAAATTTCTTCAGAAATGGAAAAAAAACCATTTAACCCTGCAAAATACGAATAAATATTATGAAATCCTGCATGTATGGACTAACTGCTTCAGAAGGCACGTGGAGGGAGCATGGCTGTTGGATGGCATCATCCAACGGTCGAGATTGATCGAGGGAAGTCAAAGAAAAACGGAGGAGGAATTAGATCGGAGCCATCGACCGCGCAAAGATCGATGGTCAGGAGTGGAGGTGAAAGTCAAAGCAGAGGAGTCAGGCGATGAATTTTGGGCCGTTGATCTGCAGATCAGATCGATGGTGAAGATTCTTTTAACACTGCGTCGGGTCCACGTTATTACGCAGGCATCTTTGCAAAGCGATCACCGTCCGATGAGCGGCCTCAGATCGGACGGTGGACGTCAATATTGCGTCGGGTCCACGTCTGATCTTTAACGTGTGATGGACAGTCGTTTTATGAACAGTGCGTAGGACATGCGTCAAGCGGTGTATGGAATCGCTTCAAAATGAAAAATACCGCCGACCTCCCAAAGGCGGTGCGATGGAAACTGACGGTTTTCAAATGGGCGCGGCTACAGGGACCATCGAGGCGGGTGAGATACGGACCGTCGATCTGCGAGTCAGATCGACAGTGGACAGGCGATCAAAGGAGGGTAATGGGGTGGGCCACGGCGCGGCACTAACTTGTAAAGACCGTCCGATCTATACAGATCGACGTCTAATAATGTGCTCTATATCCGCCTGCAATAAGCGCTCTTCGGGCTAGCGCTTGGTCCTAGCGCCCAGGCACGTGGGGGGAAAAAGTTAAGGGGGCTGGCCGAAAGGGGCTGGGCCTTATCATAAGATGTAAAATGGGTTTTTGGCCCTTTTTAATGCATTTTAAGGCTAGGGAAGGGTAACGATAGAGGGATAAAGGAGGAATTGGAACAAACAAGGGGTGTATGTAGGATTTAAAGGGGATTTTGGGAGGATTTAGAGGGTAAGAGGGGAATTTTGACAAGGGGGAAAAAAGGGTAAAAATGGGGCATTGCAGCAGTTTTTCTTTATGTAATGACAACAATATTTCTGAGTTGAAAAGGGGAAAAAAAGTGAGGATTATCCAAAGGATAGGATATTATCAAAAGACTTTAAGCATCAACAATTTTAACAATGAAATTTTTTCTTGAAGGCTATCCAAGATCATTTAGCCACCACTTGATATGACAGAATTTATGGGTGGCTAACATGACACACCCTGGATATCAAAAAGTGTTCACTTCAATAAAGTTTTTTTTTTTTTTTCATGGAACGAGAAAATACATTGCAGAATATTTGGAAAGGTGTTTGGAATTCCAGCAAGTTAAAGGTGAGCATCAACACCTTGTAGGACTGTTACATCCTTTACCAATTTTGGAATGGAAGTGGGAAATTGTTACATTGGATTTTATAACTAGATTACCCAGGTCTAAAGTACATAATGACTCCATTATCATGGTGGTGGTAGATAAAATAAATAAAACTTTCCATTTTATTCCAGTACAATCCACATATAAGATTGTACAAATTATTGATATTTTTATGAAAGAAATATTTTGGTTGCAAGGTATACCTAGGGTGGTAGTCTCAGACAGAGATGTAAAGTTTACCTCAGAATTATAGAAGGCTCCTTTTACTGGATTGGGAACTGGAGTGCAGTTTAGCACTACCTACCATCCTTAGATAGATGGATAGACTAATAGAGTAAACTAGGTTTTGGAAGACATGTTGAGAATGTATGTTAATGCAACAACCAACTAAATGTGAGGAATACCTTCAACTAGTTGAGTTCACATACAATAGTTATCACAAATCGTTGAAGATGAGTCCCTCCGAAGTCTTATATGGAAGGAAATGTAGAAATCCTATCAATTGGATAAATCCATAAGATAAATTAATTTTAGTTCCTGACATGTTAGCATAAATGGAGTAGGCATTAAATAAAGTACGTCAAAATCTAAAAGATGCCCAAGATAAGTAGAAAGCTCATGTTGATAAAAAAATGACTTATCGAGAGTTTATAGTTGGGAACCATGTGTATTTGTGAGTTAAACCTCATAAAATCGCCCTCAGATGGGGTGGTTGTACAAAATTGGCAACCCTTTATTGTGGTGCCTTCCACATTTTAGAAAGGATTGGACTTGTAGCATATCAACTCACCCTACCTAGTTACATTCAAGTTCATAATTTATTTCATGTTTTTTTATTAAATAAGTATGTGTACGATCCTATACATGTTATTAATTTGAAACAAGTACAAATACAACTATAAAAAAACTTATTATTGAAATGATATTGTGTATATATGTCTTGTAATATTCCCAAATAGGAAAAAAACAATATATGAACACAATAATAGAAATAATAGTGAATAAATCAACACACCATGATACGAGACAAATATACAACCATCTTATTAAACATATCAGAAAATAATATGCACAAGATCTTAAGGATCAATTCACTCAAGCAATACAAAACAAGCCTCCACAAGCAAAATATGTCAATACATGAGAAATAGCTGCCATACAAATGCCCCGAGCTAAGACAACATAGTTTTAGGGCATAAAATGTTGCATAAAGATGGATCAATGTAGATCTGCTATTATGTAGCTCAATTAATGCTAGGACTGAAGATCTAGCCTCCTAGACACCTTTCCAAGAGAACCTAGGAAGGGTTTCCTGAAATATACAAAAATGCAGAAATACAAATATGGCCATAGGGGTGAATAATATTTTCAACTGAATACTAGATAGGAGGTTGCTGATATGATCTAGAAATGTATGAAAATATCCTCCTATAGATTCTCCAAATAAGAGGCTCAGCCCCTCACTGAAGATCTATTTCACCCACTAGGGCTCCAAACCCTCTGCTGCAAGTGCTCACTGAAATAACACAATTTCTTTAGAAAAATGTGTTGTAACTAATAGCAATGCCTTAGGCTGCTTCTGGATGATGAAATGAGGCTCAATAATCTCCCTCACAAGCCTCCTAGATGAAGTGTTGCTCCCTCCACTAGAAAACAAGCTCAGAAGTTGGGTTTCTCAACCCTCCACTGCTGCACCCAGCAACACAAAACAAATATGAACATATACTGTGTTGTAGAAGAAAGCTATAGCTTGGCCTGATGTCGGATAGTGGACCATGTAGTAAAATACTTTCCCAAGAGGCCTCTCAAGGAAAGAGGTGGGATTCCTGACTGGGAACACCCTGTGCTAAACATCACAAGAAATCTTAGCTAAACAACTGAAGAGAGCAACAATTCTAAACAAACATATCAAAATAATAATCAAAACATGCCCCCCATGGATGCCATCCTCTTCTGTATATAAGTTATGAGCAATCTCACCCTTCACCCCACTCAATTATTTCACTACCTCCATGCAATCAATCTCCCTCCAAAACTGCATTGTCCCATCATTAATGCCACTCCTCCATAACAACGTTGTTTGATTTGGTCAAAGTTGACCCAGTCTTCATGCTCTATCCCCTTTTCACACCTAAGGGTCTTCAATCCAGCTTTTATATGACCTCCATTCACAATAGGAGTGTCTTTTGTTTCTACTAAGGAGATTTATGGGTCTCCATACCCTCTTATTCCTTTATCTAAGAGCAAATTCAAAATTTAATATTCCAATTAGCTGTGTGCTAATTTAGGAATATTAGAGTCCTCCCCTCCCAAATGTTGCTTGTCTTCAATCAATTGCAAGGATATAACTGAAGAGCCACTACTCTCCCTCCTATAGCACCCTCATATGATAATTTCCTCCAATGAACAAGATCTTGTCTCATCAATAAGTCTCCAATTTGCGCTTCCCAAGTGTATAAGCATGCCTTTGGTGAAAGTACCAAATGGCTCTTATCATGAACAAGTGGAATATCCATGGAAGCCGCTATATGTGGTCTAGAGGCCTTATTGAGGCATGGAATCTGTTGGGGTCCTGTGATTTAGTAGATTGGCATCCTAAATGACAAGGAAACATCAGAACCACTTTGGAATCCTAGGATCTAGCCCTCCTGGATTCAGAGAGGGATCTCTCTATGTGTGTTTTCAAGAATATATCTTTAAGGCTTATGATATGATGTTAGGCTAGTTCTGAAGTACAAGGGGTTTGTTTGTTTGTTGGTTGGGAATCATTAAATGAGAAGGTCATGTGAAGTGAAGGAGGAAATAAGTGGAAGGATGTTTCAACATGGGAAGATAGGCAAAAAAAAAGTGCTAAACCATTGGGCTATGGAGTCATAAAAAGGTTTACTTGCACAACAACTATTCAAGGGTTTTCAAAGGGCAAGTCATCTATATCAGAAGATATTTTAAGTTGATTTTGTGGTATGGAACACTAAGAAGTGTGGTGAAAGAAAAGAACATGTAAGAAAACAAAGGGCAGCCTAAGATCAGGTAAGGACTTTTAACCTAGTTTGCTTTTGGCATACTCTTAAAAACAGAAAACATATAAGAAAACAAATGGAAATCTAAGATTAAGTAAGGACTTTTAACCTAGCCTACTTTTGACATGCACTCAAGGGATAAAATTTAAGATAAACATAAAAAGTAACCTAAGATCAGGTAAGGACTTTTAACCTAGCTTGCTTTTGGCATACTCTTAAGGGAAATCTTCAAAACATCTATTTAAGACTAAACAAGGGACATGGCTAACCATAAACTTCCTTGATTAAGACTCTACTTAGCATGCAGTGAAAATATCATTCAAGAAAAACATCTCAAGTTCTACTCAATAAGACATGGGCTCACCAACATTCCTTGACTGGTTATACTCTACTGAAATCATTCCCAAACACAAATTTAGAAGAAAAAATAAAGATAAATATTTATTAGTGAGAGCTAGGGTACTTTGCATTAAATCCTACTCTATATTTGCTATTATTTATCAGAGAAAATGGACAGTATGGAAACATAAGGAGAATAAAAATTACAGTGAGAATAACATCACTAATGATTTAGATCATGATCCAGTGAATCTGCTTGTCTATTGATGTGCAAAACTAGTTACATACTTTGAGTCCAATAGATTTTTATAGTCTAATGCTTTTCTTCCTTGCCTACTATATTACAAACTACTCAGAAGCTCTTACTCAATAACAGTTTGAACAATTAACAATTTTCCAACCCTTTACAATGAATTTTCTGTGAATATATATAGGTGCCAAGAGGAAGAGCGTTGTAGAAATGGTAGTAAATATCAATTAAGACAGAGTGGGAGAAGTATTCGAATGCCCATTTTACTTAATGAATGTTGCATTAACTGATTGTACCACTTTGGTAGTTTTTCCTATTTTGATGCATATCTGGTAGGCTGGTAATAATTCTGAAGTGTGTTCTTTGAAGATATCTTGGTCTGAAGTACTCTGTTTGACCTCCATGACAAGTAAACTGTCATTTTTTGGGTTTTTTAGCCCCATTATTGTGCAATAAATATTCTGATAGTATTAAAGAGTTTTTGCCATCAGGATGGATGTCATGGTGTCTTTGAAAGGGGAAGTAGACTACAGGTGTCCTTTTGGTCCTTTGGAGAAATAAATACTTCAATGATCTAGCATTCTGAAGTCATTTGTCGCTGATTTGTCTTTAACTTTATCTCTTTAAACACTGAAATTTAGCTTTAAATTGTGTTTTATTCTTTATCCTTAACTTGTGGTTAAGCCTTTGATCTTCAGATTTATGCTTTAACCTTTAACTTTCACTGATCTTCTATGTTTTCCTTTGTGTATAGGTGGCTGCGCCGGAGGGTTTGCTGTGTGACCAATGCCCATGATGCATTGATTTAAGCTTGGAAATTCGACCCTTATGCCCCTTTTCTGCACTAAATTTTGGCGAAAGAGGATCGTCATCCTCAGGGTCTGCAACTAAATTGCTGTGGGACGGATTTTTATCGTAGGATCGCCATTAAACCTGGAAAAAATACAAACTGTTAAAATAAAACCTGCGATGGGGGATAAAACTACTTCAGAGGGTTCAACAGGGTTATGGAGCAGTGAGGAGGCAAGGTGAATGCAGTGGGGAAGGGTTTCATGGCGCAAAACCACGAAAACCAGGGTCAAAATTGAGTCTGGCGCGAAGAACTGCAAAAGCAGTTTCGAGGAATACCGGAGGTGTTATTCGCCGGGGCAAAGGCAGTAAATGGTATTGGACCAAATGAACGCAATACACACCAATGGTTGACACGTATGCTCCTGAAAACCGCCCATTTTGTGTTCAAATTGAATGGAGGGGAGGGGGAGAAAAATGAACATGAAATGGGATCTGGGTCATTAGATCTGGGGGTTGTAGATCTACGGTTGAGAATAAGTGTGGAGGGATGAGAGTAGCACAGCGGAAGGAAGTGGTGGGGCCGGGCTAATGTGTGATCTGGGAGAAAGACTACCTTTTTTGCGTTGAAAACAATTTTTGGAGCATTATGGAGGAATGGGTGAGAAAACACCTATGGGTCGTTGGATCTGGTGGGGGGGTGGGGGGGGGGGGGGGCGCGGGGGTAGATCAAAGGTGGAGATCATGAGGAAACACAATGAAAGGGCTTAGCATGGTCAGGTGGGACTAGCGGGATTACATGAAAAAATGAAAGAAAACACGCATAGCATGGGCACTTGAGGTATGGATAGGCTTGCGATTCGGGTGCCCCCGTAATGAATTTGGGCCATTGGATGAAGATTTCCCATATACCGAGGAGTCAACTGCAGGGACACTCATATGGTTGACCTTTGTGCTGAAGAGTGTCCATGGGTGAAGAAGAAGGTGAATCGATGCGGGCCGTCGGATCTGTGAGATAGAAGTTTAACTTGTATGAATGGCTTTCAGCATGATTATTCTCTGTGTTGTGAAGCCACACACCTGGTCCTGCACCAGTTCTATTACAAGACCCATCAAAAGTCATACTCCAAAGAGGGCTAGTTTTAGACTTGTTGTTGTTTTCATTCCTGTCCTCTTTGTCCTATGTGTTCTGACTGTCATCATGCAGGTTTATGGGTTCTGCAGCATGTCTATGTTGGTCTTGTTCCTTAAATTTTTCATGGAGTTGAGGCCCTTTTTCTTAACTCTCATGACTTGCACTAAGTTGGTGGACAATGCGCTGTTCATACTTTCTATTTTGTTTGCTGTAATTTTCAGATTTGGCAAACTATTTGAGATCCTCTCCCTTCCTATCCTCTCCTCCTATGTTTTCTGTTATGCTGGGTGATTGCTCACTTTCTAACTCTAGCTCATCAAAGCTTTCATCATTGTAAAGAATGATTAATGAGTCTAGGTTTGTATGGACAGAATAAAGAGGGGAATTTTTTTATTTTTCTTGACTACTCAACATAAACTTCATGTGTGATTCCCTATAAAGTCTTCTAAGTTGACTGAAGACATGGATGGTGGAATATGTCATGTCCATTTGCATGGTGCCTTGACGCTTAGCACCCCATGATCTTGAAAGAAGCATGCCATATTTGGGGGTAACATCAACCACTACCACATCCATCACCATCCATTTGGCTGGGATTTGGGTCAAGTTTACACACAAATCCTTGATCAGGCCTAAACGTTTTACTCTACTGGAGTCAAAAGAATACAAATATTTATAGGGTTTGGTTATCTCAAGACCTAATCTCTCCATGATTACTTTGGGAATGAGGTTATGAGAAGCCCCTGAATCATGCATAGCATTGTGTAAAATCTTATCATGGATATTCAAACTGACATAGAAAGGAGGGACCACTCCTTCTTGGAACTTTCCTTCAATTTTAGGACCAAATAAAAGGGCTAGTTGATCATCATTTAAGTTGATAGAGTCATTATTTTCTTCTATGTTCAAAGCTTTTAACACCTGAAATTTTTATACATCTTGAGTGACTAACTCAGTGAGGGGGACAGAGATCTTGATTTTAGCAATTTCAATTTCCAAATTGAAAGGGAACTGATTCTTTGAAAGGCTCAAATCTGTCTTGTTAGTCACTAACTTATCAACAAAATCATCTTGCTGGTTTTTACTATGTACATCGGTTAAAACTGTTTTTACAGGGGTACTAGCTGAAGTGCTAGTGTTGCTAGGGTCCACACTCCATTTGTCAGTGGTTTGAGTGTTTTTTCCTTTGTTTTTACTAGAACTTTCAACTGTTGTTTTGTTGTTTCAGTAGCCTTTCTAATCACTCTTTCAAATCTGATTTTTGCAGTAGTTTTAGAGGTCTTTGTTTGGGGAGTTTCTTGGTTCTTTTTACTCCTGAGGTCATATTGCTTGTGGACCTCCATGATGGATTCTCAAAGCCTTGCATATAGTCCTCAGATTCTAAGCCTTCATTATCATAATTTGTATATGTGGCCTAGTCATCCTCTATGAAAAAGGCAGAGTCTTCATTATTCACTCCCATCATGTTTATAACAATTTCCTTTGGCTCTTATATCATTCCCTCATCTTCACCAACAAAATTTTCTTGGAATGGAGGTCTGATTTGTTGATCAGTATCTCTTTGTCTAATCTGAGGGGGGTTTCTCCTAGAGTTCTAGTTCTAATTTTGAGGTTGGTTCCTATTCTATGCATTTTTTTGGATAGCCAACCTCTCCATCATTATTTCCAACCTATCCATGTTCTTGGCTAGATGGTCTAATTTTGAGTCAGATGTGGAAGGTGCAGTGTCTTCCCTATATGTTACTTTCTTTTCAATCCTCATCCTAGCTCTCTTCTCAATCAGATTTTCTTCCACACTAAGAGCTCCCTTCTACATGTCTTCTAAAGTCAAGGGATCCCTTTCTCTTAGCTAATAGGCCATTTCGGGATCAAATCCTTTAGGGAATTTGGCCAAAGCTGAGCGTTGTGGAGGTTTAAAATCTGGGGGTAGTGCATTATAAACACTATTGAATCTAGTGAAATAATTCTAAACACTTTCCCCAGTGTTTCTCTTGAGGTTGTTGTAATCTGAAAGTATTTGGAGAGGGTTCTTCCTAATTTCCCATTTGTTTATGAATGTTTGATGTAAAGAAGGGAGATCATTAATACTATTGGAGTTAAACCTTTAAACCATTTCTTGGCTTCTCCTCCTAAACTTTGGGAAATATTCTCATATTAATGGTCTCATCTTCTATTTCCATATAATCAAAGGCATCATTCGTCTTGTCTATGTGCTTTTGAGTGGTAGTGGGTTCATTTCCGGTGAAATGGGGAATTTTGGACTGATATTCATTGGGTAAAGGAACAAGAGGTTGTGGTAACACTAGTGGGGCATACCATGCTGCCATGATAGGATTTTGTGGGAGGAATGGAGTGGTTTGAACGGTGGGTATATGGATGAAATAAGTGCTTGTACCAGCAAGATATTGTTGAGCAGATTTGGGGTGAGAGAAACCAAAGTTTTGAATGAAATGAAGATCAGGAGGTGTGGATGGAGGGGTTTCTCTACTACCAATATGCTGGCCACTATGTTGTGGTGAACTTGGAGGCTCAAATTCTGTCTGATCTATATCATTAAGTGACTTAGTTCTTGGTAAATTACTTGGACAATCAAAGTCAACTTGGATCTCTTGAAGAGTTGAAAGGTTTTCAGGGACAAAGTTAGCTCTGTGAATTGAACTGATAATAGTTGGATTTCTAGATGTAGGAGACTTCCTAAGAATTATTTCTGGATTATCAACTATTTCAAGAGGATTTGGTTTAGGATAGGCTCTAGTATGAATTCTTCTTGAATCCTATATGTTAAGATTTCAGACCCAAAGGGAAGAAAGTTAGCCAGATATGACAACCTTTAGAGGCAAACTAGTCTTTAACAAGGAAAACTTAATCCTCAAAGTTTCCTAATCATGCGTGTACAAGATATTTTAATGGTAGTGTGGGCTGTCCCAGTGGAGTCTTTGTGAAACTAGGAGTAATCAGCAGGCCTAATGATCACCAGTGGAGTCTTTTGGTCCTTTAGAAGTTGTGGAGTCGCCAGGTGGATAATTTCAGATGTTTTAAGATGAGTTGCTGTCCACCAGCAGTAATTAACTACCAATCTAAGTTGTCGTGGGTTTTTTCTGAGCTCTAAAGGATGTATAAAATGAAATTTACTCAGAATTCCCCAGCGGAGTCGCCATTATGTTAGGGTCCTGTGATTTAGCATATTGGCATACTAAATGACAAGGCAACATCAGAACAAATTTGGAATCCTATGATCTAGCCCTCCTGGATTCATAGAGGGATCTCTCTATGTGTGTTTTCAAAGAATATATATTTAAGGCTTATGATATGATGTTAGGCTAGTTCTGAAGTACAAGGGGTTTGTTTCTTTTTTGGTTGGGAATCATTAAATGAGAAGGTCATATGAAGTGAAGGAGGAAATAAGTGGAAGGATGTTTTAGCATGGGAAGATAGGTCAAAAAAAGTGCTAAACCATTGGGCTATGGAGTCATAAAAGGGTTTAATTACACAACAACTATTCAAGGGTTTTCAAAGGGCAAGTCATCTATATCAAAAGATATTTTAAGTTGAGTTTGTGGTATGGAACATTAAGAAGTGTGGTGAAAGAAAAGAACATGTAAGAAAACAAAGGGCAGCCTAAGATCAGGTAAGGACTTTTAACCTAGCCTGCTTTTGGCATACTCTTAAAAATAGAAAACATATAAGAAAACAAAGGGCAATCTAAGATCAGGTAAGGACTTTTAACCCAGCCTACTTTTGACATGCACTCAAGGGATAAAATTTAAGATAAACATAAAATGTAACCTAAGATTAGGTAAGGACTTTTAACCTAGCTTGCTTTTGCAATACTCTTATGGGAAATCTTCAAAACAACTATTTAAGACTAAACAAGGGACAGGGCTAACCATAAAATTCCTTGATTAAGACTCTACTTAGCATGCAATGAAAATATCATTCAAGAACAACATCTCAAGTTCTACTCAGCAAGACATGGGCTCACCAACATTCCTTGACTGGTTATACTCTATTGAAATCATTCCCAAACACACATTTAGAAGAAAACATAAAGATAAAGATTTATCAGTGAGAGCTAGGGTAATTTGCATTAAATCCTACTCTATATTTTTTGTTCTTTATCAGATAAAATGGACAGTCTGGAAAAATAAAGAGAATACAAATTATAGTGAGAGTAACATCACGAATGATTTAGATCAGGATCCAGTGAATCTGCTTGTCTATTGATATGAAAAACCAGTTACATACTTTGAGTCCAATAGATTTTTATAGTCCAATGCTTTTCTTCCCAGCCTACTATATTAAAAAATACTCAGAAGCTTTTATTCAATAACAGTTTGAACAATTAACAATTTTCCAACCCTTTACAATGAATTTTCTGTGAATACATATAGGTGCCAAGAGGAAGAGTGCTATAGAAATGGTAGTAAATATTAATTAAGACAGAGTGGGAGAAGTATTCGAATGCCCATTCTGCTTAATGACTGTTGCATTAACTAATTATACCATTTCGGTAGTTTTTCCTGTTTTGATGCATATTTGGTAGGCTGGTAATAACTCCGAAGTGTGTTCTTTGAAGATATCTTGGTTTTAAGTACTCTGTTTGACCTCCATGACAAGTATACTATCATTTTTTGGGTTTTGTAGCCCCATGACTGTGCAATAACTATTCTGACAGTCTTAAAGAGTTTCTGCCATCAGGATGGCTGTCATGGTGTCTTTGAAAGGGGAAGTAGACTACAGGTGTCCTTTTGGTCCTTTGGAGAAATAAATACTTCAATGATCTGGCATTATCAAGTCATTTATCGCTGATTTGTCTTTGAATTTATCTCTTTAAACACTGAAATCTAGCTTTAAATTGTGTTTTTGTCTTTATCCTTAACTTGTGGTTAAGCCTTTGATCTTTGGATTTATGCTTTAACCTTTAAATTTCACTGATCTTCTTTGTTTTCCTTTGTGTACAGGTGGCTGCGCCAGAGGGTTTGCTGTGTAACCAATGCCCATGAAACATTGATTTAAACTTGGAAATTCAACCCTTATGCCCCTTTTCTGCACTAAATTTCGGCAACAGAGGATCGTCATCCTCAGCCTCTACTACTAAATTGATGTGGGACAGCTTTTTATCTTAGGATCTCCATTAAACCTGCAAAAAACACAAACTATTAAAATAAAACCTATGGTGGGGGATAAAAATTCTTCAGAGGGTTCAACGGGGTTACAGAGCAGTGAGGGGGCAAGGTGAATGTAGTGGGAAAGGGTTTCATGGCACAAAACCACGAAAACCAGGGTCAAAACTGAGTCTGCCGCAAAGAACTAGAAAAGTAGTTTTGGGGAATACCGGAGGTGGTATTTGCATGGGGCAAAGGCGATAAATGGTATTGGACAAAATGAATGCAATACACGCCAATGGTTGACACGTATGCTCCTGAAAACCGCCCATTTCGCGTTCAAAGTGCATGGAGGGGAGGGGGAGAAAAATGGACGCGAACTGGGATCTAGGCCGTTAGATCTGGGGGTTGCAGATCTATGGTTGAGAATGAGTGTGGAGGGATGAGAGTAGCACGGCAGAAGGAAGTGGTGGGGCTGAGATAATGCGTGCTCCAGGAGAAAAACTACCTTTTTTTCATTGAAAATAGGTTTTGGAGCATTATGGAGGAACGGGTGCGAAAATTCCTGTGGGCCATTAGATCTGAGGGGGGAGGGGGACAGATCAACGGTGGAGATCATGAGGAAACAGAATGAAAGGCCCCAGTGTGGTCGGGTGGGACTAGCGGGATTACTTGGAAAAATGAAAGAAGACATGCATAGCGGGGGCACTTGAGGTACGGACATGTTTTCGGGTCGGGTGCCCCCATAATAAATGTGGGCCGTCAGATGAAGATTTCCCATATCCAAAGGATTCAACTGCAGGGAAACTCATATGTTTGACCTTTGTGCTGAAGAGTTCCCTTGGGTGAAGAAGAAGGTGAATCGATGCGGGCCATCGAATCTGTGAGATGGACGGCAAAGAAAGCATCACTGGATTGGCAATCGATTGAGCAGAGGGTCCGAGAAGGAAGAATTTAGGAGTTGCGATATGCCGATGGAGCGATGGAGCGATGGAGCGATGAGAAATGAAGCGATGGACGCGATGAATGCGATGACCACGATGACCATCAAATCTTTGAGGAAATGGACGGCTGCGATCATATCGTAAGATTGGCCATCGGTGGGGTAAAGGGTCAAGTCACCAAGAAATTAGGATTGCCAATGCACTGATGTGCGATGTAGCGATGTGCCGATGGCTTTGGCACTCGGTTACTGGGCTCAGGTCATATGAGAAGTGGGGCGGAAGATTTAAGCCCACGGGGGATCGGATCGGCAGGGGAAAAAAGGGAAAGGGGAGCAGACATTCAGAAAACTGCGAAGTGCGATGGCGATTGAGCACAGATCGTCTAATCCATGAGATCGATGGCTCGGAGTCCATCGGCAGGGAAACCATCGCGTGGAGGAAATATTGAAGAAATAAAGGAAAAGGGGTGGAAGCGGTGGCCGATGGTGCGAAAGGGGCTAAGGACTGAGGCTGACGATCGTGGGTCCCGGTATTATGGAGGAAAAGGGATGAAAACCTAAGCCCGCGGGGAATTAAAGGTCCGCTTATGAAAAAGGTTGGTCTTAGGCCAAAAAAGGGGTTTTTGAGGTTTTTTAGATGTTCCAATAGAGTGAAAAAGAGTGTTTTCAAACCAAATAAAGGGGATTTTCAAGGTTTAAAAGGGGATTTTGAGGAAGTAAAGGGTAAAATGAGGAAAGTGGAGTTTTTTTACAGAGGGATTTATCAAAGGAGAAAAAGATGGAAAAATGGGTTTGAAAACAGTCTCTTTTATAACAGTAGGGCTTATTTTAGGAATTTTGAAGGAAGATCATCAATGTAATGGATTTCTTGGACAAATGGACACAACAAGGCTTCAAGAAGTCATATATTTGCTCCAAATTTGTTTCCTGAAGACTAATAGACCTGTTTTAGCCATCATAGTATATGAAAAAATTATGGATGGCTAACATAATCTGAAATATATTGGGAACTATCATTCCCATGTGAAGCCTCCATCCCCAAGCTATCATCCACAAAAGGTGAGCCACCCTCTAACATGGAAACTCATGAAAAATCTCCTCCACCTTTGGCTTCTATTATGTAGGTGGGCTACATAACTGTGCATGGTAGACAAAATGGCCTACCCCACACTATCTCTCTCTCCACTTATGGAAAGTGTAGAGCTGCTGCTAATATTGGGTTGAAATAATGTTGCCCTCAAGATACAAAAGGATAACTAGATGTCCAAAGACCCCTCCTCTAGTTTCATGAGCCCAATCCATTCCATACCAAGTGAATGGTACATCATTACCATGTGGTAACCAAATAAGAAAAATGCTGAAGGTTATGTGCAAGTTTGGATGGTACCAATGTTTCTCCAATGGATACAACGCAATTTTACCAACTACTGTTGCAGAACATCATGTGGCAAGTTGTCTCTCAATAGGTTGCTATCTGTGCATGTTTTCTCATCTACTATGAGGTAGTAAATGGCATTATAAATCAACTGAGAATAACAAGAATAAACCACATTTTCCCAAATTAATGCAAAGAAGGGCTATCTCCATCACAACTGTTGGTCCTAGAATGACCATGAAACCCAAAGATAATCTTGCCCTTTTGTGGAGCAATGCACTGTACATAGATGGTGAGAGAATGAAAATACTTTCTGAAATGATCAATAAGTAAAGAAATACATTTCTTACCATGAATTTTGAGTAGGCTTAAAGTGAGGTCCATAGATGAGCCCTCCCATGAGAATCTCCTCATAAAGGTATACAAAATGAAGGGATGCATACTCCCCTTGGAACACTCCATCAATAGATACATACTCCCAAGTGACAACGTTGTTGGCCTTAGTGGTAAGGCTCTTTCCATTCCATGACTCCATTCTTTGAAATTCCATATGCCAAAGTCATCCAAAAACCTACTCTTTGAACTAGAATGTGTCATATGATGACCAGACTCTTTCAAGAGTAACCAACGCAACCTTGTATCCTGTTGCCTTGTGTCATAGATCTGCAAGTGGCTTTCCAGCCTCTTGCTTCTCAACATCATGCATCCAAACAATGGTGAGTGTCTATCATCAGGCTCAAAATTGACATCCCTCCAATGAAGAATACCATCCTCCCAAGTCAGATTTCTATCTTTGCATTTCATGGGATACTAAAATGCAATCTCTTGGATATCTCCAAATGAAGACCACTCCTCAATGACCAAGTTGATCCCATAAGGATTCAAATATACTGAAGGAAAAATATTCTCATTGAGAAATGAAGTGCTCATCAAGAAATATCCATCATAACAATGGAAGATAAGATGTCTCTCATCAACCATCTACCTATCCCCTGCTACACATGTAGAATGGTCATTGGAATGCCTCAATAAAGGTTGGCCCCTCAACTCATCACTACTGCTTAATGAAAACGTTGCTGATCTCCATGATGGTGCATATGTTGTCTCAAGATTATGCTCAATTCTAAACACATTGTTTTTCATTTCTCTGCTCAGGACAATGTTCACCCCATCCTCCAAAATTCTGCACTCCAACCCCAAGAGTTGTGTGCAGCTCAAAAATGACATACTATGGTGACTATATAACTCCTCCTTGAAAAAATCAAGGCTGCTTAGTGTAGTGATGGGTTGCTACTCTAAATCAGCAATGTGCTTTGACCCTAGGTCATGCAAAGGCACATTCCCACAAATCTCCATAATATGTGCTAAAATAAATAGAAATGGAAATATGTGCATACCTTGGGAAATCTTGGGAACATATTGTACTGCTACAAGAGTTCCTTCCTCCGGTGTGATGGCTTCCCCAACTGCTGATGATGATGGCTGCTCTTCTATGGTAGGTACAACTCTACTCCTCCTCATGCATCTCCAGAATAGTGCATGGGACTCTAAATGTCAAGAGATCAAGACCACTTTGCAAAGGTGCAAGTGTTCTTTCTCCTGGTGGAATTTCTCCTGCAACAAGTGGTGGTGAAGGCCTCTTCTCCTCTGATTTCTTCTTGTCAAATTTCTTGATCAACCTTTGAGTAAAATCTGCATACGCAGTCACTTTTGCATGACTAAAATGGCTGAACCACCAAATGTTTTCTTCACCCTCAAGGTGCGGCACTGAAATCTCAACAACCTCTCTCTCTACTACTGGATGTAGCAGTAAAAATGCATCCAATTTCATTCCCCAAGTTCTTGCTGTACACGTGGATGACCCATCAAATGTAGGCAATAGAAATATAATGCTGCAAGGTCTTCGTTCTTCTTTGAGATGAATGAACTATGGGAGAGTCAGATTCTCCTTGAAAGCTCTAAGTTGAGATTTGGATTCTGTATGATACTCACTTAGAATCTCATGATATAAGTGTCCTCCATCTCCATGCCTCTTGTCTTATTCTTCCAAAGAAAAGGCAATAGTATGTCTCTTTGGAGCTCTATGCAATACTGGATATTCCTTTTGCTAATAGGAAGTACATGGTACTTCCTCATCTTGAAACCCTAGTATGGTTTCACTTCTTTTCTCCATTTTTATTTGCTTGACCTCCTTGGTGAGGTCCTTATTATATCTGAAAAGAGACGAGATAAAACTGATTTTTTCCATCATTCTAATCTCTTTCTCCTTCTTCTTATTCTCCTGATAGAAAAATGGCTGAGATCCACAGGCTAAGCCAAGATTATGATTTGATACCACTGTAATATTCCCAAATGGGAAAGCAGAAATATATGAACACAATAATGGGAAGAACAATGAATAAATAAACACACCATGATATGAGACAAATGTACAGCCATATTATTAAACATATCAACAAATAATAGGCACAATATCTTTACAATCAAGTCACTCAAGCAATACAAAACAAGCCTCCACAAGAAAAATATGTCAATACATGAGAAATAGTTGCCATACAAATACCTTGAGCTAAGACAGTGCAGTTTTAGGGCATAAACTGCTGGATAAAGATGGATAAATGTAGATCTATTGTTATATATCTCAAATAATGCTAGGAGTGAAAATCTAGCCTCCTAGACACCTTTCCAAGAGAACCCGAGAAGGGTTTCCTGAAATATAAAAAAATGCAGAAATACAAATATGGCCGTAGGGCTAAATAATCTCTGCAACTAAATACTGGATAGGAGGTTGCTGATATGATCTGGAAATGTATGAAAATATCCTCCTATAGATTCTCCAAATAAGAGGTTGAGCCCCTCATTGAAGATCTATCTCCCCCCAACTAGGGCTCCAAACCCTCTGCTACAACTTCTCACTGAAATAACATAGTTTCTTCAGAAAACTATGCTGTAACTAATAGCAGTGCCTTAGATTGCTACTGGATGATGAAATGAGGCTCAATAATCTCCCTCATAAGCCTCCCGGATGAAGGGTTTCTCCCTCCACTAGAAAATAAGCTCAGAAGTTGGGTTTCTCAACCCTCCACTGCTGCACCCTACAACACAACACAAATCTGAATAGATACTATGTTGTAGAAGAAAGTTGTAGCTTGGCCTAATGTCCGATAGTCGACCATGTAGTAAAATACTCTCCCAAGAGGCCTCTCAAGGAAAGAGGTGGGATTCTTGACCTGGAACACCCTATGCTAAACAACACAAGCAATCTTAACTAAACAGCTGAAGAGAGAAACAAGTCTAAACAGACATATCAAAATAATAATCAAAACATGCCCCCCTATGGCTACCATCCTCTTCCTTATATAAGTTATGAGCAATCTCATCCTTGTCCCCACTCAATTAGGTCACTACCTCCATGCAATCGATCTCCCTCCAAAACTACGTTGTCCCATCATTAATGCCACTCCTCCATAACAACGTTGTTTGATTTGGTCAAAGTTGGCCCAGTCTTCATGCTTCAGCCCCTTTTCACACCTAAGGGTCTTCAATCCAACTTTTAGATGACCTACATTCACACTAGGAGTGTCTTTTATTCCTAATAAGGAGATTTATGGGTCTCCATACCCTCTTATTCCTTTATCTAAGAGAAAAATCAAAATTTAATATTCCAATTAGCTGTGTGCTAATTTAGGAATATTACATGTCTGCATATAGATATATTCATAAACATTTATCATACCATGTGAAAACAATAACTGATTGTCAATATGTTCTAGGTCGAAATAGACTAGGAATTTATAGTAGAGCCTATGTGTATGCTCAAGTAGAGAGAAACAATGTTACGGAAATAGGTTATCGCCCAAGTTGAGGTACAATGGAGGCATTTTAGTCAAGAAGAAGCCACATGGGAAGACACTAATCTGATGAGAGAAGCATATCTAGATTTATTCTAGGAAGCATGGATGAACACCGAGGACAATACCATACAGTCAGAGACAGTTAGTGGATTTTCTCACCCTAGAGATAAAACTCAAGAAATAGGAAAAGAGGAGGCAAGACACTAAAAGGGGGTAGTTTAGAGCTGGGCTGAGAACCAGTGGAGACCTCGACTAATTGGTTAAGTTTTGGCTAGACAGGAGGTCTTGATGCCAATAAATTAAATATGAAAGAAGCTATTGTCTGTCTACTATTCTAGAGATGGAAGCTCAGGGGGAGGTAACAGACGTAATTGTCCTACTCACGGTTAGGTGGAGAGGTCTCTTAAGGAAAACAATGATTTTCTAAGCAAAGAGGATAAGTATTAAATCTTTGTTTCATTCTTCCAATTTTTCTTTACTCAGTAAAAAGTTGAGAAAACTAAATGAACTACTAAATGCTAGCACTTGGTTTATTAATATTTTATAGAAAACAATATAAGTTAAATAGGTAGGAATAGATATGTGCTCTGTGGAAACCTTACACAGTAGAACTATTAACTGATAATATTATAAGGAAACAACCCGGCGAATATTTACAAAAGAAACATGGTCATGATGAAACCCAAATAGGCTTACATTCTGAAAACCAACCATGTAAGTACATTTGGTGTGAATAACTCTAGATTAGTGTAGGGAATGGAGCGATTATAACAAAGCACACATAACCTTGAAACTGTTGTCCACCTATGGTGAGGAAGTCCCGAGGTTGTAGGGTTGATGTAGTACTAAACCCTAGACATAATTCATTTTTCGTTGTGGAACCCCATGGGTTGCCGATTACATCAGTAGGAAAGGGTAGGGTACATTTATCAAATTGATGACAGAAAAACCTTAAGAATTATAGTGTCGAGATAATGTAATATAGATTGGAGTTTAGACAAGGACTATATAGCAATTTTGTAGATACACCAATGGTAGGAACAACGATTTGGTCCCAGGCCAAGCCGAGTTTGGCACCCCGAGACCATTTTGGTTCTCTATATTACTTGAAATAAACCATTTTCATCCAGAGATAAAACTTAAACAACAAAAACCTTAAATATCATAAGAACTAATGTTGGAATATGTTTAACAAAAATTAATTAGAACTAAAAGAACCAAAAATATAATACACACAAACAATAAGAATCAGGAATTCCAATAAAATATTATTGATAACATTCATGACATAATTAATACATAATTCATTTCAAGATTCATTTCACCAGAAACTCCTCAGACAGATTATAGACTTCTCAGAGGATCTTGTCAAGAAACTCTGCCAAGACACATAACGATTCTTCTATTCATTATAAAATTTCAATCAAAAACTGGAAATTGATATAGTTACATGAAAAATATGGTTAATTAAACGTCTCCTATATTTCTGAGCTTGAAACAAAGCTCCTTAATGTATATTACATTTTAATTCTAGCAATTGGAAAGAGAACTTTAACACTATTCAAATTGGAACAAATTCCTTAGCACCTTCTCTAAAGACAACATGAAACACATAAATTCTTGGTAATACCTGCAAAGTGAACAAAATTGTTGGGACAAAATTAGAGCACCGGTTAGCTGAATTGCTGAGCCCAAACCCTAGCGGGAAGGAGGTAGAATGAGCGGCAACCTCGTGATCCGGGGTGGAACGGTTACCTCAATCCGAGATCCAAGCAACTAAAATGTAGGATCGAGAACCCCACATATGGACAGAGATGATGAGGTCAAGTGTCTATGTTGTCCAATGCATGGTAAATACATTGGTACGAAGGAGATGACACTGAATCTGAGGTGTTGTTAAGCCATTGACAAGGCAGACAGTCATATCGCCGCATGCATTGTAAAAGTCCAACGGCGAAATAAAACATTAATGTCTGTGAATTCCAACCACAGTGGATATGCATATTATTAAATGCTCGATTAACCATGATTAATATACATAATATTATATGTCGAAATTAACCATGTTTATATTAATATGATTGATGTTGAGATCTAGCTGGTTAGTAGAAAAGAGATAGGTAATATTTTTTTGGGGTTAATTTCTGGTTTCTTGTGGAGCATGTTACAAGTGGGAAAAAATCTAGTCATGTTAAGGGCTAGCGCGGCCTAGACCGGGTGTGATCCGTAGATAATTTTGATGGCTTACAAAATGTAATCTCTAGAGAACTCAAACTATTTGACAAAAAGAAACACACACACATATATATATATATATATATATATATATATATATATATTTTTTTTTTTTTATAAATATTTCTTTTCCCCACACAAACTATGTAACTCAAATCCATGTGCTTGAAACCATATATCAAACTTTTATATGCAACAAAATAATAATAATAATAATAATAATAATAATAATAATAATTTTTAATTTCAAATAAATAACTCGAACCATGTACTACAAATCTATGTGCCTCAAAACATGTAATTGCGCCTAGAGGCACATTCTATAGCCAGTATGATCCTGATGTGTAAGTATGTCGGAAGCCAAAATAACAAAAACTAAAGAAACTTTTAAAAATAAAATCTCAATAATGTAGGCTTAAACAATAATTTAGAAAACCATATAAATAAACAATTAAAAATTCATTAAAAAACAAATTTCTCAAAATATGAAGAGGTTTACAACCACTAAAAAAATATATGGTAAATAAATAAAAATATAAATAAACTATAGGCATGGTAAATAAATAAAACCTTTTTTTTTTTAAATATTTACTCCATAAACCTCTCTATTTACAAAAACTCAAAAAATTGGTTTTATTTAGGTGAAGCATATGGGCCAAATACCATATTTATAAAATAGGTATGGTAAATAAATAAATATAAAAGATGTATAAAGAGGGAAGGTAAATAAATAAAAATAAATAAAATAGGATTAGAGATCAACATCTAATTATTATGAAGTCTATGGCCGAAATACCATGGAACAAATTATTATTAATAGCATGCAAAAAAACATTATTAACCGGACAAGTGTAAGTATGTTGGAAGCCAAAATAAAAAAACTAAAAACTAAAATAAAAATACAATCTAAATAATCTCAGCTTAAAAATAACTTACTCAACCATATAAATAAACAAAAATAAAACTTCTTTTTATATTTACTCCTTAAACCTCTTTGTATTTACAAAAACTCAAAAAAAGAGGTTTTATTTAGGTGAATCTTATGGGCCAAATACCATGGGAAAAATTATTATTAATACCATGGGCTAAATACCACGAGTCCAATACTATATTTATAAAAGATGTATGAAAAGGTAAGGTAAATAAATAAAAATATATCAAATAGGAGCAGAAATCAACATCTAATTATATATGAAGCCTATGAACAAAATTAATAATAGCACTCAAAAAAGCCATTATTAACCCTAACATTAATATTAAAATATTATTATTATTATTAAATATAATATTCATATTAATATTATTAAATTTAATAGCTTTATATTAATACAATATTAAATTATATATATATATATATATATATATATATATATATATATATATATAATTTAATATTGTATTAATATAAAACACAAAATTAATAATATTAATATAGAATATTATATTTATGTGTATAAATAATTTATGTAAATATTAGGGTTAATAATAACTTTTGAGTGCTGTATTAATTTTGTTCATAAACTTCATATATAATTAGATGTTGATTTATATGTGATATATATATATATATATATATATATATATATATATATATATATATATATATATATATATATATATATATATATATATATAAACTCTATAGATTTATATGGGAGGGAAGAACAAAGGCATATGATAGAGGTGGAGAAATAGTCAGAGTGAAAAAGGATATATGGAGATAAACTGAAGGATATGGGAGAGGAGGAATGAAAAGAGAGAGAGGGAGAGGAGTGAGAGTGGTAGAGAAGGGTAAGAGAGGGAGAGGGAGATGAAGCTGAGAGAGAGAGAGAGAGAGAGAAGGAGAGAGGATTGGAGGGTAGAGAGAGAGAGAGGGAGGGGAGGGGGAGAGAGAGAGAGGAAGGATGAGGGGAGGAGAGAGGGAGAGAAGAAGAAAGATGTAGAGAATGAGAAGTGGAGAGAGAGGGAGCGACAATGGAGAGATGGAGAGATAGTATGTATGTTTAGTGGTGAGATAAAGATACATAGAAGGAGTGATTGAGACAAGGGGGGAGAGAAAGAAGAAAGGGAGGGATATAGTAACATGTTTGGAGATAGAGATAGAGTGATGGAAGAAGAGAGAGGATTTGAGAGAGAGAGAGAGAGAGAGAGAGAGAGAGAGAGAGGGAGAGGCGGGTGAGAAAGGGAGAGAGATGAAGGACGAGAGAGAGGACTTGAGAGAGAGGAAGAGAGTGAGAGGATTGTATGGGAACGAGAGAGAGAGAGAGAGAGAGAGAGAGAGAGAGAGATGTGGGAAGAGAGAGGGAGGTAGGAGAGAAAGGGAGAGAGAGGAAGGAAAGGAGAGGGGACTTGAGAGAGCAAATGAGAGAGGGAGGGAGATAGGAGGAGAGAGGGAGGGAAGATGAAATGCATAGAGAGTGACAAGTGGAGAGAGATGGAGTGACAAGGGAGAGAAGGAGAGAGAGTGTGTATGTTTGGGGGTGAGATGAAGAGATAAAGAAGGAGAGATGGAGAGAAGGGATGAGAGAAGGAGAGAGAGAGAGGCATATATTAACAAATTTGGAAGGTGAACATAGAGAGAGATAGAGGTGGGAGAGAAAGGAAGAGAGAGAGTGGAGGGAGGTAGGGAAAGAATGATGGAGATGGAGGGGGAGAGAGTAGAAGATAAGAAGAAATACAACGAGAGTGAAAGTTGGAGAGAGAGAGAGAGAGGGAGTGATAAGGAATATGGAGAGAGAGGGAGAGAGGATAGTAGGAGGGACGAGAGATATAAGCGGGGGAGAGGGAAGGAAGGGGAAGAGAGAGAGAGGCAGGGAGAGGAGGAGGGAGTGATAGATAGATATATTGGAGAATGAGAGTGTATGTTTTGGGGTTGATATAGAGAAATAAATGGAGATAGAGATATATATGGAAGGTGAAGAGGAAGAAGAGATAGATGGAGACAGGGAGGGAGGGACAAAGAGATTGATAAATATGGAGTGAGAGTGTGTGTGTGTTTGTGGGGGTCAGATAAAGAGACAAAGAAGGAGACATGGAGGGACACACACACACACACACACACACACACACACACACTCAGATATATATGGAGGGGGGAGAGAGGGAAGAATATTTATTGCAATAGATTCATTGATTTTGGTTTAGATGGTGATTTATAATCCTATTTGATTGCTTGAAATTGATGCATTGATTTTAGTGTATATTTTGATTGCTAATGATATTTGATTACTTGCACTAGATGCATTGATTTCAATGTAGATTATTTCTAATCCTATTTGATTTTTTAATATTCCCAATTAGCCACTACTAGTTGGAATATTATACTTGCCCCATTTTTGTTGTAGAAGAGTAGAAAGACAATAAAACAAATCCTAGTGTGAAAAGGGATCAGGTTAGGAGGACAAATAATGTCACTTTGGTGTGAAAGAGGACAATTCTGGTGAACTAGATCCAGTTGACCAAGTCAACAACACTGCTACAAGAGGGAAACCAACAAGGACAACGCAGTTTTGAAAGGGGAATCTTCTCTAGGAAGTCACCTCATCAATGAGTGGGGCCCGGGGTGAGGAAGCTCACCAAGGATAAGAAGGAGGAGATAGCCGAAAGGAAGGCATTCAATATTCATCTTTGTTCAAGGTCTTTTGACTGATTGCAAGTTTCAACTGTTTAGTTGTAGTTGCAACACTGTCTAGTGCAAAGGATTCTCATGCGAGAATTCCATCTTCACCCTTGGTCTAGCTGGTTGGGAGATCAAAAGGGAAGCTCCTAAGCTTATTTTCCATCATTTAACTTGAGGAAATCCATTTTGTATCATCTACAGTGCAGTCACTTCCAGTAACTGCGTCTTTTCTGTAGTTGTAGGGTTAAACCCTTCTATTTTGTGTTTGTTTTGGAGGATGAGGTGTTTATTTCACTCTGGAAAGCCTATCAAAGAGGGCCTTGGACCATTTTCTGTATTTCTCATCTATTTCAGATCATATTCAGTCCTTTCTAATATAGAGTTGTAGTGGACTACGCTATTTTTTGCAGTGCTGCATTTTACATTGATATTTTGCCGGAAACCCTTGCCAGGGTGTTCTAATGTGATTGTAAAAGAGGTTAAGCCTCCCATTTCTGATTCTATGATTAATGAAAGCTCTAGATATGTATTGAATAATTACTTGCTATATATTCCTTAATGAAATTCACGCTGTTGCAATCTTCAGAAATTCTATCTTATGGAGTGATGGGATTGGGGTGCTTTTGAGCATATATGAGTTGGGGAGATCTGTTTAGTGTAGCTAGAATGATTTTTTTCTGATTCCATTTCACATTTAAGCTACATACATCATATATAAGAGGATCCAAGTTGTTTTGTGCATTTCTGTTCCATTTTTTTCCTTATACAACGTCCTCATTGAAGATATTGCAGAAATTCCTAGAAAGGAATATTACAGTGGTATCAGAGCTCTGCTCTTGGCTCAGCTTGTGGGGATAATCTATCTTCAGCATGAATGAGGAAGATATTTCGAATCTTCTACTTCAGACCCTGCAGAACATTGTAAGGGACCTCAAGGAGATGAGACATGAAGGGGATTATATAGGGTTTTTCCATGAGGCAAGCACCAGAACTTCAAATGGCATGGGGCATTCAGCTGCACCACAACGCTCTACCATGCCTTCATTTCTAACTGGAGGAGATAAGGAGGGAACCCTGGGAGACTATTTTTAAGAATATGAACTCCAATCTCAAAGGTTCAAAGAGCACTTGAGCTTTCAAGATTTTTTCCGGATCAAGGATGGAAGGAGGATTAATCCTCATCAAAAGGAGGAGAAGTTGATGTAGGGATCAACCCTACAGTGCAATATGGTAGGGTTCTTCTTTCCCACATTTGATGGGACACCTAAGTGTACAGCCAAGGCTTGGTTGGAGAAGCTGGACACATACTTCCAGCTCAACGAGGTTTCTGTAATAGAAGCCATCAAGATAGCTACGCTGCACCTAGAAGGGGAAGCTCAAGAATGGTAGTTTCATGGAATGACCACACTTGGGCATCATCACATCACTTCATACTCAGCTTTGACCAAGAATCTAGTGGAGATATTTTATCCAAGGGATCCGAAAGCCCATTTTCTCAAGTTAACCAAGTTCAAACAGGAGGGAGATCTTGAGGATTATATTGCTGAGTATTTGCAGCTTTCAGTGATGGTATCCAACCTCAATATGAGCAGGAAGGTATGCATGTTTATTAATGGGGTGGCTGAACCATTGTAGGAGTTGGTCAAATCCACTAAACCAACCACACTTCTTGAAGCTGTGGAGAAAGTGTTGGCGAGTGATCAGGTCTCGTGGGCAAGACCCAGGTTCAGGGATTGTGGCCAACAAAAGAATCCGTTGTAGTCTAGGATTACGCCGGCATTATCACCCTACTCCGGGGAGTAGAGAGTCTCACCCGAGGCATGCCGCGACCACATGCAGAAGGGGAATAGATCAGGGCAAGGAACAAAGTCACAACTCATTCTCATCTGCGGTTAGAGTGCATAGATAGAATCACGTACGCAACATCATTCAGAGAACTTACAGATATTAAGGAAATGAAAATTTTTAAAGAATCTAAATCAACACACATGCATGTGAACCACACAAATAGATAGCAACATGCAATTGTATTAATCTCTTGGCCAACTCCCGGTTACATAGCTTTGCAATGGTCTTACAGATTTGATACATCTATCTTGCGGAACAGAGATTCTACATCAATAGACCCTAGGAATGACAGAGACCTCATCCATCCTCTGGATTCCTGCTGCAGCATGCGCTTTTTCACCTTTTGTTGCTCTCTTCTCTCTTCTGCTGTGTAATCCTTATCATCCTCTCTTCTTTCATTCGGGTGACTGCTATTTATTCACCCGCTGTCACGACTGTTAATTCTCTGTATGTCCTTCTGCAGCTGCTTCTAGCTTTTCTCTGATTATCTGTGTGTTCCGCTTGCATTCTTTCTGCTATATCTTCTCCTTATCTGCACTTATGCATCTAGTTTCCTCCGCTATGTTCCTGTTCAGTCGCAACCTTGGTAGCTCCGCCATCTGATGTGGTTGTGACTTAGTTACGGCTGCTGTGTGTCCTTGTTCCGCAAACCCAATATCTGGCTGTTGGTCCAATTTCAAAACATTCAAAACAAGATTTTTCAAAACAAGGGCCCCAACAGGCCCCGACCACAGTTCTTTGACTCGTCCCCGAGTCAATCACAAATTACGGTCTCGATCTCCATTGCCCTGCTTGACCCCGTGCCCTGTTCGCCCTATGCGCTTTCATCCTGTGCCCGTTCCTGCTGTGCATCTTCAGCTTGTTCCTGTCCTTGCTGTGCTACGTCGGACAGCTGTTCAAACAAGGGCCCCAACTCTGGAACCCTTTGGAACGCTGTAGCGCAGAGCTCAGTAAACTCTGACACAGCTTGCTGCCACCCCTGGATGAGCGAGTTCGCGTCCTCAACGAGCTTGGTGACAGCAGCTTCCTCAATGGGCATTGGGACAACGCCAAACATTGTGCTGATCTGTGTCTCGGTTGCTGCTACGAGCTGTTGGATGGCCCGGGCGCTAGATTGAAGCGGCGGCCGGAGCTCTCGAATGACATGTTTGGCCTCCGCCAAACAGGCCTCTGTGTATTGTAGGTGGGCCTCCGAACCATACTTGCTCCCCATAGTCGTCCAACAGGTTCCTGGGCACCCGTTACTGGCATGCCACCACATCCGTCATTAGTCGGTACCATGATCGAAACGCATTGGCATTCACCAGTTTGGTACTAGGGTCATTTGAGACCTACCATGCAGTGAATTTCATCGTGAGGGGCTGGCCCTTGGGGATTTCTGCTGGGAACCGGATGTGCGGAGTGTGCCATTTCCACATGGAAAAAGAAATAATCAAATAGTTGTAAATAAAAGTGGTTGCGCGCTTATAATTCTCCTCGCACGCATCGAACAACTATTTTAACAAGAACGAACACCAATTCAGTCTGGTGCCTTGGACACAATGTTCAACAATTGAAATAGTATCAAGAGTGCATTCGCCCTTGGTGTAATGCCTCATTTTCTTGCTGGCAATGAGGTAACAGGCGAATCGAATCTCGGGCTTGTTAATGAGGTCGATCTTGGCTCCTTTCCTGCCCCTGCGAGTGCCATACTTGGTATAGAAGTCCGAATCGCCCGATTTCCGTGTGCGCTTGGAGGAGGTTTGGCCGGCCGTTGAGACGTTGGCACCCGTCTGCGAAAGCCCTGTGAGGCAATGAATGTCTTCGGCATGAATGGGAATTTCCCGGGTTAGCCATAGGGACCCATTTTGAATTCAGCTGAGGAGGAAGTGTGTACACTGCAGAACTGGTCCGGTGGTGCCAAAGACTGGAAGATTTCTCAAGTTCATCAGGGACGAAGTCTAAAGGCCCCTGAGCTCGGGCAACAG